>JAHLJT010008446.1:146104563-146118807 GCA_031308135.1 Acheta domesticus | reverse complement strand
TGTATATGTGAATTTTTTGTAGTGAGCTGTTGATACTGTCACCTGATGAATATGATTACTACACGTCGAGTGTTATAGATAATGGCGCGCCATGGCGTTTGCTAAAAATATATTATTGCCCTTGAGTAAGTAATTTTTGACAAAACCCACTGAATCGTAAATCAAGGTGATGGTAAAATATTTAGATTAATAAAGAGATGCTTACAAGAATCGCGTGGGTAGGATTCTCTTCTTATTAAGTTTAAGTCAATGCCTTATTTTACGTGGCGAGACTCGGGCCATCAGGCCCGCTCTTCCGTCTGACCACGCAAATTTCGCTACGCTCCTTTCACCAGCTAGCGGAGAAAGAAGGTATAATTTCGGGCGACGAAACAGGCGATTTGAATTTAGCTCAGAGGCTTCATTTAGGCTTGAGGATCTTTTACATGCAAGTAAATCTACTAACATGGGGCAGCCGGCTTTACTTCCCCTCCCAAGGCGTACGAAGGATTTTTTCGCCCTTACGAATCCACGGCTTCGAATCCGCAATCTTGGGTACAATCCGATTCGCTGACCGTTATACCACCCGAATCTTATTCATTTAATTATTGTTTGTAATCTCAAAGTCTGGAAGCTATTAATTTTATTTCCCCAAAATATTATGCCCTATACAATATTATATGCGAGAATCAACATTCGCGAAATATACACAAAGAACAGTATGAAAGGTCACTGAATTTGAAAGAATTCTGAAAGCATAGCATAATGCAGTTAATTTTGTGTTCAATTCATTTAAATGGACGTTCCATTGAAGGTTTGACTAAATTGAGAGACCTAAAAATTGTGTTACCTTTACATCAATGGCACACTGTTCATTTTCAATTGAGAACAGAATTGTTTATTTGAAATGGAAAACTGCATTGAAACGGTTTTCTTTTCATTTACTATTAATTTGTTGTTACGAAACCTCTTTGAAGCATATGATATTGTACTATTTAGTTTCTTTGTTGGAAATAATACTCTATCATACGCAAAGAGAAATGTTCCTCCGTTTCGAATAATCCAGGGCACATCATTTACGTATAGTAGGAAGAGAATAGGACCTACAATCGATCCCTCCGGTACTCCACGAGCAATTGACAAAGAATCGGAAAGGTGTGTGCATAATGTTGCATCATTCCAGTAACGTATTTTTACCCTCTGAGATCGTTGTTTAAGGTACCAACATAACCAGTCTAGAGCAATGCCACGGATTCCATACGATGGTAAATTCGAAAGTAAAATGTTACGATCAATGACGTCAATAGCTTTTGAAAGATCTAAAAATATTCCAATAGGTGCAATTCATCCTTGGATGACGAGACATCTTCAAGAAAATATATGGCTGTCTCCGCAGATTTTGATTTTCGAAATCCATGTTGGCAATCTGAATACGCGACGTATGAACTGAGAAAGGTTTCCATTCGTACTTAAAGTCTCTAATGTTTTGTAAAAGATGTCAAAAGAGAAATTGAGTTGGTAGTAGTCGTGGGAGTGGTGGTAGTAGTCGTGGGAGTGGTAGAAGTCGTGGGAGTGGTAGTAGTCGTGGGAGTGGTAGTAGTCGTGGGAGTGGTAGTAGTCGTGGGAGTGGTAGTAGTCGTGGGAGTGGTAGTAGTCGTGGGAGTGGTAGTAGTCGTGGGAGTGGTAGTAGTCGTGGGAGTGGTAGTAGTCATGGGAGTAGTAGTGGGGAACCGAAACACAATTGGAAACAAACAGGTTACTCTCCGACACTTTGGGTTCCGAAAAGGCAGACCCACCGTAGACGCTACAGGTAGTGGAAACTGCAGAAAAGGCAAAATGCGACAAAGGCTTTTGTGAGCTAGTTAGCATCGACATTAAAAATGCGTTTAACCCTTGTCCTCTGAAGGCATCTCTGAGATGACATCATGGCGTGTTCTCTCCACTCGGGCACCTTAGAGCGGTGTCTGGTCCTTAAGGTCGGAAGGCATCTCTGAGATGACGTAAGGAAAAGGCGCGCTGGCTCGGAGGAGTGGCGCGCTGCGCACCTCCGTCAGCTCGGCCATTGTTTCGCTGTCTGGGGAGGAGAGGTGTAGCGCTTCATTCTATTGGCATTATATTGTAAACAATCTTGCATTCGTTCGTAATTTGTTTAGTAATAGTCTCACCGTGAACTAAATATTTGAATATTTGTTTCTAAAAGAGACAATCTCTTTTTATGCATGGAAAATTACGTACTAAGTACGCCTACATTTGCTTTTACATTTATTGACTGTACAATATATGGAATAAACAACTCAATACAATGAGAAAATAAGAATTATTTTATTTTTAGCATAAATTATAATGCATACAGAGAATATATGTACATTTTAATTTGCTCTGAACTTTTTTTCGTGTGAAATAGATCAAAACATTCTCCAGGGTGGAGGGCCGGATTGCCAGGACAAGCCTGGCAATAAAAATTTGTTTTCCTTCCGCTTTTTCTGTCGCTGCTGACTCTGCAGTCTCTATTTCCCTTTTACAGTAAATGGCATGAAGTTTGCCATTAAGTCTGGTGATGTCTAAAATATCATCTAAATTAGAAGAAGAGCGCTTCACAACTGAGTTGTGCCTCCATTCTCCTACTAGTTGGTGTATTAACTTCTTTCTAAGTTTCTCTCGTATTTCTTCTTCCGGAAATGCCTGGTTATACAAATGGTAGGCGTTATTTATTGCTACATCCAGCAGTCAGAAGAATAACTTCCTCCACCACTTTGCACTTTTACGCCCGAAAGCGTATGACGTTGCATAGTGATCGGCTATGTCATGACCTCCCATGAATGTACAGCATTCACATACAGCAACGGGTTTCTGAATTTCACTGTCTGCCCATATGCCACCGCACTTTTGTTTCCGCACTATGGTCTTAAGTTTATTATCATAATAACTACTTCGGGTCACAACTACTCGTTTGTCTTTACATGCAACGACAGACATTTTTGATGTTCTCATAGAAACATCTCCTTTTCTCATTTTAAAAAATTGTTTGGGTTTCATCTCAGCCGGAATCCCTTTTCTAATGGTATTCACAGTGCCTGTCAAATGTACACCCAATTTAAATAGTTCCAGTAACAGCTGTGGACTGGTATAATACCTGTCTGTGAAAATATGAGCTCCTCTTCCTCCTCCGGGAGAATTCAGATACTTTGTAACCAGGTGTACAACTATTCTGCGTGTGAATGGCAAGTCAGGTCTCACCATTTTAGCACATATTTGTGCTACGAAATACGGTTCTAGAGCATAAACATAACCATTTTTGGCGTCAGACAACACACTTTGATACCCCATTTTATGGCTTTATCTTTATTATGTTTTGAATGAAACCCTTCCTTTTAAATCCATTAGTACTTTCGTCTACCGAAATTTATCTGATTGGAGTATAATACCTCTAAAATTTTATTTCCAAACAGTACATTACCTTTTTCATCTTCCGTAAATTACTTGACACAGCATTTTCTGACACGTTATTTTCTGGAATGTAACATGCAGATTCCAGAAAATTTGAAGAAATCTCTCTTTACAAAAATCATCTCCAAAAAAACGGCTGATAGTCCAACCAACCTGTACTAAAGTAGTCTTGTATTTCTGGTTTTTCATTTAAACCCATGTCCAATGAAACATCCAAAATGCCTTAAATTCTGAACTGGTTACGCGACGCCAATTTGACCATATACTGCGTTTTGTAAAAGGCATATTTCTTTTTACTTTTTTCGTCACCGTACCTGTTGGTTTCATTTACAACGCCTTCGACCAAGTCATCAGAAAAAATAGTTGAAAAAATTCTAATGGTGTTTTAGGCTGATTAACTCTTGGTGGTCGATATCCAGGTTTCAAATAAATTGAATTTCATCAAACTTGTCTCTATCACTCCAAGCAGTCCACTTATCATTACCATGTACAATGACATTTCTGTCCTCACCCCGATCTGCATCAGAGTCCAGTTCATCTGAAGAATTTTCCTCTGCTTCATTACATACAAAATCATCAGAGTCACTGTCAGTTTCGTCTAGCTCCTGAAAAAGTTTCTTTCTCTCTTCTTCGCTCAAACTGTCCAGTTTTACGTGCTAGCAACAACTACCGGTTCACCGCACCTCTGAAATGTAGCATTAGAAGTACGCGCTAACTAAAGAACGAAAATGATAAAAGCTGTTTGATCAGATAGCGATGGCATTGTTTAAGATAGTTCATCTATTTACGGCTCCAAGCGCAGTCGCATTGTTGATACAGATCATGTCTAGAAAAATTAACGGGAAACATCTGTCATCTCTGAGATGCCCTCCGACTGGATCAGGGAATCGGTGGTGTCATCTGAGAGATGCCGTCCGACCTGTAGGACCATAGAGGAGAGATGCAACTAGAGTGCGCGTGAGCCTACTGCGCAGGTTTCAACATGAGGTGGTCGTACGTCACGTGACTTTGGGACACCGGCAGTTCGTGCTGTACGCTGCTGTATGTAACTTTTCGTGCTGTCTGCTGTTTGTGGTGCTACAGCGTAATTATTTTGGGACGTTGTGGATATTTGTTCACTGCTTACAATCCAAAATTCTTTTTCTTTTCAACAAGTGCAATAACAATTGAACTTTGCAAATTGTGTAGGCAAATTGCAGGATAAAACAACTGTGTTAAATGTCAGTTCACGCCAGTATGCAAGTGTGCCACAAGTAAATGATCCTGAACTTGGCAGTGAGGTACCAAATGATCATATGTACTTGCCATCAGTACAAAATCTTGAAACTAGATTGTCTCCCTTTGTTGTGGACATTGTAACTTATATTGGAGGATTTTTAGTTAGAAAGTTGCAAAAGTCTCTTGCTTATGTGAACTGTAAGCTAGTTCTTTGCCGGACTGATATTGATGAAGGATCATATTCCTTCATTCAGAGGAAAGATGATTATGGATTGAAATACCCTTCTGCAGATGTTATAAAAATCTGCAAAAGAGCAGAGGTAGAAGTAAGAATACTTCAGGGGAGAGGTGACATTTTAAAAAGGCAGCATGTAGTACAATATTGTAAATAGATGTCCAAGAGAATTTGTGAATAGTTCTGTTTTTAGTAATTTAACATATCATATTATTGGTCAAGAGGCCATAATGAATCACAGGATGTACTTAATAAAGGCAATATTGTTTAAATATATTGGCCTAAGATTAAAACATGTAGGAAGAGAGCACATCCAAATTTACCAAAAAAATAGTATGGATCAGTTAACAACAAAATGATTTTATTTAGATGGCATTAATCCTATGTGTATTTACTGGTGTAAGTTGTGTTTATAGTATGTTAGTGTTAGTAATTTGTATGATTGTAGTTGATTTTTTTTTTTTAGTAAATTCTTTGAAAAATATGTACTTCAGCTTCCAGGTCAAAGACCCTCATTTCGATCAGGTTTTTGTCCAGTTTTCCCAATCCAATGAGCAAATGCTGAGATGTCCCCTTGTTTTGCTTTTGGATATAAATGTAGCTTCACTAAGCCCATGTTTTCTTGAGCTTACTTGCTAGTAGTGGTAGGAGTAAAGCCAGTGGCATGTTACTGTTGTTAGTAATATAAAGAAGAAAAAAATAAAACATGCAGTTTGTTTATCGATGCAAATAGGTTTTATATAACTCGGGAGGGAAAATGTCTAATGTTATAGTTAAAATATTGGGAAGAGCTTTTGAAGCTCAAGAAAATGAGTCCAGATGGAACTTTTCCCCCCATATATCACATACAGTTTTTGACTAAATAAATCAAAATATAAATCAAAGGTAAAGCTTTTTTCCCTCTATAAATCCTTGAAATATCATTTTGATAACCTGCTACTATAAATGACACTGATGTGAATCTTCAATAGTAGAATGTCTAACATTGAGTAATAGAAATTTGGATCAATGCATCCCATGGAGTTAATTTATTTTACAAATATTTTTTATTTATGGTCCTAAGCAATTGTACTTGTAAAACAGGTTTAGTGGAGTATGCGGTTGAAAGTGTCAAGTTGGACAAAAATCGGAATTTTCATGTACTTGAGCAAATAGAGCAGAAAAACTTAAATTCACTTTTCTGCTATAAGCAACATTTTTAGGGCTGATTAATAAATGAGAAAATAACGCTAGAATGAAACATATTAAGTACGTATAAAAATGAATCATTTAATGCGAGACGGGTGTTCTTATAGATGCCACCTAACTGTCTTGTGACACTGGCGCGAGAGATGTTGATACCCGGCCGGGCCTTCTGCGCAGCTCGGTGCGCACTCTAGTATATCTCTCCTCTATGTGTAGGGCCTGCCTCCTCCGACCAACCTCCGAGCTGGAAGCCATCTTTGGCGTGTCATCTCACAGATGCCTTCCGACCGCAAAGGGTTAACTCGCCGAGGTAACATGAAATAATCGGCGCCTTAACGAAAAAAAAAGACTCCAGAGTACATCCTTGACATGGTTGGAAGTTACCTCAAAGAAAGAATAGTATAGTATAGTATGAATGTCAGGGAAACGTACACAAAATGACATGCGGAGCACCACAGGGCTCCCAAAATTGGACCACTAATGTGTAATGTACTTTATGGCAGTGTTGGAAAATTTCATCGCTAAGAACGTCATACTGATAGGTTTCGCAAGACGACGGTATCACTGTAGCGTCAGCAAACTTCACCAGTTATCGAAATTATGGTAAATGGTAGCCTGGAACGCGTACAAGAATGGCCGCCGGCGAAAGGAATGGAGGTTGCCGTTGGCAAGACAGAAGCAGTCCTCGTCACAGACAGGTCATTTATTTCTTCAAAATTGGAAGAGAACATGTGTGCTGCAAGAAATTCCTCCTTTACCTAGGAATGGATACGGACAGTAAGCTGAACTTCGGTCCACACGTAATCGCGGCAGTCGAAAAGCTCAGGGAACGGCGTTCGCTCTTTCAAGGCAAGGCTAATGCCTAATGTAAGAGGGCCGAGCGAGCTCAAAAGACTACTCATGAGTGTCAGGAACTCAAAAATGCTGTACGCGGCACTGGTTTGGGCCGAAAAGGTGGCAAAAACCAAGTATTCGAACAAAAATGGAAGTAATCTAAAGGAAAGGAGCTCAGAGATGTCTATAAATTTTGTCAGGTATGGCTGCAGTTATAACTTTGTACAGTACTGGCAGACAAGTGATTGGCTTGTAGTTCTTCGCCAATGAGCTGTCTCCCGCTTTGGGTAGCAAATACGTGATGCCGCGTGTGAGCCATTCCGGGAGTTCCTTTGGGTTTTCTAAAATTTTATTAACAGCCTTTGCTGGATGAGAATGTACTTGCTGTTAATTTCTGAATCCAATAAATCTGGATCTTTTCAATCCCGGGTGATTTTCAGTTTCCCATGTTCTTAATTGCTTGGAAGAGGTCCTCTTCCGAGAATTCGTGAACATCTTTCACTGTTTCCACAAGTTCATCGGCAGCATCAACTTCAGATTCAATACAAGATGCGTCTTTGATGCAGGATCTGCTCTCCTCCCAGATTCTTGCCCATTATGCTTCGACGTCATCTTTTGAAGGAGTGACAGCATTGCCATTCGGTTTTAGAGTCAGATTGCGATAGAATCTCTTCGCGTGTTTCACACAACCGATTCTGCACTCGGAAATCTATTCTACGTTCGTAACATCTAATTCGTTGAGCCCATGCTTATATTTTCTTTTAGCTTCTCCACGAGCTTGCTTTTATCATTTTCAATTGGTATTTTTGTTTAACATTCAATATTTTTCGTTGAACTTTAGAGGTGTGCGTTGATTTAGAAGATGCCTCAGCTAAGAGTGATATTTCGCGCCGGGGTGTCGTCTATCCGATTCATAATTCTCTTCGTCCATGTGGGTACAGGGCTTGTTTAATCCGTTTTCTGTCGGCCGTTGGTGTTCTTGGCTGGCTCTAAAATTATCTGAGATACTACATATCCAATTGCATGTATGTGACCGATTTCAATACCTAGATCTCTACTTGGGTCTGTATCACCTGATTAAGACAGAATTCGCTGTTTCTATCACTCTCTTAGCTTTGGCATTTTCGTATATTCTCTTCAACGGTACACGAGATTTCAAATGGAAGTTGACTAAATCTCTTTATTGTAGCATTACCGAATATTAATCTATTAATAAGATTTAAATTTGGATTATTTTCACGCGACGAGTACAAAGAGGTCTCAAGGAAGCGCCCAGTTCACCCCAACCCAGCGCGCCGCCGCAGTGGGCTAAATGGCGATTCTAGACGGAACTAGCCTTAAATCTTTTGTTTTAAGTGATTCTAGGGAATGTAAAAGGTTGTTAAGGTTGTGAAATCAACACACATTAAATATACTTGAGTTTTACTCATTAATGATTATAATTACTATGAATACCAATTATTATTAATGAACTGTGTTCGAAAAATTTTTAAAAAATATAATGACTTCTCCGAACGCAGTTTTATTTTATTCTGAATAACTAAATCAAAAAGATAAATTAATTTATTAATCTTTTATTTTATAGTGCACAATTTCTAAAACATTTTATTTAATATTTCACAATTGATAAGAAATGTTTTTTCTTTTTCTTCAGTTTATGATGTTTAAGTTTCACATAAAAGGCACCAATCAAAAGTTTTATTGCAGATTAATCCTTTTCTAACCCACTGTTTTTCCATACTTACCTTTTACAAGATTTTCTTCCATGCACTCCCCATGTTGACCCCTCAAACAATTTCATTGCTACTTCAACTTAATGTTCTTACAGCTTTCATTGCCTTGGTTGATTCACACCATTTCCACTGACAATTTGAAATTACAACATTACAATTGGCCAACACGAACCCAACAATTGATAAGCGTCAGTTCTCTTATAGTGCGACGAGTTGTAGTCATATCCTGCAACATGTTGGCCGTATCTCTTTAACCCGACGCAGTGATTGCCTCGCTGTGTACACAATTTCTTCCTTCGAGCGCGACGTAAGTAATATTCGATGCAGTTTCTTTACCTTCTCAGTGCACTCATTAAAACTTTTCCTCGGCCGGCTTGCACCTGAACTAGTAGATGGCGAAGCTTCAATCATTTTAGGAGTTATTGCCTGTACACCACTTCCGGAAACAGAATTACAGCATCGAGCCCCCAGAATACTTTTAATGAAATGATGCTCGACGTGGTGGCATTTTCTCCACCTACTTAAAAAATAAAAACTCTTACAGCATCTTTAAAGGCATTTCTCCATTGTTTCTTCGCAATCTTGAAAACCTAATCTATTCTTTACAAAAGACATTAACTCTGCTTTCATGTCGTCTCTTGTGCGAAACGGGAAACAGACCTCGGTAAGTGACTACTGGATGCGCGCCATCGTCTGAAATAACACATAATATCATCTGGCCGTGAAACTTAGTGCATCATAAAGTAAAGACACGAAGCTATTTAGTGACATATGTTTTACTGTAATGCAAGTTAATTTACATTGTTGAAAACCTACTTGAAAGTCGGGAAAATGTAAAATTTTGGTCGCGCGCAACGCCTATTTTACAGCTGATTTTACGAAGAGAGAAGCAAAGGATTGAAATTATATAAGTACTGTTGAAAAGTACATACTTTACTGAACATCTCCATATTGCAGAGTTTCGCATTCGCCTTTCATTGAGATCTGATCACGTTTGATTCTTCGAGTAGCTGCAGAGCGACTGCCTCGCGCAGCGCTTCCTTCAAGATATATGTTTTCTACTTTCCCAGCGTAGCGAACTTGAGCCAAAAAATAAACCAATTCTCAAATATTCTACCAACATCGATGATCAAATTCACTCACGACAAAAAGTCGATATTAAAATGTTCGGGAGAGGGGTCTAGTTCCGCCTAGATTGGCCATTTAGCCCTCTGTCGCCGCCTGCCTAGCGCCGCCGAAATTAGTCACGATGTCTTTTGGGGACCGCCCGGCTCTTCGCCAGCCTCGCCACGAACTCGCGCGGACAGACCCGCCTACCGCTTAGCTGACGGAACGCTAGGGAACTCGAGGTATCATGTTTAGCTACGGAACCCGGGGTGTCGTTTGCGATGGCTTGCCGACAAATAATTACCACCCCGCCCAGTAGCCAGCCGCTCGAAGTTGCAAGTGCACTTCGTAAACAATGTTAGAGAGAGAGAGAGCGAGCGCGCATAAGAGGAAAATTTCCATTCAGTTCCTGTGAGATCGCCGTCTTACGATTGGACGAAAGAATTATTGCTGCTTAGAAGGCTTCGGCCAATTTTAGATGAGATTGCTCGATTTATGGAAAATTCCGGGATCTTATGGCGAGTTTTGGAGGGGGAAACATAGTAGCTGCTTTGTAATACCAGCAGTCAGAAGGACTTTATTTTGAACGCGCGAGAGTGAGGAGCTTCAAGTAAGAAGGAGAAGCGGGTTGGCGCACTTCATAATTCTTCCTGAATCGACTTAGTTAAGTGCCAGAGCTGAACAATTTTATCAGAGAATCTCTTCCGTCGGCACTGGCACCCGGAAGCTATTTTTACCGAGTACACGACTAGAGTTGGGGCAGAAGTATTCTTTTTTAGAGCCATGCTTGGCTTCGAACGAAAAGATTAGAATTTTCATATTTGAAACATACTCGGCCGAGACATCGCATCGCCGTAATCCGGCGCCCCGTTCCATTCACGCGACCGTGACCCAGAGCTTTGTCGCTGCCCGACCCGGTGGCTATTCACGAGGAGAACCGTCAAGACACCGCCTCCAACCCGGCCAGCGTGTACCTGCTTCTTGAGCGGAACTCCATTCACGCCCCTCCGCTCTGCGCCCAGTGGGCTGTTCAACAGCTGGAAAGAAGGCAACGATCTCTGAGAGTGATGTGTATTTTCCGAGCCAGCCTGAGCTCGTAATTGCCCTTGTGGCGAGAAAGTTTATTTTGTCAGAACTTTAAATTCTCAGAAATAGAATTTTCAATTGTCATAAAAGAACGGTTCGTAGCCGCGCTTAGAACGCAAGAGAACCCACGATTTAATTGTCTAATTTTAACTTTAAGATTCTTGTAATTTTTTATTTTGGGGGAACACGAGCTCATGATCGAGATCTTTCTACTAAAGTTAATGTGCTTTTTGGTAAATTAGTTCATTTTAAATTAAATCTTAATTTTTCGACCTAACTGATTTTTTATTTAATTCAAACGCAACGTCGCTCCACCATCCATCAGTTCTCTTTCAGCCCACCTATCTGCCATCGTAGCCTGGCAGGTACGTCCGCCGAACCATCGCGTCGGAGGACGGGGGGACATCACAATATCTCGCGTCGAAGGAGATTTCACATCGTGTCCTTATCGTGTAATTCATTGCCAGATGAATTTTCACCACTGACGTGTTTTATTGGAAAGAGATGAACCTTCAACGGGATCATCATTTTCAAGTTCTACATGTTCGTCATGTGGATAGTTCGAGCGAAGAACATACTCCGCATTTCTCTGAATGTCAGCAAGTTGTTCTGCTGTGAATTTTCCACTGCTGAGTATGTATCGTCGTTGACTGGCAAGCTTCTTTGAGTCTAGGGTAGGTCTCATATCTGGGTTCCGCTCTCTCCATACCTTGAAAACTTCTATTTCTGAGCCCCCATTTTTCGCTTTTGCATAGTAAAAGCACCACATCACCTCCTTTAATTCATCCCGGGTCCATCTCTGACGATGGCTTCGAGCTACTGCCGGCTCTGGGTCCCTGGGACTAACATCCGTGGGATGGCCAGACGTCGACAAGGTGACATTAGCTCGGTTTCTGAGCAGGTATGGGACATTGGTAGAACAAGGCACGTTAAGATTCATTACATTGCTTGTTCTATCCATTTTGCTCATTGGTTTAAGTGAAGATTCGCAGGTAGCAAGTTCGAGTTCACAGATCACACTTAATCAGGGTTGTTTCCTGCCATCCGTTACTGCGACCCACAGTGGCCTCGGGGCATCCCCCCGCAGGGCCCAGCAAGGGGTCCCTCCGATCGCCAGTCGGCATTACTAAACCCTACGGGATTTTCACTGACTGCTGAAGGCAGCCTCCTTCGCTGGCTAATGCAAGGTTCGGGCCTCCACTCTAATCAGTGGCCTGGTGTGCCAACCCAGTTTCTCTCCTGTACCCTCCATGGGCCGATAACAGGAAGTCCAAAGGTTCATGACCCTTCCCTCTCTACTTACTTCCCACTCTCCTCAAAATGGAGTACTTCTTATTATAATTATAGCAGTAGTAGTGCTACTAGTAGAAATTATAAAGAAATCCACCAATAGAGAATAAAGGTTTCTAGAAGCTCTTATGTTATCCTACTATAAGCATTTTGTTTTTCATTTAGATAGTGCAATTACTCAAAGTGATTTAAGATCAAAATTGAAAATTAGTTCCATTAGTTCCAATGGAGCAGGGCATGGCGGTTGGGGACGGGGCCAATTGAATAACTGATTATGGTTTTGGGCATGTCCGCTGCTATGATCATAGTCCCGAGAGTGTAAGGAATGTTTTATCCCGCTATGTGGCAGTATTCCTCTCTCGCAGACGCTGAAATCTGGCTATGTATTACATGTCAACACGCAGGGGATGTCTCCCCCATCATCTTCAGCAGAGCACCGACCCAGCTGGGACAACTAAGCTCCTGACATGTGGTAGTTTAATGTGTATATGCGAGGGAAGAGGAAGGATTGTGCACAGTCCGTTGCGCGTTTGTTAGAGAACTACTACGGCATTCGCCAGATACTGATCGTAGTAACCATGGAAAACTACAGATCTCAGCAGCCTACCGCTAGAATCCTCCTCCAGATAGCGGTTGAATTAGACTTAGATATGTAGTTAAGTATCGAAAATTTGCAACCACCGGAACGCGGACCCTAGGACTTCCCCGTTAGAGTTGATGCAGAAAGAACTATAATGCTGTCTCTGAGCTATGTGATAATTAACAGAACATATCATCACGAATGGGGTAAAATGTTTACACCACAAATCGTTATCCTCGCATTTTTCATATCGTTTATTATGATCAACTTAAATTTAATAAAAACACATTCCTTACACTTAAAAAATATTAACTGACAATAAAAGAAGTTGCAGTATCACATTAAGTCTACTATTCTTGTATAACTTCTAATGGATTTGTTCTCACAGTACAATGTAGGTTTCCGAATTTCGTTTAAAATTATTTTTACAATCTGCTCGTTAACTTGTCAAGAACCCTGGGGCCCGTTTCACAAAGGTTACAAGTTACTAGTACTAGTAATCACAAGTACTCGTAAGTTCTGTTTCACAACGATTTTGCAACACTTGTGGATACTAGTGAATGCCCACAAGTAAATTACCACAATGCAATTCTATTCCTTTCTCCTTTGAGAAAATGTTGAGATGGTACCGTGTTTTGCTTCAGGACAGTAAATGTAATTTAATTCTCTACACTCAAGGAAATATGCGCCAATGTATTCTCTCCACATGCATCATATTTGACTCGTCATACACAATTTTAATTGTATGTAACTCAATAAAGTATTATTATTATTATTATTATTATTATTTTTATTATTATTATTATCTGAAATAAAATGCCAGTTTTCGCGTTCCTTGGAATTGAGTCGACTGTCTGCCTTGTATTTTGTGTCTGGCGTCTTTGTGTTTTGGTTTGCGTGCGTGTTGTTTTGTCTCTGGTGTTGTTTGTTTAGCCTTTATTTTTACTATCATTTCTATTGCCTTTTACTTTCGCCCTTTCTTTTCCTTCAGTTTCAAACTTATCTTTACAGATAACACATTTCCTTCATTCATTTTAAAATTACTCCATTCCCAGCGATTTCGCTTGAACTTTCTACTTACTTCTTACATATTATTCTTACGTTTCTATTATATTCTACATTTCTTTGCAATGGCATCCAGAGGCAAGAAAATGTACGTTTTGGGGAAAATTCGAGAGCATAAGGCACTTAACATTACCTAATATAAATTTACTGGTATCACTAATAGGATAAAACGTCTGTTTCCTAATTATAATACCTATGGACGTACAAACATAATATCGTTAGGTGTAATCGTAAATCATTCCACCCTACACGTATCTGTAGACTTGTAACATAATACTGCTCATTTACAATTGTATTAGACTATACTGCGATTTTTCTAACTGCGACCCTCAAGGCCACTCAAATCCCATCTTCGCGATGGAATATGTCACGGCATTTCGCGTGTTTCTCAGTCGTTCCGCTAGATTTCGCATGATCGCGACCGTATGAAGCAGTGCTGCGATCATGCGACTTCTACCGGCAAGACCGAGAAAATACGCGAAATG
>JAHLJT010008446.1:145907414-146104463 GCA_031308135.1 Acheta domesticus | reverse complement strand
AAAAAAGTGAACTTTTGCAATTTTCAAAAATAGGAATATCAATGAAAAATGAGACCTGCGCCATTCCTAAACGTCTATCACACTATTCAACAACAAAAATTTGGACCGCTGTTTTGAAAACTCTGAGAATGTCCCAGCGGCTTCATGTAAAGTACCACCAAAAAAATACCACCATTATTAAAATAAAAATAATTAAATATAGATATTTATAATTACATTCATGTCATAAGAATCATATTCATCAGGTGCCAATATGAACAGCTTACTAGCAGAAATTCACATTTAATACATTCAAGTTATTTGCGAACACATTGCCAAGATGTCATTAGATTGATGCCCAAGTTTAAGTGCCAAGTAAAATCTTTTCTACTGCAATAACTATTTCTACACAATTGGAGAAGTCCAAAGATCAAAGAGAGAATAACATTTATTTAAACATGAACTAGTTAACATTTGTACTGTATAGTTCTAAAAAGGTTATTAATAAACAAGTTAACAAGTACTATACTTCGGGTTTTGTAACTTGCGCGGGGGGCCAGGGCCTGGATCGGCCTTGGCTCAGACTTCGGTTTATAACTCGGCGTGTCAAGGCCTGTCTTCACGATGGAATATCTCATATCTTGCGACTTTCTCGGTCCTGCCGCTAGATGTCGCATGATCACGACCATATCAAGCAGTGCGATGTGACTAGAAGCATCTAGCGGCAGGACCGAGAAAGACGTGAAATGCCGTGAGATATTCTATCGTGAAGACAGGCCTTGACACGCCGAGTTATAAAAACCAAAGTACATACTTCAGTTTCTGGATCACCCATCCATTCCCACCTCGATCCGGTTTTCCGCCCTGTTTCCCTGAGCAAATGCTGGGATGGTCCCTTGTTTTGCTTCTTGGCATAAATTTGTGCCAATCATCAATTCGCGACGTCAGAACCAGAGGGTTCTATCTGCAATTTTTGTCATTTCTGATTTTATTGCATATATGTATAGAGAAATACTATATGTTTCAAATAAAAATGATATTATAACTAAATTCGCATTAGTTTCAAAGTTATAAACAGGGAAATATAGTTCTATTTGCATAATTTGGCAAACCTGAGAACCAGAATCTGCAGCACCCGTTGAAAAAAGTTCGAAGTTGAAAGTATTGAGATTATATGGTCACGTTATATTAGATGTTGGTATAGAGTGTGTATGTAAAGTGATCATAATGGATAAGGATAGCATAAATAAGTGGCTAAATGACAGATCTGATGATAGTCGAAGTTCAACAGATGACAGTAGTGGAGAAGAATATACACCTTCTCTGAAAAGAAAAAAGACTTCCTACAAAGTTAGGAGTTTGCTTTATTTATGGACTGTTGTTAATTAAGGTGGTGTTTGTGGCTAGAGATAATGTATTATAAACATTTACTGATTACAGGGGAGTTTCCTAAAATATATAGTTTGGTAGATACGGCGTATGTTTTGTAATCATTAATATAAAAGCATCTTAGTTATATGAATGTCAGTAGAATGTTTGGCCTTTACCTTCAATACTGTAATGAAATTAATGTTAAACTTTTTTTTAATGTCAATGTACAGATCGATTTTCAATAATGAATATAATATCGCTTTTTGTTACCTAAGTCTGACAGATGCGACTTCTGCGAGCAATACGTAATGCCAAATAAAGAGAACCGTGTAACTCAAGAGTTTATTATGAAATATGATTATCACATGTTGAAAAAAAACCTTTATGAGAGATGAAAGAAAAAATGATCGTGAAAGTAATAGGGTTGTTGTATGTTTTGACTTGCAAAATGTTATTGCACTTCCTCTAGCTAATGCTAATTGCTTTTTCTATAGACGAAAGTTAAATAAAAATAGATATTGTGCAGTGTGGCATGAGGTACTCTGTGGTCCTAATGGGAATTACATTGCCAGTGCAATGATGAAAATAATGTCCAAAATAAGTTTAATATTTCCTGACGTTAGGGAGTATATTTTGTGGATGATAGCTGTGTTCCTCAAATCAGAAACTCCATTATTTCGTATGCTATTGCCTCTTTTTTTATCCAAAAACGAACATGTTGATCAAGTAATAATGGAATTGTCTACTCCTGGGCATTCATACATATAGGAGATGGATAACATACATTCCAACATTGAGCATTGAGAAGACCTTAAAATTATCCGAAGTTTCGTCACCAATTTCCCTCTTAAAAGTTGTTCTAGCATCCAATAAAAAAATCATCTAATTCTGTGATCCATATATCATCAAATGAATTTTATGAGTATGACTTTCAAACTCACTCTAAAACTCATTATGACTACCATCGCTGCCCCTGAACTTGGAATTGTATCATTTTGATAAAGAAATCAAAAGCTGGCAGGTCCAGAGAATTTGTGTCGCCTATGCCTAACATCCGCTAGGAACAAATGTTGTATAAAGGAAGAAAAAAATATCAAAGGAGAAAGTGAATGACATAAAGTAAATGATGAAATGAATTCCTGAAGTTGATGTACAGTATTTTAAGACAATTCTATTGTAAGAACCTTCTGGATCTGAATTGTACTGTTATGCTTGGAGACAAAAGGTTTTATCTCCATTTTCAAAGTTTTAAAAATTATTTTAAAAAATTGTATGTTGATAATTTATTAACAAAAATATGTTTAGTACACTTGTACTAGTCTGTTCATTCTATAAAAACCTCTTTCCATTAATTAAAATGTACAGATGGCCTACCAGAGGGAGCAAACTTCAAATTGCTCTCCTGTAAAATGACAAAAAGTGTAGATAGAACCCTCTGGTTCTGAGGTCGCGAATTGACAAAACCAAACAGTCAATTTTTTGCACTTTACAGGAGAAACAAACCACTGATTATCTCTGCTTTTACTATTAACAGAACGGATTTTTTTACTTCAAACACAGCCTTATTCTGGTTACAGAAAAAATGGAATAGTTTACATAATGCATATTGCTTTGGTTATAAAAAAAATATTCAAATTTGTGACTTATTTGGTTTCAACGATTGAACTAAAAGCAGAACTTCCCCCCCCCCCGTTTATTTTACACAAACTACAAGAAACGAATTAGTACAAATTCCAAATAAACCAAAATTTAGTCTCATTACCCATTGACTCTTCATAAAACCGTCATGCTTCAGACACTACATATTCCTTCACTTTCTCGACATCTTCCAATTTCTTTTTTGCAATAGGAAATTTGTTTGATGGGTAGGGCAGCTGGAATATTGTTCAATAAATTTGGAATGATGGCTTTATGTTTTTCTTAAAAAGTGTATTTTAGTAGTACATCAGTATACAGCAGCTCTACTACCTCTCCACTTTCTAGGTATCTTCTTTTTTTAAAATTGCTGGGAGCAAAAGACTTTCTTATCCTGTTCATTGTAATGCTGGAACAGGTGCAATATTTTTCCTTATAATAGGGCCACCATTCATCAAAATTTAATATTTCTTGGCCATTTACAAATTTCACTATCTTCTCTCAAGTTTCTTACTACTTGCAATTAATTCCAGATATAGGAAAGATGTGTAAATTCGGTTGTGTGTCTCATTTTTCGTCTGAACGATGCAAAATCTCGATCACATGGGAGAAAATAGTGTCCTGTCTCAGGAAACTAGTGAGTGATCTTGCATAAAATCGAAAACTATAGCTCCTACAGTTTCGTCAGACAGCTTTTATTTTAGCATCTCAGACGCTACTATGGAAAAAAACACCTCACCGCTTCCGAACCTAGCAATAGAAGAAGTCGGACTCTCAATTGACAACGACTTGGCGGTAGAAAACGGACAGTGAATATTGGTACACGGAATATTCAAGGATTGCGAACTAAAAAGGTCGAAGTCTTGAAAATGAAAAGATTTGATATGGATATTGTCGCTCTAACTGAGACAAAAAAGAAAGGAAAAGGTACTGAAGATTTAGATGGTTTTGCACATCTATATAGCGGAGTAGATATAACTAAAAGAGCTAAAGCAGGGGTTTCCATTTTGTTGAAAAGTAAATTGGCACGAAATATCAAAGATTGGGAGGTTTATCAATGAAAGAATTATTTAAGTGGAAGCTTGTACTGAAAGGATATAATATTGTAGTCATTGGCGTATATGCACCATCAAATGATGAGACTATTAAGGTTAAGGATAAACACGAACTATTGGGCCAAATTTTGGACAACATCAGTAGCCGAAAGGAAATAATCTTGCTGGGGGATTTTAATGTTAGAGTTGGTTCGAAAATAAGTGACAACTGTAGGACCTTATGGAGAAAATCGGGTAAATAACAACGGGGAAAGAATAATTTACATCTGCTCTTCATCTACAATCAATTATTGACTATGTAATTAGCAGACAAAATACAATGCTAAAATTTCAAGATGTCAGAGTATATAGAGGCGCAGAATGCGGAATGGATCATTACCACGTTAGAGCAAAAATTGTTCTCCCATGGAAAGTGTCTTCCGAGATGTGCTATGAAGATGATTATGGATGTGATATGCCAAAAGCCGTTCAGTATAATCTTCAAACCCTCAATGACGATTCTATTAGTTTTTCGTACAAAGCTAGGCTGGGTTCCAAACTGAACGATATAACATATTCTGATGCAATAAATATGTACTATGGTATAGTAAGATGTGTCAGTAAAGCCGCATTAAAAGCTCTTGGAGAACTGCCAAAACCTAATAAAAATAAATCGTGTAAAAATTCTTGGTGGAATGATAATGTGGAGAAAATTGTAAATAAGAAAAAGGAAGCTTATAATAGATGGCTGAGAACTAGGAACCATGAGGATAGAAAATACTATTCGCAGTGTTGTAAGGGAAGTAAAGAAAGGAGTAACGAAAGCCAAAAATGAAATTTGGAATAAAAAATGTAAGACTATTGATGAGCATGTAGGATATAGAAAGGCAACTGAAGCATGGAAAACATTGAAATCTCTTAGGGTCATAGTCTCCTTTCTATTTGTTCTAAGTCTTATTCCCTTAAAAGAGTGGAAAATTTTATCACTAGAAGCTGTTAACTGAAGATCATACCAGAATTTATTACTCAATTAGACAATGAGATAAGTTTCTCAGATCAGATTTTTACTGAAAATGACGTCATCTCGGTTAAAGAGATAAAGGAAGCTCTTAGATCCATGAAAAATGGACACTCGCCTGGACCGAACGGACTCCACATAGAACTTTTAAATATGGGACAGACTTGCTTCACAAGCTGTTAGCGTATGTTTTCAGCTGTTTCTTGAGGGATGAAATTGTGCCCCCTGAATGGAAAACTGCCTATATCTCTAACATTTATAAGAAAGGAGAGAGATGAGTTTGCTCCAATTACAGAGGAATAAGTGTCACTAATGCTCTTTCAAGACTTTATGGCAAAATTATAAAACGAAGAATTGAAAATCAGATACAGAAGCTAGAAGAACAAAATGGATTTCGTGCCAGAAGACATGTATGAATTGTGTTTCTGTTTAAAGCAGCTTCTGGAAAAATGGTTAGCAAGAGACCTTGAAACCCATTTGGTCTTCATCGATTTAGAAAAGGCATATGACAGTATTCCCCTGTGCAAATTGTGGTTAGCAATGAAAGCAAATGGAGTTAGTGACCTATATATAAGAGCAGTGAAAATACTGTACGTTAATTGTACTAGTTGGGTAAAGGTGGTGGAAGAATATCTGAAGAATTCCCTGTCACCAAAGGTCTGCGACAAGGATGTGCAATCGCTCCCACACTCTTCAAAATATATCTAACATCTGCCTTGGAGAGATGGATGCGAACTTGCGTGAATATGGGAATTTCAATCAGAATGGATAAACTGTTCACTTTGCTTTTTGCTGATGACGAATTGATATTGGCAGAAGATGAAGATGATATCCTACATGTTGAGGAAGCTGTTTGAAGAATACCAGAAATGGAGGCTAACAATAAATATCTATAAAACTGAATATATTGTAGCTGATAATGTAAACAGAAATTTGATGCTAGACGGTGGTATTATCAAAGGAGTCGATAGCTTCAAGTACCTTGGAGTAATGTTTACCAAAAATGGTGAAAGTGAAGCTGAAATTATTGACAGAATAAGAAAAGGGAACAAGTTACCAAACAGCTGCACAATACTATATGGAGCACACAAATAAGACCTTGCACGAAGATAAAGATATACAAGTCTATTGTAGAGAGCATTGTTACCTATGGAGCAGAAGTGTGGGCAACAACGGAACAACTAAAGAAGAAATTAAGAGCAACAGAAATGGGATATTGGCAACGTTGTTGTCAGCTCACGATCCAGGACAGAATAAGGAATGAAGATGTGCTTGCAAGGCTAAACATAGGGACCACAATTTTAGACACTATGGAGGCAAAGTGTCTCCGATGGTATGGGCATGTGCGTCGAATGGATGAGGGAAGGTGGCCGAAAAAAATGATCGAATGGACCCCTGCAGAAAGAAGAAGAAAGAGGGAGACCAAGGACACTTTTGAAGGATGCAGTAAATAAAGCGATGGACGGAAGAAACCTGCAAGAAAACGACTGGAAAGATCGTAGCAAATGGAAGCTAGGATGCGATAAGTGACTCTTAAGTTGCAACTAACTCGCAAATAATAATAATAATAATAATAATAATAATAATAATAATAATAATAATAATAATAATAATAAGTGTCATTCAACCCTTCCTTCTCCCCAGGAGCCAACGGGTGGACTGAGTAGCTCCGAGGCCCCTGGTACCTGTCTTAAGTAATTCTACTCATTCTTCCTTCCTTAAACCTACTCCCAGCCTTCACCTGACCCGGGGGAGGGTGGATGCCAAGGGTCCCTGGCAGCAGGGTTAAAATGCTAGGAGAAGGACACTCCGAACAGAAAACCAAGGATGGAGAGACGTCTAAGAAGTCGGAAGGCCTCGGAAAAAGAGTCGCTGCCTGGGGAGCGCCAGGGCATGCCTGGAGTTGGCGCTGGGCATGACAGTGAGCAGACCGCCAATGGCCGGTTGTTGGATCAGCAAGCGCCGGTCTCTCAAGAAGCTATTGCTGAATATAGAAGTGAGAGTAGCCCCCAACACCTCCCAGCTACCCCTGAAGTTGATGTTTTGCCGGTGCCCCAGCTGGCAACCATTGCTACAGGACAATCAAAGAAGCGCTTACAATGGTCAAGAATTATGAATGAAGATTTGATGCGCTGTTACTTCAAAGTCACTTGCCTAGAAACCATGCGAATGGGATACAGGCAAAAACTGTATAGGGAATTCATATCTATCTACCCAAATATGAATACGAGCGAACAACATATTGCAGGTCAATATCGTAGTATCTTAAAAAACAACTTGATACCAACAGCTAGAATTGATGCAATCAGGGAAGAACTAAAGAAAGTTATCAGTACTACTACAGAGGAATTTATGGCGCAGCCAGAGAGCCAAGCGACAGATGATGAAACAAACAGTGAAGGAGCCCAACAGTTTGTGGAGGCAGTAGAGAAAGAGAACGCTTGTCGAAAGGAAGAAGAACGAACGGAAGACAATCTCGAAACATTAATGAGCACTGCTATTACAGAATTTGAAGATACAAACCCAATCAGACGTCCAAAGATACCTAAAGTCAATACCTCCAAAAAACTGGCGAAAATAATTGACTTGATGAACACTAAGAATCTCCCAGCATACATTAGTAATTGCCGTAGTATTGAGCAACTTCACTTGATTGTATACTGTGGTGCAGTGACGATCGTGAGAGCTGTTGGAATAGACTTTAATTGTGAACAAAGGCCATCAAGAAAAAACCCGAATTTCATTCCAAAGTGGGAAAGACGGCTGAATAATAAAATCAATATTTGAGGCAGGACATTGCTCAATTGGTTGAATACGTAAAAGGGGTAAGATCTAGAAAATTGACAAAAAAAGTGAAGAAGATAATGCAGAGGCATGGTACCCACACGCAACGAGAAGGACCCAACAGCTCTCCTTGTGAGTGTCTCGATACAATGAAACAGAAACTATCGGTATTTTCGTCTCGCCTGAGACGATACAAACTGAGTAACAAGCGAAAAACTGATAATTGCTTGTTTAATAAGTCGGAAAAAAACCTTTTACCGAACAATGAGACAGACAAAAAGCTCAATTACCCCAGGTATCCAACCTTACAAAGTGTTCAAGACTTTTGGGAGAGACAGCTCTCAGATGCCAAACTCTTATAATTCAGAGGCAAGCTGGCTGAAAGGAGAGCAACAAAAGTCGGAACAACTACGCAAATGGAAAATGTGTCATTCACAGCCATTGATGTTAAGGATGCTGTTGGAAAATTAATGAATTGGAAGTCACCAGGACCAGATAGGATTCAAAACTTTTGGTATAAGAGATTGACATGCGTACATGGAAAATTGAGTCAACTTATCAACGATGCCTTAGATGATCCAAAAAAAAAAAAAAATGCCTGGTTTTCTCACTCATGGTATCACTTACTTGTTACCTAAAGATGCATTCAATACACACGACCCGACAAAATATCAGCCAATAACCTGTCTGCCTACGCCATACAAAATTATATCATCGTGTCTAGCTCACAAAATGTTTCGTCATTGCGAACAAAATAACATCATTGCGCCTCAGCAAAAAGGCTGCAGCAGAGGATCAAAGGGCTGTAAAGAACAGTTAATAATTGACTCAGTTGTGTGTGGCCAAGCATATAAGAACCATCGAAATATATATATGGCTTACATTGATTATAAGAAGGCGTTTGACTCTGTACCACACAGCTGGCTATTGCAGGTCCTTAAAATAGACAAAATAGACACAAAAATCGTCAACTTTCTGTCTCATGTTATGTTAATGTGGTGCACAAGAATGATTCTGAATACCCCAAACGAAACTATAGAAACGGATGAGATTGCTATTCAGCGAGGTATATTTCAAGGTGACTCTCTGAGTCCGCTATGGTTTGTCTTGGCAATGAACCCGCTATCCAATATCCTGAATTCAACTGGATACGGCTATGCCATCAAGAATGGGACTCAAGAAGCATACCGATTAAACCATCTTTCGTACATGGATGACTTGAAGCTGTACACTGCAACAAATATGCAACTAGAACACCTCCTGCGAATTGTTGAAACATTCTCGAGGGATGTATGTATGGAATTTGGAATGGACAAATGTCGGACAATAAAAATAGTGAGAGGTAAAATTCAAGATCATGGATTCCAGCTAAAAAATGGACAGCTTATAAAGGCAATGCTTGCAGATGAGACCTATAAGTACTTAGGTGTCAAACAAGCTAGATGTGTTGATCATGCAACGGTTAAAAATGAACTGTCAACAGAGTTTGCAGGAAGAATCAGACAAGTTCTGAAGACATCACTCAATAGCAGGAATATAATCAAAGCAATCAACACATATGCTGTCCCTGTCCTCGGGTACTCTTTTGGGGTTATAAAATGGAGTACAACGGAAATCGAAGGCCTCGAAAGAAAACTGCGCACATTGATGACTAAAGAACGCAAGCATCATCCAAAATCAGCAGTCAAAAGAATAACGTTGCCACGACATTTGGGTGGACGAGGTGTAGTGGACATAGGCAACCAACAGTCCCAACATATAAAATCTCTACGAGAATTCTTTCACAAGGAAGCAGAAACATCTACACTACATCGTGCCGTCTGTTTAGCGGACGGATGTACACCGTTGAAGTTAAGTCGTCTAGATTACAACGGAAATATTTATACAGAACAGCAAAAACTGGAAACGTGGATGGGCAAGCCTCTGCATGGAAAGCATCTGTATGCAATTAGTCAAGATCACGTCGACATGAAAGCGTCGAACTACTGGCTGATAGCAGGTCAGATGTTCCCAGAGACGGAAGGCACTATGCTTGCAATACAAGATCAAGTCATACCCACCAGAAGTTATCTGAAAGCAATCGTAAGAGATCCTGGGGTACAAGATGACAGATGTCGGTATGGATGCCAGGCACAGGAAAACATCCACCATATTACATCTGGATGCACTCATTTCTCGGGAACTGATTATAAACAACGCCATGATGCAGTTGGAAAGATCCTGCATCAAGAACTGGCTTACCAACACCAGCTTATAGAATGCAAGGTACCCTACTATAAATACGTACCTAATAATGTTCTTGAAAATGATGAATGCCGACTTTATTGGGACAGGACAATTCTCACAGACCAGACAGCCATTCACAACCGGCCTGATTTGGTTCTAGTGGACAAGACGAATAGGCAAGTCTACTTGATCGACATAGCCATACCGAACACAAAAAACCTTCAAGAGAAGTATGTCGAGAAGATCTCAAAATATGCTCCGCTGGTTGAAAGTATTAAGAAACAGTGGCATATGGACCTCGTGAGAATTATTCCCATTGTCATCTCTAGCACCGCAGTAATTTCCAAGACACTGTTCCAAAGTTTAAAAGACCTGAATATCAATGTGAATATTTATAAGACAATGCAAAAGGCTGTGGTTATCTCAACAACAGGAATAACTCGAAAGTTTATGGGAGTAGGATAGATATGAATTCGTGACAAAAAGACGTCGATAAATACGCTTTGGTCTTGTATAACCTGTGTATTTGTCCTTATGATAAAAGAAAATAAACATTAAAATAAACTGCATAATAATAATAAAATAAAAAATTTAAAAAAATAGACGCTACTATTTGTATAAAACTTAGAACACTTTCTCTCGTGCGCATCTAGCTTGGCTTTTTCAGTTAAATGTAGGGTTTTAATCTTTAGTTAAAGTTCTTCATATTTCATGCACACATAGAGCACAGGTGGTCTGCCGAAGGGTTATTGAAATTTTCTCAGAAATAATTACGGTACATGTCATATCTTGCTGTGTAATGTGAATGGCTTTTCATTGAACAGCTCATCCATTGTACGCACACTGCTTTATTTTCTCTCCTGAATAATGTGAATTTTCAGAGGGTATGACAGTACATGGTCATGAATCAGCTTTTAAAGTCGAATCTCGTGTTTTGTTAATATTAGGATTTTTCCCACGATTGTCTATTGGAGTTAATCCCTGAAGCAGCTGATAAGGAGAAGCTGTTGAAAACAAATAAGTCAGTGACATATTCGGTTTTAAAATTGAACAGGAAAATCACACTTCTGTTTAAACCATAAGGAGAACGTTAGCTTACTTGATTTCAACACCAAACGATCGGCCACAGGCTAAAATAGAAAAATACCCCCCCCCAATAAATAAATAAATAAATTTAAAAAAAATTTAAAAAATGAAAATTGATAAGTTTAACTTGTTTGGTTTCAACAATTTATGATACAATTGTCTCACTGTCGATTGATTGATCATTCATGATTCCGGGTGCATCAACTACTTAGATCATTAGTCCGTAAGTGTAGTGTGTGTTACGGAAGTGGCATCTTTTTCATGTACTGTAACATCGGCACATGCCAGCCAGATTTTCAAACAGCTGGGCACGCAGACTGCCGACACACGGGATGGACACTGGCACTGGGAAGTGGAAACTTCCATTCCCCTGTCATACAAGCGGAGCGGGCAGGGGCACCGGACCCCAGTGGGCGACGTGGTCCTGCGGCCTTTACAGGGCTGGAGGCGATCATGTGACCGCCAAAGTATGTTAACAGAGGAAGGAGCAGAAGCAGTTCGTATTCAGAGCACCTTGTGAGCAGACATGTAGGCTCGCCCGAGACGGGTGTGTAGTCCTTGAGACATTGTGTGTGCGTAACATGGGTATCGGGCCACTGGAGCAGTAAAGCGGCAAGGTGGGGGATGCACGAGCCCTAGGGACAGGGAGCAGGTGCATGGAAGTCATGGAGGGTAACGGCGAACATAACCCCAGAGCTGTACATTTGTAAATAGTGTAAACAGATTGTACGTAGAGCTTGTGTCTTTGTTGTCATTTCACTACCACGACACCACAGTACTTTTTTTTTCCAAAAATTAGTAGTTTTGAAGTAATTATTGTTTTGTTATGTTTACATTACCCTTTTATATGAAATCACAATTAGCTTCTCTTGCCTCCTCCTGCGGTGCAAAAGCTATCATGTCTGCCTGCTAATTTGAATGAAGGCAGACGCTCAAGGTTTGATTCCCATCATTCCCAAATGGGAATTTTAATTTCTTTCTCTTGTCTTGGGTACAGCAAAGTGTGCTTACAAATTTGATTTATGGTCAATTTTTATTACCATCCGTCAACTTTCAAATCTTGTGAATTTGAACTTCGCACGTTTCTTATGTTGAAGTGTGTTTCGTGTGATGGTTGAAGAATTAGTAAGATATAAATTGTATTGTATATTGGTTACAGATGAAACCAAAAACTGTGCTGTTGTAGCACTAGTTTTTGTCATCATCATAACCACCATTAATACATTTTCACATTGAACAATCTATTATGTTAGTTTGTAAGTTAACTACTTTTCTACATGAAAAATTGAACATAAAAATACCTTGGACGCTTGGCTTATGATATCATCCCACACTTGATTTGGTAGCATCATGTATTTTTCAATAAGGTGCTCTTGTGCCATTTGATCTACTTGGGCATTTATCATATAACCCACTGCTTCATAAAACGTATGAACCTGGAAAACAATAACATAAATGTGAGATAGTGACTTGAATAAATAGCCTTAGTGGGACATCCCTAAATTACGTAATGCTGAAGAAGAGGGAAAAGGGGATATGAGGCAGGGTAGAACAAAATGTGCTTACAAATATCATCCCATCCTTTCATTACCATCCCTGAACTTTCAAAACTTACGAATTTGAACTTTGCAAACTTCTTATGCTGAAGTGTGTTTCACGTATATAACATATAATGTATTTGTATAATGTATATAATGTATCCGTTGGCCTGTCCTAAAACCATATTCAAAACTATGTAAGATGGAAACCTGCCATCCCAGAAAAAATCTCAGAATGGAACAATTCTATACGTGAAAATGATCTCTATAAGTCAGAAACCTTTCTAACATGGAAATGGAATAGTTTTCAGAGAACATAAATAGATTTACATCTGGCTAAGAAGGAAATTTATTTACAAATTTCTGCCACTATCTTTGGAATAGCATAGTACAAAGGGTCATGTCCTGAGACAAATAGACTGAACAAGGAGTTTTTCCTTGTCAACCTGCTGTCGAGGAATCTTTGGCGAACTCAGCGTCTGTTTTGCTGAGACATTCTCACACTTAGCCAGAGACTTTTCAAGGTCACAAAAAGCGCAACTTTAATGCTATCGCTCCAAATCCTTAATGTAGGTTGTTCACATCCCATTCATTTCTCAAAAGCGTTACCACTTTCCTTCAGTCAACAATGGGCTTCCGGGAAGGCTGTCTTGTCTACATTTGGTCCTTGAATATGTCCTATATTTTCCGTGTTTGCTGTTGATTTATTTTATTTCTTGCAATATTTTCATTGATAAATAATGCTTCTTTTCATTACTGTGTTTCACACAATTTATATTGAAACTACTGTACTTAAGTTATATGGTGAATTTTTGGAAACACTCTATAAGACTGGAACCTGCCAAGACAAAAATTTTTTGAACGATCTGTCAGGTTCCATCTTAGGTTTTACTGTATTACATAATTAAAATCTTCAATAGTTGAATACCTTCCTCCATCCATCTGATATAAATTAAGAATTGAGAAGGCATAAAGATTGTTCCTAAAGCTAAAAACTATTATTCTACCTCAAGAATGGGAACTGTAATAAAGAACATCGTAAACATGAAAATGAGGGTTTGGGATAATCAATTTGACAGCCTACTCTCAGTTCCTTATATCACCCTATCCATTATTAAACTTTTTATACTTTGTGATCTATATGAACATTGAAGTTTG
The DNA here is from genome assembly GCA_031308135.1 of Acheta domesticus. Classification (NCBI taxonomy): domain Eukaryota; kingdom Metazoa; phylum Arthropoda; class Insecta; order Orthoptera; family Gryllidae; genus Acheta; species Acheta domesticus. The sequence continues at coordinate 146,090,634 of JAHLJT010008446.1, read as the reverse complement.
CACACACAAGGTACTATGTCTTTGGGAAACTAACTTGGAAAAGGAGGTTGTAAAGATGTAACGATCAGTACAATCGACTTCATTCTTTTTTGTTACTAAAAGTGCACAATTATAGTCGTCTACAAACCTGTTGTGTCTGGAGATCACAAATTATGGTGCTAATGGTAGACAGAATTTCATCAATAAATGGAACAACTTCACCAACTTGAACAGTTACAAAATGCCTTCTACATTTTAGGGCAATCTTAATAAAAGTATCACATGCCATGTCTTGAACGCCATCATGAGTTTCTGGTAACAAAAAAAACATTGATTAATAAGAAACCTAATATCAAAATGAAATTATATTTTCTCAGATATTACAAAAGTGACCTCAATACCTTACCATGCATGAATTCAAATAACTTGTTCACAACAGTCTTCAAGAATTTCCAATGAGCTCTCAAAAATCTTGGATATTGACCAACAACATACATTATATTTGAGGCAATAATAGCCTTATTGTCTTTTCCTTTCTTCTGCTCACACAAGCCCAACAAATCTTTAATAACAGTCACAAGAAATCTCTTTTCATCTTCTTCATGCATTGCACCAGATATACTGCCAATTGCCCAGCAAAGCTGATAAAAAAAAGGTATCCATTGGTATGAGCTTTTCTATGTAGATTGAATCACCATCGCACATCCATTGCAATGTCTGGCACATTTTTACACACTATTACTAATATTGATGAATATATAAAGATAAAGAATAAGGACTCACTGTATTTAAATTCTTCCAGGACCACTCTGTACCATTCACTTGATTTTGCAATTTTTCAGTCATTACACGTTCAGTATCGGTATAATCCAAATGGGTGAGGTAGACTAAGGTTTCTCGCATATTTTTATATAAATTGATTGAATCTGTATCTTTCATAAATTCTCTCACAACCTCACCATTCTCATTTTCTACAACAAGAACTTCTTCTGGTTTAGCCATACGACTAATCATTATGTAGCGCACCTGGGAATTATGAAGAGAGAGAACAATTACTTTGAAGGACCTCTGCTCTTCTAACAATTTAAAATTAGAAATTCTGAAGATATCGTCCAGTCAACTAAAACATATTGAATGTGTATTTTCTGGAGACTTGATTATTTAATTGAAACATATCAATAAGATTAGAGTTTTGAACAACTTATTAAATTCTTTACAGTTGTGATTTGGGGACTTTCTGAAAAGAAACACGCACATTTTATGTGTATCACCCCTAAAGAAACTGCCAAATAATAATGAAAAAAAAAACAAACCTTTTCATATTCAAAGCTTTACAGCTGACACAATGATATACTACATTTTACACATAATAGTAAGACTTGAGGAAATGAGTAGTCAGTAACTGATATTGGAAGTTCAGTCGTATTTTTAATGTCATTACTAATGAAATTAAAAATAGGACAGTAACAAAGGAAATGACAAAGCAGGAAAGCCTGGACAGCTCAGCATAGTATGCCAGGAAGGTCCATTCCTAAGACCACTTGGTTGGGGGGCTAATAAATTATGTATACATCAAGGTTATTTTATTCAAAACTTTGAAAACCCAGAACTTTTGAAAATAAACTGGATTAAAGAATCACAAAACTTTCATGTTGATTATTCTTGCCTAAAATAATTAACCTGCCAAACTTCAATCATTCAATTACATGTAAAAGTAATTGATTTGCCAAACTTTCAGGGTAGCATAGTGCGTAGATAACAAAATTAACATAAGAACAGATAGAAAAGAGCAGACAGTATCTTCCACCAAAAGAGGTAAATATGACAAACACTAAACTGGTTCTTGTGAAACTTTCACATCAAAATGTATCATTATATAATTGGGATGCTGTAGAGTTCAGTGCTGGATGGTGGGCGGAAGAGCTTCTTCATTGGAGATGAAGACTACGAAGATACTAAACAAGATACGATTAACTTCACTAGAAATTTGTTGTCCCACATTTCAGTTTTATGAGACATGTGGAACAGCAAATATTTCTCAAATTCAACTAATCATGAAGTCAAAAATTACAAATGCATCACATGCACAATGGGAAGGACACTGGATATTTTTCAAAAGAGCAAAAAGCACTGCAAGTAATCAAGAACTGTATGAAGCATTGTTCAAAGGACAGAAAGGACTTTATAAATTTTGATATAAATTTGTGATGTGATAAAACATTCATCATTAAGACATGAAATGTAAATCACAGTAATGTGACACACTGATTAATAATACCTATCTTATAGAAAATTCATAAATTGTATAAGTAAGTAATTCAAAAGTCTTACCGTGACCATAAATGCCTCACCTTGGTAAGAACATCACTATAAAACTGCCTCCGTGGTGGAATTACACTAATGGTTTTAGCAGCAACTAACATTTGGGTAGGACCAGTGAATGGACTCTCTCTATACAATTCAGCAGCAAGCCCATTCCAATATTCCAAACATATTTTGAAGATCTCAACTTCCTCCACTTCAGATATTAGAACTAAATAATGTAATGCCTATCACAGGAAAGATAGAAAAAAATTCTTAGTGTACACAAACTTAACAATAAAAAAATTATATATATTTAACTACACCATTTTAAAGATTTTTACTTCATAACTTGAATATGAATAATGTAATCATTTAAACATGTATAAATAACAAGATATACCCAAAAGAACCTCCGATTAACCAGACTTCTAAATAGCACACAACTTTCATGATTATCGGGGGGGGGGGGGGAGAAGGGGATGATAATAATAAAAAATAAATAAATAAATCATCTGTAGTAATGAATTTTCGAAGTTTCACGCAAGCGCACACAACCTCACCCCCACATACACAATATTCATGAAGACTGTTTTGTTTAAATATTTGATTTATTGGTGTTATACGAGTGTTTTATTTGTTGTTCCTGAACAGTATACATGCTACTTTTTGGTATTTTGTGTGATTTTGTTCAGTAGCATTTTTGCTGTTGGAGGCCACTAGTAATTCTGGATGAGGAACATTCTCATAAAGTTTGAAGTTATCATTTATTTTAGTTTCTTTGACTGGTATGGTTTGCCCAATTGACAAATAGTACATATTACAGTGATAATGCATTTAATTTGTTCATCAAGAAATGTTCTAGAAAATGGGATTTGTTTCAGGTAAAAAAATAAACTATTAACCCTTCAGTGGGCGCATGGAGTACCGGTGTACTCCACATAATTTTAAACCTTCATTTCTTTTGTATAAGCTGATGCTTGGAGCTGTCGTTCCCGGTAGCTGACTTTGCAACTGTAACAAACCGCGTGGAGGAAATGGAAGTCATCAAAACCGCATCTCTCTCCCGATAACAGATTTGTCGCCCGATAACAGACGCACCCACTGACGTCCCTCATTTGCCTCGTGTCAGACGTCCGTCCATCATATCTTTCGCTCTTTCGGTGTTTATCTGAGTATGTAATCTGTGTTATATTTCTGTGACTAGTTATCTGAAACTACTGTCGTGTTTCTTTAAAATATGAATTCTGCAAAACAAAGTAAATTATAAGAAAAGACTTCGGATGCGGATGTTACTCGCACGGATTTTCGGAAATTGAAGATGAATCAGATTTTGATGATGATGATGATGATGATGATAAAGTTTCAGAAGATCTTCTTGAAATTAGTGATCACAATTCTCAGACTGAACAATGAGACTCCGTTACTAATGAGTTATTTCGTCGCAAAAGACGAAAAGACAATTTGGAATAAGGTGAAACAACGCGTAAATGTTCGTTCCAGATCTCACAATACAAATTTGTATTTACCAGGACCAAAGAAAGGTACCATAGGGCTAGTTGATTCTACTGACTGTATATGTCTCTTTATAAATAACGATGTGATAAGTTTGATTACCATAAATACTAACATTTATATTGAAAAGATAAAATCACGTTTTAGTCGCGACAGAGGTACAAGGCCGACAGATGATTCGGAGATAGAGCTCTTATTGGAATACTTTTTCTTATTGGATCCCATCGAAGTCCAAGAAAAAAATTGCAGCAAAATATGGGACAATTTCAGAAGCTCAGATATTGAAGTATGTTTTTTTGTCAATGAGCCTGAAGAGATGTAGATTTTTAATGAGAATTCTAAGATTTGATGATGTGAGTGATAGAAGTACGAGAACTTCGACAAGTTAGCGGCCGTTAGAGAGTTATTTGACGCAATGGTTGAAAATTATCAATTATCAACCGATCGGGCCATTTTGTGTCAGTAATTCAGTGATAAGTCAGTAGTTTTGAAGCTATTGTTAGGAGGAGATGAACAGTCGAGAGGTAAGAAAACTTCCAAGCGGCCATGGCCGCTGTGATGTCTGCGACAGAAGTCGCAGTAAGTCTACTCGTAGATGGTGTGAGAAATACAAGAAATGGATGTGGAAAGACCATTTGAACGATATGTGTATATATCATTATGGAACTTTTAACATTTGAGCCATTTGCAAAATTTTCAAAGTGATTTGTGACAAATATATTTTTTTCTAGAATCTTCAAAACCTTTTTTTATAAATGAATTGCCTTGTTCATGTCAGTTTTTAGTGTTAGAATAGGAAGAAGAATTAAAATAAGTTATAAAAATAATTATTTAAGTGTCAAAATTCAGAGGGTTTGTTAACAAAATAGTTCCTAATACTGGAGTACGGGTGTACGCCACGCGCCCACTGGCGGGATAAAAAGTCACGCGCCCACTGAAGGGTTAAAATGTGCTGACTTTTCGGAATATGTAACTCCATCCTCGAGGCTATGAATTATAAACAAAAACACTTAATACTGATTGGAACATAACACACAAATTAAAATTCTGATATAAGCATATCCTATAAGCTATGAAGACATAGGACCTGGGTTGGAGATGGGTTAATCATTTATGAATTGGTTTAATAAGCGAGGTTGGTGAATTTGTGTTACAGTATGTAAATAATATTGTATGCTTACACCAGAGTTTTAATGTGTAATTCATCACTTCATTTGATTATCTTTAACAAATCTCAGTATCCATAACTTTCTGCAATGTATGAAAAAGACAGTTGAGAAATGTTTCTACTTTGTTCATTAATTTTCTCTTGCACTACAAAAAATATAGAATTATTTATAAATTTATTATATAAAAATTATAAAGAACTGACAAGAAGCAAGGAGCTTTCCGTATATTATTTTGAGAGCAATAAAAACCAAATATGACTTTTTATACTTAATTTTATTTTTACTGATACTCTATACCTTGTTATTGCCTTTGATATGGAGTTCAATATTCACAACATAGCTTACCTAGATCGAGAGGGTCATGGTTTCAAGGGAAATATTGAAAACAGGTGGATGGTGCCACATGTTCTCTTATGAAGGTAATTATGGAATAGAAATACGGAAAGACACACCGAGTCAAGTTAACAAGTATTTAATTAATAAATAATTTAATCTGAATCATTAAAATTACGTAATAAATAAAATCATTTATGTACCACAGGAGTTAACCGGTTCTAATAACTTCAGGTGACAAAATGCCAGAGGGCCTTTGGCTCAAGATCATCAGAACCCTTATAATGCCCTTAGTGCTATTTCTTCCAACTGTTTTCTTTTATTCCTCCAAGTGAAATTTCTTCCCTTTTATTACAACACTTACCTTTAAAAGAACCTCATTTAACTGTTTCTTTTCAACTAAAATACCATGATCCTTTAAATATGTACATAAGAACATTGCGAGATTTTGAATGAAATTCTGTTCTTGGTCTTGACCACAAGCGTAGGCCTCACGAATATTAGTGTTCATCGGCAACATCTAGAGAAATTCAAAAGGATTATCATTAAGTTGAAAAATGGATCATGCACAAAATCAACAAACATAAATATAGCTAGACATTGAGAAATTTATGTGTATCTCAATGAAATCTGATGAGAATTCAAGGCCTCAATCTTATATCCATAATTTTATATTCACTGTGTATAGATATACATTAAATCTTACCATTTCCAGTTGTGTCATGGTTTGCGTAAAAAGTACAATGAACATGTCATCATAATTTGTAACAGTAACACTTGCAATTTCCGTTAGACACTTCAAAGTAACATTCCGAAACATGGGTACATTAAGGAACTGAAACATTAAAAAACAAAAATTAGTGACTAACTTTTAAAGAAAACAGTGACATAATACACTCTTCTGAATTGTTTACAATTTCCTGCATGTGACTTTTATCAGTATGCACATTCAATTAAATAATTCAGAATAATTTTGATTCATTGAATAGTCTACATACAGTAACTGGTAAAGTTCAAACCTCCTTAATAAACTGTAAGAGTGAAAATCAAATTATCTCTATGAGTTCAGTGAAACCTGACTCAAGCAGTCACCAATAGCTCCGGCACAAGGTGACTGCATTATCAAGATTATGAGGTTACTGGAAGAATAAATCAAATCTAACTGTGCTAATTGCTATGAAATGAAGTATGTTCTCTTTAATATTTTTTTATTACCGTAAGCGACACAATACAATTTAAACAAGGTATTTAGAATCATTGGTCTTCTCTTGGCAAAACCAAAACACACATACACACGGCTTGCTTCAAGAGGTGGTAACATATCCCACAGAATGGAAGCATGACGTAGTAAAACAATGCATACGCTGTGAAATGAGAGAAGCAAGCACGTTGCTTCATGAAGAGATATTTATGAACATCGTCCGTTGTTACACGAAACAAATTAATCCCTCTGTAAGATAAACTACTCTCGAACCCACTTAGAAACGTCTAATACAAACTTATTTTAATAAAATTCAAATGCACTTGAAGTGACCACACTATAAAAATCAATGTACAAAATGTGCCTGGCCATTGGGCACTTATCCAGATGGCCGCTAAAAAGAAGGTACATTTACACAGGTCATATGGGAAAATCAATAGGTTCTGCGAAAATTGGCAGTTGATGAGGCGACCACTTAATTGAAGAGGCCATTTGATCAGGTTTCCTTGTAAATCAGTTGATAATCAATAGTGTAACAATACATTCGTCTTGTTAACTTATTAAAATAATACAACACATGAATGAGCCAGCAAAAGAAAGTGGCTTGTTGTTGGTCTGAGGGCAAGAGGGCGATGACAGGGTTAGTTCCAGGGCAAATGCACAGTGTGCAAAGCTGTCATCTTCCTGTGGCACATCTTCAGATGATGGGGTGCCCTCCCAAAATTAACCGCAACGAACAGTACTTCGTTAAAACACACTAGGGCCATGACTGAACCATTTAATTACTCTATGACTGCAACAAAGTGAAAAGCCATGGACATGACTTTCGCCACCAATGGAGAGACAACAAATTAAGAACTCGTTACCCGACAACGTGTGTGTGTGTGTGTCCCTCTCCCCTCATAGTTCTTAGTATCCTGTAATGCTTGAATGCAAGTTGGATTGACACTCATTTTAATAACTGAAGGGCTCAGTAGAACAAGGAATTTTTATTGAGGGATTTACCTGGACTTTCCTAACCCTGCAGTAGTGATGCCATATTTTGTAACACGACCGGTGACGCTGGGTCTGTCAGACCCGCTTAATTTTTCAGTTATAACTATTTTGTTTTGAAAGATCAGGACACAGTGATACAACAGAAATGGCAAATGAAGGGCACTCAGTAACTTTTGTTGATAATATTTTGCCATTTCCCCAAAAATGAATATAGATTACATTATTTACATTTAAATACAATTTTCCAGGCAGTCATCACACACAATGTTTGCATGCTCCATGTACGAAAATGTGTAATACTTCACAGACTAATATTAGGTCTTTCTGCCCTTCTTGGTTCATTTAGCACATCTGGCTCGCATTTCAGCTACTGGTTTTTCCGGGGGTATTGTTGTATTGGCTAGTTTTCTCGCACTGTTTCTGACCTCTTTGGGAAGACATAATACAGACGCTCTGAGTTGCAATTGATCCATTACCAGTTCATCACTCAATTTTTTCATGAATTGTCGCTTTTTCATGCTTGAGCTTGTTTGGACAGTCGATGCCACTGAATATATTGCAAAAGGAACAACCTACAATGAATACATAAATAAATAAATACCTCAAACTCTGTGACACACTGTGACTGAATGTATAAATAGTACAACTAGATTTTTATTGACAATTCAGTCCCTGAAACGAGAGCAAAAGCACTGTCGAAGAAATTCTGGAGAATAAAAGACAATCACACATGTCTACGACCCGGACACCAATGGTGATGCCAGGTCCGGCAGACCCGACGTAGGAAAACAAGCTTAGTCATAAGAATTGATAAGAATATCTGGAGTTGCGATGTAACGGATGCATGGAAGGCGATGAAGAGGTACTGAGAATCTCAATGACTTATCTACGAAATTCAATCCTCTACAACCGTATCAGGAACCTCATGGGTCTCACAGGCCCAGCGTCACCGCCGAAGGGCTAACATAACTCAGTACATTTTTAAACTTTAATATGTGTATAATGTAAATATATGAGGGGAAAAGTTTTTTGTGCTAATTTATGCTATGTGGCTGAATATTTTTGAGGGTCTCTTAAAGTCTGTTTTTTGTAAAATTATAACAAAAGGTTATTTTTTTTCATATGATTAAAATTGAGTGCATCATTTTGGTTTCAAGGTGTACTCGTTCACTTTGGTTCGGTTTTATTGCATTATAACTTAAATTTATTGAGATAAAATAAAAATTATAAATAAATATAATGTGGACGAATATTTATGAGAATAACTGTAGTCGTTGACACATTGTGTCCTCTTTTTTCGAAGCTGAGATTGGTAGTCCAGAAGAAAAAGTTAAGGTCCGATTAATGCAAGTTTGTGATTGACAGTTGTGTGTGACGTAAGAAGCGACACCCATTTCCATGGAAACTGCCAATCGAGAGCGATAACGTTTCGAGTCACGTCGCTGATTTGCCAGTGTCAAACCGGAAACAAATGAGCGTCGTGCATTGTTAGCACGGCCATATCATTCCGGCCATATCATTAACTGTTAAGGAAAAAGAGAAATTCTTAGTTTTCAAAGTTCAAGGGGAAAAACATACCGAAAGAAACATCGATATCATCGATTAACTTGCATCGAATATTCCCTCCCGCCGCCTGCGTTTCTGCATTTGCTGCGCGCGCATGATGTTCTGTGTCGTTACCAGTTGTGTTGAGGTTAGGCGTTTCGCGTGCGAGTTTTGTGCATGCGTTTTGACGCAGATTCAGTGCAGACGAGGTAGGGCCATCTTAATATCGGTCCAAGTAAAAGATTGTGGCACGAAGCAGTCATTTACTTTTAAATGAAAAAGCCAAAAACCACACTACAGAACGGCGAAATGTAGTTGACCATTCCAAGAAAGTGATTACAGATTCTTGGGAGAAGGAAATCGTGATAGAAAACTACGCTGAAGAGCTCATTTTTAATCCGGGGAGTTCAAATAGCTCAGGTTGTAGTCATACAGACATAGTAACGAAGAGTCAGTGGCGCAGACACTAAGTATACTTATCGCCTTATAAATTAATGTAGATGTGTTATAATGTAAAATGTAATGTGTTATATGAAGCCGTTATATTTATCAAAGTTAGCGAAGAACGTACTATGTAGTCGCTCCAGAACAAGTTGCTCCTTCTTACAATGTGAGTATATGATTTGGTTACTTTTATAAGTATTTTCAGTGTTTATTTTTGAGTCCCAGGAACACGTGCTCAGTAGTACGTAACCTGGCAACGTCTCTCCCCTCCACACATAACTGTCAAGTCACCTGCTTCATTTTGTCTGATTTTTTTTTCTACAGAGCAGAATTACGGAAAAATAACGCTCTTCTTAAGTCCATGTCCGGACTATGGCTTTGTTAAACATTCACGAAGATGCCTCTTGTTTCCGAATGGATCCGCAAAGACTAGAGCTTATTTAATCATTGATTCGTCAAAATCAGAGATGGTTGCGCGGGGAGTCCTAGACGATTACTAGACATGAAACGACCCCGCAGGAAAAAAGAGGGCTTGTTAACTGTTTGCATTAGGGACTTTTAGCGTCACGAGTAAAGTTGGTAATCTTCATCATTTTCTGCCTGCAGGATTTGGCTTGGGTCTGTTCCGGCTTCTACACCCATTTTCTTCTTGGTTGCCCAGGATATCTCTTACCACCAGGTATATAACTTAACCCTTCATTGCACCGCTTTGCAGATATGCAAAGCTACTTTTGGAAATGATTTACGGTTATATTTCCGTATTATGAGCTTTTGTGTGCACTATGACGTATTCGAACAGGGTTTATTTACCATTAGAATCATTGGGTACTCGACAATTTGAGTCTTTTTGAAATTTTTTTTCTCGGTGAGTAGTTGTTCACTCCGGGAGTGCTTGTCGCCCTACTTTGATTTTTTGTGGTTGTTAATTACTTTAATTGAATGGGGATTTTTGTGGTTTAAAAGTGAAGTTTTTTGTAAGAATTGAATTATTTGTAATCTAGTTTGTTTATAGTTGTAATTTTAAAGAGGGATTTTTGGATTTTGCATATCTGCAAAGGTGCACGTAAATTTGCATGAGCCTCCAGTGGTAGCGGTGTTGTACTGAGAATATTCAATGAGATTGTTGCTCTTGGCCAACCTTTCGAGAAGATATCTTTCGTGAGATCATTCTATTCTTGTCTTATCTCTTCCACTGAAATCTGGAAGCCTGGCCGCTTCCTCGTTGCCGACAATGTACGTTTTTGCCAGATGATAAGTAAATGTTATAAGGAATACAAAGCTTCTGTGCCGAGTATAAAGCTCGAGAAGTTGTATTAAATATCGTGCCGCGACATCAGGAGTGTTTTTTGGAGATTACGTATTGTGTTCGAATTTATTTGATTTTTACTAATTTTCATGATGTAAAAAATGTAATCATGAAAAATATTAAAAATCAAATAAATTATATATATATAATTAACGTTTGAATAGATAAAATATAATATGATAACGAATAAAATTACTATGGGTTATTATTATAAACCTTTCTGCAAGCACTTTGCTATACGTGCCATATTCACTATTCCACAATATTGCTGCATGCAAAGGCAAAATGTATAACTTAGACGCGCATCTTTGCATATATGCAAAGAAGCAAAAAATTTCAATTTTACGACACAGATGTAAATTAGAATTTTTTATCTATTTTTCCCAATATCTCCACAATCCAAATTATTCCCCAAAAAAGTTTGACATTAAAAGAAAAAATCGTGCAACGAAGGGTTAAAGCTAGTTTTGGCAATCGAGCATGTCATTCTTTCGACATGTGTGTGCCATTTGTTATCTTCGATCCGGTATGTTAAAAAGAATATATTTAGTTTTTTCTCATGTCGTCAAACAACAAGATAAAGTCTTGAACTTCGGAAAATCGGCTTTTCGTCAATGGGGTCGAAAATTCTGTACAAAAACCGTTAAATTGAGTAATGTAACCCAATTAGGCACAAGACGCCATTGACACAAACCTGCTCTTCTTTTGCGATTTCTGCGCTGCGCTTGAGAACCAGCTATGCAGCTTACGTTTATTTATTTACGTCAAAACAGTTAAAAACTGCGTATGACGAGCTATGGGGAGAAGTGAATTTTTTAGCACGACGTTTTAGCACGAATAACTTCCTTGTACAGAAACGGTGTCAAACAAAATGGACAAAAAGTGTTCCCGGAGGTACATACTACAATATTACAAATAAAATTATTAGAAATGTATTATGTGCTTGCGATGACCCGCTGAAAGGTTTTTCCTTTTTTATTTTTTACTTTCTCGCCTTACGAATACTTCGAAAGAAGAGAAAGTTATGTAATCGTGTGCCGGAAAACGGGGAATTTTCGCCAGAGAAACTTATAGCAGGGGTCTGGTAACGAAAAGTGGATAAAACCTTTTGCTAAATTTAGTAGAAAAAAATCCTCAGTCTCGTGGTGTATTCAAATTCCATGTTTGGTTCCTTCTTGATACTGCAAAATCCATTGACGGCAAAACGTCCGTCATCTGTGGTCAACGCTAGCGTCTAACCCGTTCAGCCGATTTTCTTCAAAATTAATATTCCCCAATCGTTTTAATGTCAAGGCTCCTGAAATTTGCAACCGATATTTTAATTTTTGGGGGTACTTTACATGAAGCCCGATAGGAGATTTTCAATGTTAAAAGAAAATGGCTCCAAATTTTTTGATTAAATTTTGTTGTTGAATCGTGCGAAGGGCGTTTAAGGGAATGATGTAGGTATCATTTTCGTTGATTTCCCAAATTTTTCGAAAATTGCAAAAAACTTTAAAAACTGCAAAATTGCAGATGGAGAGTTTTGCCTCAGACCAAGTCGGTTGTACACTTTAAACAAGGGCATGTATCTTTTTGGGGAAAACGAGTAGTTTTTTGCGTAAATTGCGCTTCAAATTTAGAAAGAAAATGTTTCTCAAAAACCGCTCCAAATTTTTCTTTCAATTTTCTTCACTTATGTAATGAGGGACGATAAAAATATGGTCTTAGTCCGACTTCTGGGAAATACTTGTGTTTTTTAACTTGCAAATTTGTTTTAACTACAAAATTGTAGATAGCGATTTTTACCTCAGACAAAGTCTCTTGTACCTCTTGAAAAATGGGTTATGTAAAATTTTCTAAAAAAAATTAAAAAAGTAAAAAATAAAAAACGAGTCGGTTTTCCGTAATTTTCGCTTCAAATTTACAAAAAAACATTTCTCAAAAACCGGTCCAACTTTTTCTTTAAATTTTCTCCACGTGTGTAATAAGGGACGGTAAATAAACTAGTGGTGCTATAGAACGGCACATTCTCGCAGTAGTTATTTTTCTAATGCCGATTGTCGGATAAATTATTTGGAGTAAGCCGTTCACCGCGGCCTTTCTTTGTCGCCCAAAAGACATTTTCCCATGTTGACAATTACGGGCTTCCTAATGATACAGCTGATACAATTACGTTTGAATAAAATATAAGAACTTAGTCCGCATCTCGCTCCAATGGCGAAGATGGTTAAAGCGAGTTGGTGCTGAGTGCTTCACTTCGGAAGATGCCGGGTTCGAATCCCAGATAGGATTTTAATTTGATGAAATGGGGTGTTGCAGAAAAAAACACTTTGAAATGTGTAGAAACTTTATTGAAAATCATTTGAAGTACTTCTACTCACGAATAGAATCAATGCAGATAAAAATACAAGACTTGCCAGTGTTTTCCCAAATTGCATCTTTTAAACAATTTTTCAACTGTTATTCGATTTCTGAAACTTGTGTCATGTCAAATCAATCCTTGTCTTGTGTATATCTGTATAAGCCAATTTAAGTAAACTTATCAGTTTTTCAACGTTAAATTGAAATACAATATAACCAGAACGCATGCGATCAACTTACATATCCCTAACGGTTCCGAAATTATTACTTTCTCGCCTTGCGAATACTTCGTAAAAAGAGTTATGAAAGTTCGCCAGAAAAAACTCTTATAGCTGGATCTGGGAACGAAAAGTGGATAAAACCCTGTTTCTAAATATAGAAAAACAAGTGGTACTATAGAATGGCACAGACTTTCTCGGAGATATTAGTTTTCTAATCTCTAAATTGAACTTGTTTTTACTTTCTCGCCTTAAAAATACTTCGTAAAAAGAGAAAGTTATGTAATCGTACGGCGGAAAAAGGCGAATTTTCGCCAAAAAAAACTTTTATAGTAGGGGTCTGCTAACGAAAAAGTGGATAAATTCTACTGCTTTTTTTTAAAAAAAAAGGGATTCTAACTCGTGGTGTAACCAAAATCCATGTTTTGTTGCTTCTTGATACTGAAAAATCGATTGACGGTAAAATGTCCGTCCGTGGTCAACGCTAGCGCCTAAACCGTTCAGCCGATTTTCTTCAAAATTAATATTCCCCCAATCGATTTGGCTAATGTCGAGGCTCCTGGAATTTGAAACCGATAATTTAACTTTGGGGGATACTTGACATGAAGCCGTTAGACATTTTCAAAGTTTCCAAATTTTTTGATTAAATTTTGTTGTCGAATAGTGTAAAGGACGTTTAAGAGTAACAGAGTATCATTTTCGTTGATATCTCCAATTTTTCGAAAATTGCATAAAACAATTTCAAAACTTCAAAATTGAAGTTAGAGATTTTTGCCTCAAAGTAGGTTGTACTAAATTAGCACTTTAAATAAGGTCACGTACACTTTTTTGAAGAAATGAGTCGTTTTTGTGTAAAATTAGTTTGTAATTTACCAAAATGTTGTTTTTCAGAAACCGCTTCAATTTTTTTCTTTAAATTTTTCGGTAACAACTAATCCTATATCCGGGTGATGCTTGTTTTTGGAAAATTAAAATATTTTTAAAACTACAAAATTGTAGATAGAAATTCTGGCCTCAAAGTCTGTTGTAAAAAAATAGTTCTTTAAAACACGTTATGTACAATTTTCTGAAAAAACGATTAGTTTTTGCGAAATTGTCGCTTGAAATTTGCGAAAGAACTTTTTCTCAAAAACCGCTCCAAATTTTTTCTTTAAATTTTCTCCACCTGTATAATAAGGGACGACAAACTAGTGGTACTATAGAATGGCACAGACTTTCTCGCAGAACTTAGTTCGCTAATCTCTATAATTTGAACAGTTTTTTTTTATGAATGATGAACTTCCCAGACATCTTGTTTGGGCGCCCAAAGGACGTTTTGTTTCACATTCTCTGTATATTTCGGCTTCCTAATGGTAGAAATGAATCCACTATACACTGTTACTATTATATAAGTGTAAAAGCCATGCATAGGAAAGGTAGCCGTGAAGGTTAATTGACGAGCATTGGCGATGGTCATCCGAGGGAAGCTTCGCTGGTTCGAGTCCCGGTCGGGGAATATTATTTGTTAAAATTCTGTTGTCACAGGAAATAATTGAGAGTTCTAGAAACATGATTGAAAACCGGGTGAAGTCATTGGAATCACAAATATTGATTATTACAATAAATGAACTTGAAGTGTTCGTATGTAATTTTCCAATTTTCATTTTTTTAATAATCTTTCACATCTCTTGTCGGTACCATCATATCAATTGTTTTCGTATCATGCATTTACCATTTTGTGGCACGGTTCGATTCTTTTTATTGCCCTGTTCAGCCCATACGATTCTAATGTGGCGTAATGGTGTAAGTGCCCGCTTGTGAACTTTTAAGACCAGATTTCGGATCTCGGAACGGAAAATATATGTTATGTAGTAGTGCAATAGGTCCATTTAGGACCATGTAGAAGCAGTGTGAGAAAGTAAGTGCTTTGGAAGCACCACTAGTTTACTTATCTTTGAGTAGAGTAAAAGGTATACAAGTTTCCCATGAGTTCCCGATTTTTTGTGGCATATTATATTTTGATAAACAAAGTTAATTTCAAAATTTCAACCGCGAATCGAGTTTTTGTGAGAAATAATGTTTCCGGAAGGAGTAATGTAAAACGAGGACGGAAATTTTAAAACAAATAGTATTATTTCCTTGTCACAATACAATAACCTACCTTAATCTCATGCGAACTTTTTCACAGATTATCAGAGTTTTGTGAGAAGTTGGCCTATACAATGAAAAACAATTTTAAAAGTTGACGAATATCTTGATGTATATAACACTTGATTAATTAAAAAAATTAAGGAACGGTATTGTACATGAAAATTGATTTTTGTGGATATCTTCAAAACTTGACGTAATAGGGCAAAATGGTTTTCAGATTTTAAATCAGCTTAAAAAATACGCTGGAAAAAATGAAAACCATGCCGGATATCTATAGCTTGTTTATCAGTGTTATTGCCGAAAGCGTAAGTTTTACGGCAATTGCGGTAAGAAATTATTTTTGATTCGTAATGCATAGTGATAGCAAATTCCATGCTGAAAAAACACGGAATGGCTAGTCCGGCACTCCGAATGTTGCTTGTTCTACGCAGCACCAGTTTACGTCACGAACCGCGTGACCACAACATGGACACTTAATTTGAAAAACCAAAACAGACGCTGGCCGCCATGTTGCATGAAGCAGTGTTGAAAAAAATTTGAAAGTGGCATACAGTGACAATTTCAAAGAAAAATAACACGAAAGTGTAACTGACATAAGACGCCATATTAAAAAATAAAAAAAAGAAACTAGGTGCTACAAAGCACATACTTTCACGCCCTAGTAACGGTTACGTAATGTTATCCCCAAAAATTCTGTCCATATCAACAAATTGATATGACAAAAATATGACAAATTTCTCTTTTGTCAGTTTTTTTCAAAAATATTAGAGAGATATAAATTCAAAAATATTAGAGATTGATATCAACAAAAATATGACAAATTTCTCTTTTGTCAGTTTTTTTCAAAAATATTAGAGAGACTTTTTTATGTGCGAATGGAAACCTTTCTGAAACCTTTCTGCGAATGGAAACCTTTCTTATGTGCGAATGGAAACCTTTCTGCGTTTTCAAATTGCCAACATGGATTCCGGAAATCAAAATCTACGGAAACAGCCATTTTTTCTTTTCTTAAGGATGTTGCCTCATCATTGGATCAAAACGAAGCAACTATTGGAATATTTTTAGATCTTTCAAAAGCTTTTGACGTCATTGATCATAACATTTTACTTTCAAAATTACCTTCGTATGGAATCCGTGGTATTGCTCTAGATTGGCTATGTTCGTACCTTAAACAACGATCTCAGAGAGTAGAAATACCTTACTGGAATGATGGAACTTTATGTACACACCTTTCCGGTTCTTTGCCAATTGTACGTGGAGTCCCGCAAGGATCGATTTTAGGCCCTATTCTCTTCCTATTATACGTAAATGACATGCCCTTAGCGATTCGAAACGGAAGAACAGTTCTCTTTGCGGATGATACAAATATTCTTTGCAACAAAGAAACCGTAAATAGTACAATATCAGACGTTTCAAATTGGTTCCGTAATAACAAATTAAAAGTAAATGAAAATAAAACAGTTTCAATGCCAGTTTTCCATATCAAATAAAAAATTCTGTACTCCATTGAAAATGAACGGTGTGCCATTGACTGATGTTAATGTAACAAAATTTTTAGGTCTATCAATTCAGTCAAACCTCAAATGGAATGCCCACTTAAATGAATTGAACACAAAATTAAGCTCATTATGCTACGCGTTCAGAATTCTTTCAAATTCCGTCAGCCTTCATACAGCTCGTTGTGTATATTTTGCCAATGTTCACTCCCGCCTGAGATATGGCATAATATTTTGGGGAAACACATCTTATAGTTCACAGACTTTCAGATTACAAAAAAGAATTGTACGAATAATAAGCAAATCCAACCCACGTGATTCTTGTAAGTCACTCTTTATTAATCTAGGAATTTTACCATTACCTTGTCTCCTGATTTACGAATCAGTAGTTTTTGTCAAAAATGACTTACTTAAGGACGGGAATATATTTTCAGCAAACGCCGATGTCTATAAGTATAACACACGACGTAGTAATCATATTCACCAGGTGGCAGTATCAACAGCTCACTACAAAAAATTCACATACAATTCATGTACATTACTCTACAACACTTTGCCAGAAGACATTAAACGATTAAATTCCATAGCAAAGTTTAAGTCCCAAGTAAAATCTTTTCTGCTGCATAACTGTTTCTATACAATTCGAGACTATACCGAGCATCAAAAAGGAAAGTAGAATTAATTTTAACAATGATAGTTAATGTAATTATTTATCATTTGGACTGTATAATTCTAAAGAACCTGTAACAAGTATTGTACCACAGTTTCTGGGTTGATGGCCCCCATCTCGATCAGGTTTTTCGTCCAGTTTCCCTGATCCTTGAGCAAATGCTGAGATGGTCCCTTGTTTTGCTTCTGGACATAAATGTAACTTCATTATTTGTGCACGTCTTCTGAATTTCAGTGGGAAATATAGTTATTCAAATTATCGTTTTTCATATTATCGCGGCAAAAAGTATTATTCTTTCATGAAGAACATGAGGGTTCAGGGCAGAAATTTATAGCTAATTTACCTTTGAAAATATATTTTATTATATAGGAGCGAATATTTTGTCAACAAAACTCGAAAAAAAACTCTCTTTTCTGTATTCAAAATTCGACTAGAATATGGTTTAGGATAGAGACCACAGAATTATGAAAACGTGCACAAAATTCACTTCTCCCCATAGCTCGTCATACGCAGTTTTTAACTGTTTTTGACGTAAATAAATAAATAAATAAATAAATATTCAATGGGTGCTGGCAGCAATAGGCACATGTTTTCTTATCAAGTCTTGCTAAAAACGCCATTTTTGCCATAAATGGAACTGTTATTCAGTTTTCATTGTTGTGGTGTTATGAATGTTCTTATAAGGCGTTCTTAAAGGAATTCTATTGCTTTTGTTATACAAAATAATAATACATAAAATTATTTTTCGCCGTGTCTTAGTATATTCTAAATTCCATCTTAATTTTTTCATTTTCTTTTAAATGATGACTTACAACCATACAGGCGCACATAAAAAAGTTTATCTAAAGACAAGACATGTTTCCCTATTTCGATGACCTGAATCCGAATCTGAAGCCAGAATTGCGCCATCACCCTCCAATTTTTTTTAATTGCAAAAAACCATCGTGAAATTGTGTTTTCTGGGGTTCTCAGATCCTAGGCTTGACACGTGTTTCTCTATGTACGTCGACCTACTGAATCCGAATTGGATACCAGAATTGCGCCACCATCTTCCATCTTTTTAATCGCAATTTTTTTCCCCTCGTGGGTTGTTGTCAGATCCAAATACTTGACACATGTTTTCTCTGTGTATGTGGACGTGTTGAATGTGAATCTGGAGCTAGAACTACGCAACCGCCCTCCATTTTTTTTAATTGCGAAAAATCACCGTGAAATTGTTGTTTTTGTTTTGTTTTTCGGAAGTTGTCAGACCCGGTGGTGACGCAATTCTGGCTTCAATTCGGATTCAGCGCGTCGACATACCTAGAAAAACATGTCATGTCTTCGGATCTGACAACACCAGAATACAAAAAATACAATTTCACGATGGTTTTTTGCGATTTAAGAAAATTGGTGGCTTTATTTTGGCTTCAGAGTCAGCGCATCGACGAACCTACAGGAACACGTGACAAGTCTTTAGATCGGGCAACTGTTTTTTGTGTGTGCCTGTGTAATTAGTCTCTCCATAACGTCTTTACACTAAAATTAAACAGAGATGCCCCGGAAAGCAGTAAATCAGAAAGCTGGGTAAAACGTTTCGTTTTTGCTGCCAACTTGCCTTCAAAAACTGTTTCCAACTTCGTAAGACTGCTTTTGAAAAAGGTTAAAAACAACACAGGTCTGCAAAAGAAAACCTTTCGAAATTTGATTTGATATAATCATCTGATCTTTATGTTTTTTAGTGAGCTGAAACTGAAAGTGAGGTCAGTTTTTCTCTACCACGTACAGATTTTTTTCAAACTCTAGTTCTAATTGTAACAAAAAAGAATAAAACAGACTCGGCTGACAATGTTTGTTTATTTACTTGTTATTAATACCAAATACATTATTCCGAACAGATATAAGCTTGCCAGAGTAATCAATGATGAATGTATAATAGTTATTTTTTTCTTTTTTGAAATCAGTTCTTTATCTAGGAAACTTCGTGTGCGCTTCCGGGTATATGACACTTCAGGTGATTCATGCTGTAGCATCTAGCAATAGTCCGCTATCATGTTCACGTTCCACTTATCCTGATACTAAGTTTCATCCCGTTGATGCCCTAATGGAACCTTTCCCCTTGTTCTTCACTGACGTTCCCCAAGTTTTCCGGAAAATAGTCCACATGCGAGTGTAGGAAGTGAACATTCAAACTCCTGTGGTAGCCTAGTATTTAAAAATCCTTAAGCATGCGTTCCACAATACAGTTAAGATCCTTCAAGAAACTTGTCAACATGAAAGAATTCCAGGCTTTCCTTTCCTTCTTATCCACGGTGTGAGCAAAATGTTGATCTGATAAAAGTTTTTGCGATGTCTGGTCCTACAACGATTCCTTCTTTAATCTTAGCGTCACTTAAAACCAAGAAGCATAAGTACTTGAAACATTCACCTTTATTGAGAGACTTAACGAATTGCTGTATCAACCCAAGCTTTATGTATTGAAGAGGTAGCAGGATTTTGTCAGAAGGAAGCAAATTTTTCCTATTTTTTTTCTTTCGCCTGGCAACACAGCTCGTGTTGGCCAGTGTTCCTTGTTCCACTGGGTATTTCTTTCCCGGCATAAAAAACAAGGATTTTTTTTTTGAAAATTTTAGTGTTTTTCGCGCAACACTGCGTGCATTATGGGCAATTTTGAAAAATTACAAAACAAGATTTTCTCAAAAACGGCTCCAATTTTTTTCTTTAAACTTTTGGCAGGGATAATGCTAAATATACTATCAGATGACAAAGGTCATATTGCTTTATACGTTGTTGTTGTTGTTGTTTTTTTTTTCCGAAAATTAGAAAAATATAATTTTTTTTGACTTGTCTCTCACGTCGTCAAATTTACACTATAAATGTATTTTATTGTTCAGTGCGTTTCTTTACACAAACTTCAAAGAATCTCTAATGCTGGTTTTTAAATGTCCATAAGTGGGCCATAATAAGGGAACAGAATTGGCAAATTTTCGGAAATGTTCGAACCAAATTTTCTCAAATACTGAAAATGTTTCGCCGAAATTCTCGACAATGGAGAGAGTTATATTCTCTCCCATATTCCAGAAGCTTGATTTCGGCCAAGATATTAGGGTCCCAAAAATCAAAATAGTGCTGAAAAATGTAGGTGTTTTTTTAATCACACAGAATGAAAAGTATCGATTGTACCGAAACGAAAAATAAACCATCGCGTCAATTGAAAAGTCTTCTAAATCTTTTGTTTTATGACATTTTCACGAATTATTGTAAATACTCCCGCAAGTGTGATTTTTTCACCTGTTCTATTCACTCACAACGGGATATGGAGAGTGGTTTTGAAATTAAATTGGTTACCATGACAAGTAAGTTGTTATTAAACAATGTGTGTTTTTTCGATTCAGAAAACTTAACACGTTAGAAAATGTATCACTGAAGTTTAGAAAGAATATTAAGTTTATGTGTGTATCAGTCATAACACACATTAGTGTTGTGGTTTAGGGTCATCGTAGTGTATTACTTATGTTGGGAGTTTATTTCATGTGCATTTTTCGAATAATTGTATTACTGAAATCGTTCGCCTACCGTTTCTGGTTGCGAAAATATCCATTACCCCTGTGTACGTATCTTATATAAATTTAAATTTCCGAAAGTGAAACCGCTAAAAAGTACGTAAGTATTCGACAAACGTACGTGAAATTTGACAATGCATTATGAAACTATAATAATATGCGTTCATTTTTGAATCGTCTATAGTTAAAATATTTTGTTTAGTCAGGGTACTGCTTTCCCAGTTTCAAAGTATTTGAAATAATGCTTGAAGTAAATGCGAATTTAAATTGTTCTCAAAACCCGCGCTAGGACATTCATTAAATAACGATGTTATTTAGGCTTTCTTGAACATAGAGTAAGATGTAACATGTGATTTGGACTTTCATGAGAACGTTAGCGAATCTCAAGTACGATAATCAAGCTAAGTGATTGGACTATCATTTTGTTTTTTTAAAAATTACACAAATGTATTTTTTTGCCTTGTCTCTCACGTTGGTAATTTTTACATTAGTGGCGTTTTGTTCACATTATTGTAATTACGAATACATTTGCTTAAATACTGTTTAGTAGTTTCTCGAAAAGTCAACCGCTTTCTGTGAAAACTAGCTCAAAATTCCACACTCAATGGTTCGAAATCTCTCACATCGTTAATATGCTCATTTCCAGCAAATTGTAAACATTATTGTATCTGTAAGTTAATATTCTTCAAATTACTTCAAATGAAGTTTTTCGAAAACTCAAACATTTTCTGTGAGCTTCTAATGTCGCATTTTTAGTAACGCGTAAACGCCATTTTCTTAAAAACGGCTAAAAATGTTTCAAAGAAGCGATTAAGGAAGAAGTTTTAGTGTTCTTTAATATTCTAAAATTAATATTTCCATTCTACCATTAGGACACCGAAAAATGAAAACGTCAACAAAAAAAATTACTTTGGGCGGCGACAGATGGCAGCTGGCGTGAGTATATGGGAATTCCGAATAGCTAGCCCAGACCCAAGGAAATAAACTAATACGGGCAAGTCTGTGCCATTCTGTAGCACCACTAGTTCATTTCAAATCGTCTGTCCGTCAGTCTGAACAACACCTGCAGCTAAACCATACGTACTATTTCTTCCAAAATAGATATTCCCCAGTCGATCTGGTTCCACTCGAGGCGCCGCGATTTTGAAAAACTTTCTTCAAAATTTGGGGGTACTTTATATGAAGCCTCCCGCACATTTTTAAATTCTCTAAAAAACTGCTCCAAATTTTTTCTTTAAATTTCTTGTATAAATAGAGTAAAATAAACTTATTAAGGTGGCTTAGGTCCGATTTTCACGGTTATCTCTGAATACATGAAAATTGCAAAAGTTTGCATTTTATTCGGCGTCTTTCTACTACTTCAACATTGAAGATAGAAATTGTTCCTTCAAACAAAATTGTTATCCCAAGTGAGTTCTTCAATTAAGGTCATGTACATTTTTTTTAAAAAAAATTAGTAGTTTTCGCGTAATATTGCGTGCAATATGTACACTTTTAAAAAATTACAAAAACAAGATTTTCTCAAAAACGGCTCCAATTTTTTTCTTTAAACTTTTGGTAAGGATAGTGCCTAATGTACTCTATGAGATGGCATAAACGCCATATTGCTCTATTCTTTTGTTTTTGCAAAAATTACAAAAATGTAATTTTTTGACTTTTCTCTAACGTCGTTACTATTTACATTAGCGGCGATTTGTTCACATTATATTTATAAGTACATATGCTTAAAATAATGTCATAACGTTTCCGCGTTTCAAAATTACGCAGTTTCAGAAACACCATTCTCTAAAAAATGGGTCTATATATTTTCTTGAGACTTTTCGTACAGATAGTGCTAATTGTACTCTTTAATTTTAGGTTAAGCTCATTTTCGGTATTTTTTTGGTTTTTGCAAAAATTACACAAATATAATGTTTTTGAAAGATCTCACACCTTTAATATGCACATTACCAGGAATTTGTAAACACTATAGTACATTCAAGCGTGTGAATGAGATTGCGTTGTTAAAAGCGTGAAACACGTAAACGTGGTATAAATGCGCTCTGCAAGCTTCTCCAAAAAATTAAAATTGATGCGACCGCAGGAACTGATCTTGTACTGGAAGATGACAAAATGGAAACTTGCCAATGCCAAAATACAAGGGCAAAAAATGAAGCGGTGGTTCTAAAAACAAAACAAATGTTTGCAATTAAGTGTGTCTTAGCAGACAAAAAAGAACACTTTTAAATGGCTGAGTTGAAGAAAACATCAAGAGAGCACTCAAAAAACGTTTTCAAACACTGTTATAAGTAGCAGCGATCTCGGTGCTACTTACATCTTAAGCATTGATTTTAGGATGAAGGACGAAAAGATTCCTGAAATCTTATTTGACAAATCCGACAATAACGAAAATTGATGACATAAAACACGTGCAAGAAGATGAAAATTCCGATGATCACAAGAAATGCGATGAAGCAGCACGACAATTAGGTCACAGATAAATTCGAAAAAAAGTCACGTATTTTGGAAAAATACTAAGACGGAAGTTCCGGTTCAAGCAGCGATGGCGATGAGCAGTGTCATCACGTCTTCTACAAATTTTCGTGTTGACGTTTCGAGATATAGAGGGCGTCTTCAGACCGCGACGCAGAGGGCGACGACGAATACCAGATTAAAAAGATTTCGGATGTTGAGACAATTAATGAATCTGAATTAACTACAGACATTCGTTCTCGCGAAGAAGTATCTTGAAGGTTTGGCAGAGTTTCTACTGAGAGAGGTTCGACGCTTACACCGAAGAAAGCGTTGCAACATGAATTTGACGTGAAAGCCAGAAATTCGGAAACCCAAAAACTCTGACGGAGAAAAAAAGCAAGATGAAACCTTTCTTGAATACATTCTGGTAATGGAGATCGCCAGCCGATTTCTTGGGTTGATGGTGACGCTGACCCATATACAATACACCCATGATCCAAAATAGAGCGGATGAGGGTTCTATACAAACGCAAGAGACACACACGGTCTGCTCCCCAAGAGCTGCCTGTAAGGGTGCGGAGGAGGTTCAGAGGTGAGACACATCGGCTTTTCAGTTTACGTATATGATTTCGCCAAGTTACGCTCTTATCGAAAGTAAGCCCAAGGAAAGTTGCAGAGTCCACAAAAGGTAGAAGATGGCTTCCAAGAAAAAGATCGGGGTGGTTATGGAGATGATGAATCCTGCAGAAGTGCATACAGTTAGTTTTTGATGCGGAGAATTTGAAACCTGTCGCATCACTCCATTACTGCAATTTGTTGAGGACAAGTTGTAATTGTCTCTCTATCACTTGAATACTCTTGGAAGAGCAGAAAATGGCAAAGTCGTCAACGAAGAGAGATGCTTTATCGACGCTATTATTGATAGCGATGGCAGAGTTACACTCAGAATTGAGCCCTGAGGGACTCCGTTTTCTAAATGGTGGCTGGCGGATACCCTGTCACCAAGACGAAAGCGGAAGTATCTTGAGGAAAGAAAGGCTACTAAAAAAGGAGGAGCCGGCCCCTAAGACCCCAAGAATGGATGGTGCGAAGAATGCCGTACCTCCAGGCAGTAACATATGCTTTCTCTATATCGAAGAACATTGCTACCAGGTGTTGACGTAGCACGAAAGCAGTGGAGATCTGTGTGGTAAGGGTGACAAGGTGGTCCATGGTTGACCTGTTCTTCCTGAAACCACATTGGATGGGTGTAAGTAGGTTTCTCTGTTCCAGGTGCCAGACCAAACGCGTGTTCACCATTCGCTCCAGAAGTTTGCATACATAGCTTGTGAGCGAGATTGGGCGGTAGGTTGACGGCTTTGTCCTGTCCTTTCCTTCTTTAGGAATAGGAATAATAATCGCTTCGCGCCAGATCCTAGGAAAGGTATGTTCCATCCAAATCTTGAAGATACGGAGGAGAAAAAAAACGTGCCTCTTCCGGCAGGTGTTTTTAACATTTGGTTGTGTATCTGGTCTGGTCCTCGAGCAGAATCTTTCCCACGGGCGAGCGCACAGGAAAATTCATACATGGAGAAAGGGGCGTTATAATTTTCCTCCAGGCAGGTTGAGAAGTCCAATCTGCATTTCTCCATTCTACTCTTCGTTTTCAAGAAGCTAGGGGAGTAGTGTAAGGAACTGGAGGTATTTTCATAATGACAGGCCAATTCCTCAACTACTTCTTCTGGAGAAGTAATAAGATTTCCATTGATAAGAAGTCCTGGGACAGATGGTGGGGAAAATCTTCCTCCGATCTGTCGGATCTTTCGCCATACTACTTTAGGCGAGGTATGGCAAGAAAGAGAAGAAATAAAGGCTCTCCAGGAAGCGGTCTTGCTTTCCCGTATTACTAATCTTGCGCTGGCCCGCTTTCTTTTGAAATCGATTATGAGCATATGCCCATAATCCCCAGAGGGGATTATGGGCATTAAAATCTCCCGAAATAAGAAAAGGGCGGGCAACTGAAAAAAAACATCTTCGAGTTCCTCTTGTGACACGACTTGGCCAGGGGGAATGTATATACTACACACCGTAAAAGAGAAGGATCGTGAATCCGAACGCAAACTGTTTGGAGGTCGGTTCCAACGTTATGTTCCTCAGAGAACAGGGAGTCGCGGATGAGTACCGCGACGCCGCCGTGAGCGCGAAGTCCGTCGTCTTGATCGAACCGATAGATGTTAAATCCGCGAAGACACAGGGGATGATGAGGGAGAAGATGAGTTTCCTGAAGACAGACTATAAATGGTCTGTTGCGAGAAATTATTAATCTTAATTCTTCTGAGTGAGCACGAAGACCATTTAAGTTCCATGAGAGAGCCATTATGAGAAATTATTTCTTTGGTTGCTTTTTTTTTCTTTCTCACCTGAATGGTTGTAGAGGAACTCTCGTGGGGTTCCTCATCAACAGCAGTCATCCTGACTGCTGCTGGATATGGTCGCCTGTGTCGGGGGGATTTCCCGGCTTTTGGCCACGGGTGACCGAGATCTACAGGGGCTGGAGGATCGTCCGATGTGAATCTCGGAAACAGAGGTGGATGGGATTTCGATGACATATTTTTCCTGGGAAGCGGTATCTGCTTGAGATCGATTTCAGTAGAAGTCTCAGTGGAAGTGGTCGATGTCTGGTGGAGTTTTGGAGCGGAATCTTCGGGAAGTCTATCGGCGACACCTGACAACTGAAGTGTGAAGATACAGCTGGGGTACAGTGAGTTCGACAACTCGCTGTTACCCCCGGGGACTTAGGTTTTACAGCACTGGAAAAAGATCCCGATAGGTCCACTGGGTTCCTGGTTGGTACCTACGTTTCGCCTCAGGGAAGGAAACCTTTTCGGTTACTCTTATTTTTTGGATTTCCCTTTCCCGGAGAAACGTGGGACACTGGTTGTCGTTGGCTGAGTGATCGCTTTCGCAATTCACACAGTGCGGTGGTTTGTCGCAGGGTTGTGGGTCGTGAACTGATGATCCGCACTTCCCGCAAACAGCGTTTACGGACATACATCGCTGCTTGGTATGCCCAAACCTTTGGCACTTAAAACAGCGCAAAGGGTTCGGCACATACTGCGGCACACGGAGGTTGTAGAAAGCTATAATGATCCTTTCCGGGAGGGATGGACGGTCAAACGTAAAGATCAGGGTCGTAGTAGGGATCATTTTCCCCTGCTCCCTCCTTCTGATCCTATACACCTCAGTCACGCCAAAGGTCTTAAAAAAGTTTAAAACTCCGTTTCTGTAGCAAAGCCCTCGTAATTTACTACGCCTTTGCACAGGTTCAAGGTGGGATGAACCGTGACCACTACCTGGAGGCCGGCAATCTGCTTCGTATTTTGAATTTTCCCAATTTGCTCGTCGGTACGCGCTTCAAAAAGAATCGTTTCATTCCTCTGTCGCACGACCGCTTGGAGCTTCCCGTAAGCTTCTTCGATGGCTCGCGCCAGAGGGACAGCACTCACAGTTTTAAAAGTCTTACCTTCCTCGGCACATGCCATGAGGAGGAAACGAGGCTTCTTGGGTTGATCTTCTTGTTTAGAAAAAAAACTATTCAAGTCAATAGTTCTCTCTGCACATCTCGTCTTCCTTGCGGAAGAGGGCGGGAGGAAAGGTGAAGTATCCATAAAGATGGAATAGGTTCATCCTCGTGGTCCCCACCCACCACGGAGCCCAACAAGTGGACACTCCATCGGAGTGCCAGGGTTGCCACGGAGATATAGTGGGGGAATAACACAGCGCTGCACCGCCGTGGATCCCCCGCTCACCCTGGAGTTCAGTACAAGACCTAGTCCGAGCCGATTGATCGGGAGTGGGTTAGCTCCCGACCGCCCGTCTAGAAGAGTCCGGGGCCAAAGCGCGTGTGTTGAAACCTACAGGGCGTGTTCCCCAAAATACGTAATCAACGTACCCCTTAGTGCAAGGCGAACAGTAGCACTGGGACTAGATAGGGAAACAAACAGGTCCCTCAACTGCCAGGACACACATTCCCTCCGACACGGGTCGCCATGCACGGCAAACACATTGGTGGGCGTTCAGCATACAGAGAAGGCCAGCGAGGAAGAAAAAGGAGTGAAAAGAACGTGCATGACATGAAATGAGAAGCAAGAAGATGAAAAAAATGGAGAAAGGAACACTTGAGAGCCTTCTCTGCATCCCCCCCCCCGTCAGGACGTGGACCAACCCACCTCGACGGGTATTGCCACGAGTTCAGTCATGTCTACTTAATGTCCGAAAGAGAAAAAATTAAATAAGCAAACCATGATCACAACCAATGATGCGAAGTGTAGTAAGTTTAAAAATGTTCAGCTATATAACCAAGAAGTTACGGCACTTACCAACTGCAGTAGTCAACTCAACTCGTTGCCACGAGAAATTTACGACTCCATGAAAGTTACAGTGCTTCAACTGCCTGGTGTCATTTTAACAGGATTTGGGAAAAATTACGTCCCTCTCCAAGGTTAGACGTCTTTTGAAATCGATGAGTTGCAAGGTTACAACTTCTTTTGGAATCGATGGTAACGCATTTGAGACGGATTCATTTGAGACGTTGCGGGATACACTATGAATCTGAACATGGTTGGAAACTATTCTGCGGCCTAAGCAGAGGTTTTGATAAATAGAAACGGAGTTACTATCACAAAACCGAAATTCGAAGCTCATCTCATGCGCATTGGTATAGCACACAAGCCCGAACTGAACATGGGACCATTGAGAGCGAAAAAATAAAGGCTATATTCTAGAATTGGTAGACAATTATACTCCGAAGATGAAAACCGATGTCCAAATGAGCGAATGAGCGAGTCTGTGAGGTCGTTTAAAATCTGATTCAGGTACGGCTACATAAAGAAATAGATCAACTAAGTTATAATAAGAGTATTTCAGTTAGGTAACAGTCAGGAACAAAAACAATCGTGTTTGCATTGACTACCAAAAGTTGAACAAAGGTCCCGTTTGGTCTGTGCACCTCGCCCACAGTCTTTCAATGTTTTATCACGCTTCAGATTCCCTGTTCCCTAGGTTACGGCGCTGGCGTCATCACGTGACCACGAAATGTCAACTACATTATAATTTTATTCGAACTTTAATTTACTATTTAAATACAATACTTGCACATTTTCTTGATACTCCATACCGCGGGATGCTGGGAGAGGCAGGTTCTGTCTACGTCACGGCAGTGCAGTGCTGTCAACGTCGACAAAACTCAGCATAATGGCGCGTCTTGGACTAGATAGCAATGAGAATCTAGTGGCGCTACCAAAGCTTTCTCGCACAGTTTCTAAATAGTCCTAAATGCTATTACATTAGTACATAAATCAGCAAAAGTGTTTTCTACCAGCAAATTCTTTTCCCGTTCCGCGACCCGAACTCATCCTCAACGTGCCGGCATTCATACCACTACGGCAAACAAGTGCCGTATGAGACGAATTCGGGCAGAGGCATAAAAGGGTAAATGCCAAACTCACGTAAAAAAATAACTTGGAACAAGGTAAAAAAATAACTTGGAACAAGGTAAAAAAATAACTTGGAACAAGGTAAAAAAATAACTTGGAACAAGGTAAAAAAATAACTTGGAACAAGGTAAAAAAATAACTTGGAACAAGGTAAAAAAATAACTTGGAACAAGGTAAAAAAATAACTTGGAACAAGGTAAAAAAATAACTTGGAACAAGGTAAAAAAATAACTTGGAACAAGGTAAAAAAATAACTTGGAACAAGGTAAAAAATAACTTGGAACAAGGTAAAAAATAACTTGGAACAAGGTAAAAAATAACTTGGAACAAGGTAAAAAATAACTTGGAACAAGGTAAAAAATAACTTGGAACAAGGTAAAAAATAACTTGGAACAAGGTAAAAAATAACTTGGAACAAGGTAAAAAAAAATCCAGCATTGATTTTTTTTCCTCAATGAAATTCATATTCGACTGGTGACGCTACAAAAGCACATACTTCATTGCATTCTTTCTAAATGCCCCGCAATATTATACTTCTACACTGTCAGAAATTACAATAAATTTAATGTAGTTTAATGCACTGTTTTACATTAAATGCAATGTATCATGTACATTAAATTTAATGTACCGTGTACGTTAAAACGAGAATGTGTTTATGCATTAAATTTAATGTTAAAATTAAAATCAATGTAGATTTGATATAGGACTACATTAAACTTAATGTACCTTGAAAAATTAAACCGAGATTGATGTGCTGAACATTAAATTTAATGTTTAAATTAAAATCAGTGTAGATTTAATATACATCAGTACATAAAATTTAGTACCTTTCCCTACATTAAAGGGAGATTAACCCATTTCTGCCTAGAATGATTGTGTTCGCACAGCGCTCGCCCATTGTTGTCGCATTCGTGTCCGCACAGGAGCCGTTGCAGACCTCTGGTAGCATGTTTTTGCCACTTTTAGTGCTATTCAATTGTTATGTAGCTAAATTATATTGCTGCATAAACCCCGTCAACTTTGATGCGCACCAACCACCGTTTGTTTTACATCGGCCTCTCCCTCCGACTTAACCACAGGCTGAGCACGGTTTTAGATGAAGATTCGAACCGACCCAAGTCATATGTACACCCTGGCCAGGAATGTACAATGACTTAGCGATCACTGCTAAACCAACATCTGGCATTAGAGAATGAAAAATCGTGCCTGTATGTTATATATACTGTTATATAAACTGCATGGAGATAAAAATGAAGCTTTGAAGATCTTTCCAACGTAGCCACACGTTGCCAAAACTAACGTTACATATATGTAACGCTAGGCAGAAATGGGTTAATATAATTCGACATTAAAGTTTATGTTTAAATTAAAATTCACAGAGATTTTATAAATAATTATCGAATGTACGGAACACAGATACTGTTTACAAACTTACAAATATTTTCTTCCGCAATTTGAACTTCTGTATAATAATTTTTTTTTTAAATTTCAACATGTATACAAAAAACAAATTTTTAAAATTCGGATTTACATTCAAATTGGTAACAAATAAAATTGTAAAAAAGTAATATTAAAATTGTAGCGACCTACATAGCACGGTAATTAGTTAACAATTTTTTCAAATTCACCGGAAATATTTTAATTTTTTCAAGAATTGTCACTGTAACAAGGCCAGAATATAGTATTCTTTACGGCTGTGAAACACATTTTAGAGCGTAAACGCGTCCAAAACAGGTGACAAAGTATGACAATTATATATAATATATATAATTCCGTAGACTTAATATATAAATATATATATATATATATATATATATATATATATAACGTCTATAGAAATATGTTCTGTAGACGTATAGATTATATCATATATATCATAGCGGGCAATAGATCACGCCTAAGAACACGTTCCAAAAATTGATGTCGAGATAGCTCAGTGGTTAGAGTAACTGCTCGTAAACCAGGGGTCCCGGGTTCCTCGGGGTGAACATTCGTTGAAAAAAATTAGATTACTCAGTAACAAGGTCAGAACTTAGTATTCTTTACATCTGTGGGACATATTTCCGAGTGTAAACCGACCAAAAAGGTGGTAAGGTTGTAACAATTGCATAAATCCCAACGGGCAATACATCAGGCCTAACAACCTGTTCAAAGATATGGTAGTCTCGATAGTATAGTGGTTCGAGCGTAAACCAGGAGATACGGGTTCGAATCCCGGTCAGGGTGAAAATTCTTTTAACAAATTTTAAATATTGAAGTTAATGTGCATATACAGGAAATTTCATGCACAGGTACAGTAAATTTAATGTACAAATATATTGAAGTAATTATCATGTACGTAAATTAAATTTCATGTACACGTACAGCAAATTCAATGTACACGCATACAATAAATTTACATTTAAGTGCATTACATTTAATGCACACGTACTTTAAAGTTACTGTACGTGTACATTAAATTTAATTTACGTACATGATACTTTACTGTACTTTTACATTAAAAGTAATGCAGACATTTCTGACAGTGTACATAAAACAGCAAAAGTGTTTTCAACCAGCAATTTTTTTCCATTCCGAGATCCGAATCAGATCATCAAAGTTAACGGGCCGACACTTATACCATTACGCCACAGAAGCACCGTAAGAAGCAAACAGAACCACAAAATGGTAAATGTATGGTAGGAAAACAATTGACATGATGGTACATACGTTTTACAAATCCAAGAAGATAGGTGAAAAATTGTTAAAAAGTTGAACATTCGAAAATTACAAACACTTCCAGTTTATTTTTTGTAATTATCAATATTTGTGATTAGAATAGCTTCAAATGGTTTTCAATAAAGTTTGTAGAATTCTCAATTATTTCCTGAGACAGCAGAGAATTTTGACAAATATTCTCCGACCAGGACTCGAACCATCAAAGCATCCCTCGGAGTCCGTGCTCGCCATTTACCGACCGCGGACATGGTGGTATATGGTGGTTTCATTTCTGGCATTAGGAAGCCGAAAAATACAGACATTTGTCAAATAAAGTCCTTCAGGCGCCCAAAGAAGGTATCTGGGAAGATAATTCATAACCGAAAAACTAGTTCAGACTAAAGAGATTAGAAAACTAAGTTCTGCGAGAGAGAGTCTGTGCCATTCTATAGCACCACTAGTTTATTTACTTGCCGTCCCTTATTACACACGTGGAGAAAATTTAAAGAAAACATTTGAAGCGGCTTTCAGACAATTTTTTTTGGTAAATTTTAAGCGCAAATTACGTAAAAACTAGTCGTGTTTTCAGAAAATTGTTCAGCAGACACTATCTACAATTTTCTAGTTTTAAAAATAATTCTTGAAATTTTCAAAAAAAACTAGCAATACCCGGAAATAGGACCAGCACCATATTTTTAGCGTCTCTTATTACATTATTACAAAAGTGAATATTTAAAGAAAAAAATTTGAAGAGATTTCTGAGAAACAAAATTTTGGTAAATTTCTACCGCAATTTACGCAAAAACTATCGGTTTCTTAAAAAAATTGTACATGACCTTATTTGATGTGCTAATTTTGTACAACTGATTTTGCCGGAGGCAAAAATTTGCAGTTTTGAAATTCCTTTTCGCAATTTTCGAAAAATTGGGGATATCAACGAAAACGATTCTTTTAAACGTCCTTCGCAATATTCAATAACATTTAATCAAAAAATTTGGAGCCATTTTTGACAACTTTGAGAATGTCAAAGGGGCCTCATAGAAAGTATTCCCAAAGTTAAAATATTTGTTTCAAATTTCAAGAGCCTCGACATCGAACAATCGATTGGACAATATCAATTTTGAAGAAAATTGGCAGAACGGTTTAGGCGCTAGCGTTCACGGACCGACAGACGGACACGGACCGACAGACGGACACGGACCGACAGACGGACACGGACTGACAGACGGACACGGACCGACAGGCGGACACGGACCGACAGGCGGACACGGACCGACAGGCGGACACGGACCGACAGGCGGACACGGACCGACAGGCGGACACGGACCGACAGGCGGACACGGACCGACAGGCGGACACGGACCGACAGGCGGACACGGACCGACAGGCGGACACGGACCGACAGGCGGACACGGACCGACAGGCGGACACGGACCGACAGGCGGACACGGACCGACAGGCGGACACGGACCGACAGGCGGACACGGACCGACAGGCGGACACGGACCGACAGGCGGACAGGCCGACAGACGGACAGGCCGACAGACGGACAGGCCGACAGACGGACAGGCCGACAGACGGACAGACCGACAAACGGACAGGCCGACGGACAGACCGACAGAGGGACAGACCGACAGAGGGACAGACGGACGGAGCGACAGAGGGACAGACGGACGGACAGACGTATTGCCGTCAATCGAGTTTTCGGTATGAAGCAACAAAACCTGGATTTTGGCAACACCAGCAGTTAGAGGATGTTTTTCTAAATTTAGCAACAGGTTTTACCAACTTTTTCGTTAGCAGACCCCAGCTCTAAGAGTTTTTCTGGTGAAAATTAGCCATTTTCCGGCGCACGATAACAGCTTTATCTTCTTACGAAGTATTTGTAAGGCGAGAAAGTAAAAACGTTAAAAATTTGTTTTTTTAATTGTGAGGAAAGATTTAATAATTATTGAAATTGAGTAACAAGAAGGAGCAGGGTACGCAGCGGTCGTTAGAAAGTGAAAACTGAGAAGACCGAATTATAAAAGAAGATTGTGGGCATCACTGGAAACGTTCCAAGTGGAACTTGTATTTTCTATGGGGCGGTGCTGTGCAGGGCTGGGTTGGGCGAGAATTAGGTAGCTGGAGGATCAAGAATACGTGTGTGCATAGTACGTACAATTTGTTATATTATAAATTTTAATTATGCTATAAAGTAATTCGGTTTTCAAACCTATTCCGAACAACACGGAAAATGAATCGCGGCCATCAGGAAAGAATTGGAACGTATTGGCTGTAACATGTTTTCTATGTATGGTGAATGTTTAGCACTTCAAAAGCGACAACTATAGCTTGCGTTTTGGTTTTGTATTTTTACAGGTTAAATATTGGGCTACCCACTTCATTTTTCCTGCTTAGCCGCAGCATTTTCAACGGAGAGAAAGGTATGGTGTACGCTTTTAACTGTATTTTCATTAAATTTTGACAGCCACTACGTGTGGAAAATCAGGTAAAGTAGTTACAGTCAGTGCAAGGAAATATTCTTTGTAATATCTTTTAGACGAGTTGTCAGTGATTTATGACTACGTTGCCAGGGTATTTATTAATCGCAATATCTCTGAAGACTGGAAACAGGAAGTACCATGCCTGAATGCAGGAACGCCCTCTTTCTCTTCTTTCTTTTAAAAAGAAATTTTGACATGGTGAGTCTTTCTCTGTATTTTGCTTTGCAGTTGTGTATTGTTTTTTAAATATGTTTAATATCTGATTTGAAAGCACATTAATTTGATTATTTACAAAGACGGACCTGAAGATGCGAAAGGCCGTGTCGCGAAATGTCGCACATGTTACAAAATCAGTTTAATAAAATTCAAATAGATGTGATTTAATTGATGTGTTTCCGTTTCATTCTGTACATATGATGGTCTAAATTAGAAGATACAGAAAATAAATTACAACTAATACACAATCAAAAAACATTAATTAGTGATGTAAAAAACATTTTATGGAACGTAGACACATTTTAACCTCAACGTTAAGTAAATAAAGCCACCTTATCGTATCTCTCCCATTCATGTCGCCATCAACGAACTTCTCGGAATAACTAATCGAATATCCATCGCTGCTTAGTATTGCAACGCGTGGTAATATCAAATTATCGTAATAAAAGTTCGTACAAAATTATGATACTCAGGTTTTTTTCATATTACATTTAAATCGTATTTTTAAGAGAGAAAACTTAATTGGGCTAACTTCAATTCAGGTTTACGGATTGTTTGTAAGAAAATGCCTCAATATATTGAGAATAAAAATTGTAGAATAGATTAAAAATTCAATTAATATTGAGATTTATTGATCATTAATTTTTAAACTAATTGTTTTTCGTATCCTCTTGATTCATTCTTGTTCTCCGCGAGTTTGTGGCAAATATTACATAAGTTTCCAACGCTTAGTGTTAATTACATCGAATTAAAAAAACAAATGAAAAAATTCGAATTAACAATTTCGATTTTTTTCTTTCAATTTTCGAAAACACAGAAGGTGCGTCGAAAATGGGGCCAGCACTACTTTCTTTAATGAAGTATGTCACGTGAAAAAAGTGAACAATTTGGAGAAGTTTCTGAAAAAATAATTGTTTACAATTTAAGCACAATGATACTCTTATTTTCGAAAAATTCAACACGATCTTAAGGCTTAAGAAAGTAAATCAAACTATGTTGGAAAGAGAGGTTTTACACCTTTTGATGTTCTTCGTCAAAACGAAAGAAATAATATTGGCAAAGAATGCACGATTGTGTACAGTGAAGTGTGAATTCTGTGTCTTGTTAGGGTTGGATTCTGTTTTAACTGTGCCAGTATTTTCTTGATCAGCAATGATTCGGTGAAATTTTCAAGTCAGAGTGTTCAGTCGTAATATTGCATTGAAAAAGTTGGGAAATAATTCTTTCCCCAAGAGTGATTTGTAATTTCAACAAGTTAATTTACATCTTGGACAAGTTGAAGCACTTGCAAGAAAACTAGCAGGACTATTCTCGTAGTACATTTAGTACTGTACTGCTCTTTTGAGCAGATTAATAAAATGTCTAGATGTTACGAGCAAGCTAGTTAAATTTATTATTAAGCAGATCCATTGGTTAATCATTGAAAATATAGTTGGTGCAGAACATGATAGTACAGATGCTGCTACTTCCATCTCATGTTTTATTGTTTATATTCTACAAAATCCTCTCCTGTATTATTTCAGTATGGGTTTTGTGGACACACAACCAATCTTCATAAATGAGGTCTCTAAAGAAAGAGAACTTCATGGACTCGTGACGATTGGCACTGTGACTTAACAAACATGAAGGATTTGTTGAAAAATGAATCTAAATATTAATGTCAATTGCATAACGCAACACTCGGGCAGCATTGTTTAAATCTATTTGGTTGAATAACTATTAGACGAAGCGTTCTAGGGCCTTAAAATGTGGATGTTTGAAGCCGAAGGCCATAAAGAAATGTTCCTCGCCACGTTATTTATAGGACGAGAACTTCTTGAACATAGTGTTACATTTCGCTGATCCGCCTCTTCTCGATATTACCCCATCTGTTCACAGACGTGCAGAATAAGACTTGAAATGAAACTTCTCACTTGAGGCGATTAAAGCGCACGGGTGTACATCTTAGTTCGGTATGAAAGTTTAATAATATTGCAAAGAGTAGGGTTATGCTTTCCCGATTCTGTATTTTCGCATAGGCAACTTTAAGTAGATTTCTGGAGTGGAGTAGAAAAAGCTTTTGTAATATTTTTGTAACTATCAAGGAAAGCGAAAAGCTAATTGTCAAGGGAGATCGTGTAATTGCTTCAAATGTTTCGAAGGAAGTGTTGTAAATTGTTCCAAGAATATATAGTTCCAAGAACAAGACTTTAATACTGAATATACTGTACAATTCTGAGGAGGGCTTTATTCAATAATTGATTCAAAAATAAATTTCATTGTTCTTTATTATTTTAAATTCTGTAAGTACATTGGAAGTTTTTTTTTTGGTGCAAATAAACGTTTCTTTAACAACTTCTCTTAATATGGAAAAGGAAAGATGGTAAAATTTAACATGCGAGAGTTCTCGCACGGGTACGCTAGTTAGTAATTAATCGTTAACTATGAAGGGTCGTTCTAACAGTTTTAGGGCCTACGTTAATTTGGGTGCCTTTATTCTTACTTTCATCGATCCCCCACCCCCAATTTAAAGAAAACTGAACTTCTCATCTCTAAGTGGCATTCTCGCATCAACCAACAATATTGCATCCTATAAATATAAACCAATGATGCACGACATTACTCCGTTATGCCAATTTTTTACGTGTAGTTTAATCATACATTACTTTTCTATACGGTTTTTTTATTTAATTTTTTGAAAAATTAAGTATTAAGCACTTTTTAAGAACTTTTGTCGGCCACTTAACATTGGGGGCCCGCATCTAAGATGTCATTTCATGTCAAATCTCCCCATTAAAGTTGGATTTTCAACCTTTTCATCCAATTTGGTTGTAAATTGTTACAACACTAGTAAATGGCAAGTTACATTGTAATATGTAGTTTTCTATTTGTGTTCATATGCTCTTCCCCCGAATAATAAAAAGAAAACAACTGGAACAAATGTCTGCAGGTTGAGTGTGTGGATGATTTTACATTGAATTATCCAGTAATTCAATAAAAAATCAAAATGTTAGCATCCGAAGTGTCCGGTAAGTTCCTTTTCGATTTTCTCTTCTTATTGCAATGTGTGTGCTCTCGGGGAGAAAAATCTTTGCATTCATAGAAAATAATATGAATTATCAGCTCACTTAAAATGAACTGATGTTAAAATTTTATAGCAGTGTAACAGGAACATAATAGAGAATCAATATTTATTAGAACATAAATAATCACATTACTGATTATTCTGTATACGGTTGGCTGACTTACTCCTCGCAAATTGCCAGAATCAAATTGAAAATTACCTGAAAACCCTCAAACAGAATCAGCTATTGCCATTGACAAAATAATAGTTAATACGAATCAGCAATTGAATATAACCTAAAAAAAATATTGATAACCCAATGTTAATGAGTTTTGTAAAATTGTTATTTTACCTATTACATAATACCTTAGAGAAATTAACAATCGGATTATAGGAGGAATAGGTAGTCCTCTTCCATTGTCCTCTCCCAGGTCATTTATAAATTTATCGAGGATATCTAACACCGTGCGTTTGTCAAACCCGAAGCGTTTCTTACACTAGCTTTCCGTGTAAAATTCAACAGTACTTCGTGTATTGATTATACACCGAGGATTAGGCATGCGTACAAGAATGTCCTCAATTTATTCAATATCGTCTACAAAATCAACTGGTATATCCATAATATCAGCCATTCTGGGAATCTTCTGATCTCAAAGTTTACTTTCCGAAGTCTTAAGTACAGAAAACCTGTGATTTGGAAATGCAGTCGCTTTCTAAGTTTACTTTCCTCAAAATAACGACTAAGTTTTGTTCATGAATACGACCATAAGGTATACTCCGCCACGATATTACCACTACAAATGCTTCTTGCAATACATAACCTGGAGGTATATACACACGTGCGTTACTTGCTACGCCACGGTCCTCACTCTTCCGAATGGGATAGGAGAATGGGGCGGATGAGTACGCAATACAAAGGTTGGGTAGCAGCAACGCAAAATTTATGGCTGTTTTTGCATTCTTTCCGCGCGAAAACAAGTAGCTGCGGGCGTAGAACTCTGTCGAAGTGGAGGGTGCACGGGATTCCAACAAAACACTCCTTGATGAAGAGATAAACTGAAGGGTGCCAGGCCGAGCAAGACTGAAAATGCTTCCATGTAAAAATGACTATTGACTTTATCTGTATCGGAACAGACTGACATACAGAGGTGCATTGCATCCTTCACCCTGGTCACAAGGTCTAGCAACGAATCATCTGACGACGCGGCGACGTCGATTTACGACAGCGTCGTGTGACGAGATGCAACGGGTCGTTGACGCCAGAGATTCCCGTCGGGGGATGCGATATGTAGTACGAACGGAGTTCGCTGCAGGACACACTCGCTGAGATACTCGCGGAGTCACCTGCAGCCTCTCTCTTTCGTGAATTCGTTTACTGAGCTGCACTGGGACTTCGAGATTCGCACATCGAAAGAAAACATTCCGATTTTAATTTGCGTGTTTTGATCGTGTCCATATTACTTAATTTCGAATCCGGTCTCGACAATCTGTGGTTAAAAATATGGTCTGCGTATCAGAGTTGCCCGACGGACAACAACACACGAGGCTCATACAATACACGACAGCGGATCGGTCGCGACAAACAACTCTGAAATGAACTTTCCATTTCAACAGACTGACGAATCGCAGCACGTTTAGTTCGGAGGTATTTGTTGGTCCCGCATAATATTTGCGCGATCCATGCGCTAAGGTTCGCACGGCCAATATGACCGACCGCTCCGGAACGAGTGCGGCGCCCGAGGGCCTGTGAGGGATGCAGCGGACGGCGTACCTGCACCCGGGAGCTGGACGGCGTCGTGTGCCGGGACAGACGACGCTGACGACTGAGGCGGGGCACTGGCCGTCGTTGCCGAAAGCTGCCTACGACGCGCGCTGCTGAAACTTACATAGGCTGGGGACCGAGGCGCCTGCTGCGGGCCATTGACCTGCTCTACAGCGCCGACTAGCGTGGCCTCTCTCCTTCCGCCTGAAGCAATGGTAAGAGAGGGGTCAGACGGCCACTCCTTTCCTGGAACACATTTCCCCGACTTTTCCCGGTTTAATCAGTTTCCTTTTCCCCCGGAAATGTTTCACACTATGTAAATAAAGTATAAAACAAAAGTCAGATTTTGGAACCAGTTTCTAGTTTGTCAGCTCACTGATACAGCCGAAAACACAAAATCAACAAAACTCGCTAGTAACCAAATAAAATTTGCTCCAAAAATAATATAACGTCATTAAATATTTCCTCACGCTCTACATCTTCGGACTACCCAGGGAACGTACATACGCGTCTTCCGAGAAATCGGTTCCAGGGTGGCCGAAGTTTTGACCATGCTTTGAATGTTATTTGCGTCAGTCTCCCCCTCTGTCCGATTCATTTATCGAATTAGATTGCGAGTGTCCGTAACTGAGGGAGGACTGGCCTAGGTTGAGTGGCGGCAATGAGGCCTCGTGCGCAACAACGCACCAAACCCAAGCACCGGGAAACGATATTCGCCAGAGGACTCTTCGCGGAGAAATTCTATCAATGGTTCGGAAAAATTCTCCTTCGTGGACACGTGGAACGAAATTAGCTCGTGAACAGCCTTCCGCAGTGTTTCATGTATGGCAATTCGACAGTCGAAATTACATGTTATAAGCCTCGGTAAGAACAGTTGCTCTGTGAATTACCAGCTGCTTACAAGTTTGTGTGGAAGCACGCACAGTGAAAAGCAGTAGCCCATTCAACGAATAAGTTGCGAAACGTGTGCCTTGCAAGACAGTCGTTATAGTATACGAACTAATAAAATACCGGTATTGCAATTGCAGCAAATGACAAGGGCATCCCGCGGCGACTGACCGGCACATTTACCAGCTTCAGTTGTAGATTTCCGTGTGGTCGATAGGAGAGGATCCCTCTGCTTTTAAAACCTGAGGTAATTTTCGAACTATTATGAAGAAATCTATTGTTAAAAAACTTGGATAAATGGCCGCCTTTCCGCTATAGGAAAATGTATTAAGCTTTATAAATTATGGTTTCAACAGACCCAAATTAAATGTTTGCTATCAATATTTTATGAACCTACTTCCATTTATTAGTTTACAATATCTAGCTTTAAAATTTACTTAAAAATTTCCGTGTTCAAAATGTCCCTGATTATTTTTCTAAATTTCACAGAACAATGAAATTCCCATTTAAATTCCTCTCGGTTCTCCTGCGAGTGGCCACAATGAGGGTTTGCTGCCCTCAAATTAATTGAACCTGATTAGCGCTCAGAATAAGATCAATATATAAAATTATCTTTCAATCTGCGAAAACCCTCTAGTTTTAAGATCATTCTGCAATTTGTGACTCTTCCAATCATTAAATTTCAAAATTCAATTTCAGAAATTAAATACCTTGTTTGATAAACGTGTAAATCTCAGAGTTGTGATTTGAACCTCAGTCTCTTCAGTAGAGGTGCGGGTTGTAAATACAGATTGAACGACCAAATAAAACCTAACACTTCGGTACTAGTTAATCATTCGTGTTCTTTGCGGCAGTTCAGGCCCATTGGCGTCAATCATAGCGCGCGTGTGTGTAAATGTCGTTAGCGTGCAAAACGGGAGACTGGCCTTTAGGCACACAATTTGACGTGGATCGGATGTGTTTTCTTGGTTTACATCGCCATCAGGCCGAAGCTTACCAATAACATTAACAAATGCCGCGAAGTGAGGAAATGCCGGAGATTAGTTTCTTGAAGGTTAATAGAAATTCTTCCAAATGAGCTCGAGAGCGCTTCTAAATTCCACAGAGGTGAGCCATGATGTAATTTCTTTTTCCGTCTTCCGACATCAGTAAATATCGTTCATGACGCACTCGAGAATTCTTCCACAACAGTCGCTCTGGCCACTGTTGGAAAGGGTCACCAGTAATGAGAGGTCTGCATTCGTGGTCAAGAAAGATCGGGATCTTGAAATAGAACCTTTCCGACCTCATCTTGTCAAAGCCCATCTGAATAAGCATTAAAGGCCAAGCCGATTTTTCGTCCGGTACGATAAAGACGGGCTGCCCTAGATGGTGACGGCACGTCGGGACAAATCTTCGGGCTTTCGAAATTTGCAGCGCCGTCGAACCTCAGGGAAGGAAACGAAACGTCTGAGACCCGAATCCTCCAAATA
Organism: Acheta domesticus; assembly: GCA_031308135.1. Taxonomy (NCBI): domain Eukaryota; kingdom Metazoa; phylum Arthropoda; class Insecta; order Orthoptera; family Gryllidae; genus Acheta; species Acheta domesticus. The sequence continues at coordinate 146,048,954 of JAHLJT010008446.1, read as the reverse complement.
TCCGCCATTTAAGGCCATTTCTTGGAATGGGTGGTTACCAGCCCAGTTAAAGCACAGTCAGCCTAAGGAACATTTGCAGTCGTGTGACGCCTTCCCATATTCCACGGACGAAACTGCTCGTACACTGTCGCTGCGTATGATGCAACTTCTGAACCTCAAGAAAGAGTCGAATGGGTACGGTACCTACAAACGCACGCAAAAGTAATAAAGCCAACAGGATTTTCTTTCGACAAGGTCAGTTAAATGTGAGGATCAGGTTTGAGGTGAATGTAAATGCCACCGTTCACCCTTTACTTGATCCTGTTTACCTCGGTGGCACCTTCGGATTCAATCAAAAAATTTCACGTCCTCAGTTTCAATAGTAAAATCTTCTCGATTCACCACATCTTAGTAAACGTTTACTAAGGGTATGTGGACGATACCAGGAGACCATTTCCACTCTCTCCAGATTGTTTTCGACTTGTTTATAATAATAGGTTCATCACGTTGGTGAAACAGATTGGAACAGAATTTCTCAAGCAAGCCATATTGCATTGACACTTCGTTTTATCTGCATTACAGGTACATTTAATAGAAAAGGGAGGTTCGTACTCCTAATAAGCCTTCTCACAAAAGCTTCGCAAGTCAGGGCTCTGTCCGATCAATCACTTTTCCTCACGGAATAGGGTGGGGAGGGTGTTTTGGAATGAATTTGGACGATATAAACTTTATCCCCGCGGTCCACACCCAAAGGGATAGGGAGTGAGTTAACTCACGACTATCCGTACACAAAAAGCCCAATATAGTACGTAGCAAAGTTCTCCCAGGAGCTGTTGTTCGAATGTACCACTCGGAAAGCAAAGGGAAACGCATCCGTCAAGTCAGGACACCCTTCTTCTTTCACATGGGTCGGCAAGCACAGCAAACACGGCTGGGCCTTCAGCATTACGGGGGGGGGTGAAATATGATTAAGTCAAGAATAGTGCTTTGATTAAAAAAAAAAAAGGTGGAAAGATGAACTGTGGGGGAAAGAACATCAGTGAAACCTCTTTATCCCAACCATCCTGAAAGTGGCTATTGGCTGGCTGGTAATTCGGAAGGTAACTCGTAACCCAGTGTCCCAAGAACGTGGGGAAAAAGAGAGAGTAATGCAATGTTCATTTACTTTCATGAGATTTCTTTTCGATATGTTCGTCCGACGTCAGTCGGTCAAGTACTGTCTTTAATAAGTTAATTACTAAATTTCCCGATGCCATTGTTCCATATCGGTCGAATTACAGCTTGTGAAAAAACGCCGCAGTCAGGGAATTTTAACTGAGAAAAATAACTGAAAACGTCTCGTCCTAGCTGGAGAAAGGTTAACGTCATTGCTAGGCTACAACAATCACGGTTAAAATAGTTCACATATCTGTCAAACATTTGAAGCACTGGTCACTCAAAACCAACGTTTCATAAAATTATTTATTAATTTAAAGTTAAAAACTGCGAGGACGTACCAAGAAGATAAGCATATTCTTTGCACGTTTTTCTTAAATTCTGGGAGTCCTACCCTAAATCATATACAACTTAAATACTGAATACTTAAATATCTGTGCACGCACAACTTAAATTCTTAATGCAAATGCGAATTTGCGTTTTGGGCAAGAACTGATCAGAAAATATTGGCTCCCGCGTGTTAACTTGCTAAGTCAAATCAGCTGTAGATTTGGGCTATTATCTCTCATCGCACCCTTCGTGAAAGACTCGACTTACTGCCGCGAGAACATGGAGAACGATAATTTGATTAACTATATTTCCCACTGAACTCTACACAACGTGCACAGATAGTGATGTTATATTTAACTCCAGGCGCAAAATAAGGGGTCATCATTTCAGCATTTGCCTAAAGATTAGGGAAAATTACCGAAAAACCTGATCGAGATGGGCCATTGATCCAGAAGTAGTACAAAACCTGTTTCAGGTATATTTAGTCTTTTAGAATTATACAGTCCAAATGGTAACTAATACATTAAATATTGTCAAAATCAATATTTCTTTCCTTTTCGATGCTCAGCCTCTAATTGTACAGAACCAGTTACGCAAGAGAAAATATTTTACCTAGCACTTAAACTTTAGTGTTTCACTTTCAATCGTCTAATACCATCTGGCAATGTGTTGTAAAATAATACACGTGTTAAATGTGATTTTTTTTTGTACGGAGCTATTGATACTGATATGATGAATATGATTCGAGTTACAGGCATTAGTATTAGCTGAAAATATGTTCCCACCCTGGAGTGTAATTTTTGACAAAAAACATTAGTTCGTAAATCCAGAGGCACACTAAAATTCTTAGATTAATAAAGAAAGGCTTATAAGAATCGCGTGGGTGGGTTTTGTTTATTATTCTTAAAACTATTTTTATAATCTAAATATCTGGGATTACTAGTTTTTCCGTTTCGCATTGTCGAGAGCATATAGTTTAATAGTAGGAAGAGAACAGGACCTAAAAGCGAACCTGCGGGACTCCAAGTGCAACTGACAATGAATGGGCAAGGTGAGTGTATGATGCCCCATTATTCCAGTACGATATTTCTACTGAGATCGTTGTTCAAGGTACGGACATAATCTACCGCAACGCCATGAATTCCGAACGAAGGTAATTTTGAAAGTAGAAGTTTATGAAGTCAAAAGCTTTTGAAAGATCCAAAATTGGCATGTGTTGAAAACTCGTGCTAAATAAGTCCTACGTGAAGGTGATTTTTTTCTTTCTTTTTTCTCTCAGATAAGCTAGGTTTCATTCGTAAGGCTCATGTCAACCGCCAACCGTTACTGGAGTTTGAGAGCTATATTAAAAAAAAATCAGTAATTGCGCAGTATTTATTTTAAAAGTCAAAATGTCCAGGTGGAGCGAAGAATGCAAACGACACGATTGGCATCACTTTCAGCATCTTCTCATACACGAGGTGATCTCATGAGCGTCTCGGCACGGGAGCCGGGTCAGATCCAGGTCCGGGCGACACTTAGTGGTTCGGCAGACGCTTAATTCTCGGCGATATACTTCATGACTATTAGTCATTTTTAGACTATCTGGCTAATTACTTTTGCTTGGTGATACGGGAAAAAGGCGACTGTTAAAGCTGGTACTCCACTCTCCTCAATTATATTCTTATTTTAATCACATCACAAACACATTCTACACACTCGTGCATGTTGCCTGGATCTATTTCAGTTCTAGTCGTTTCTGTTAGGGGCTCGAGATCTTCATCTAGGAGCTGCGCCGTCATTCACTGGTTCCTCCGGCGTGTCAGGATTTCCCAAACCGCACAGAATGGAACACTTTATGTGTCCGTTTCCACTTCATTCCATCACTTTCCACCTAGCTAATAGCATCAAGAACTGTCACACACGTCGCCAACACATGAGCAGTTTTAAGGTCATCTATTCTGGCTACAAAACATCACAACAGCTCCTTACGGTACAACAATTTATATGGTCAAATTACTCCCTGGTCTAGAGTTTGTAGACATTTTCTTTTTTTGTTTGATGTAGTGATCACTGATCGGGGTCAGCAAAAAGAAGGCAAACTTACACTGGTCTTGGGAATATAATCCCGTTCCCAAAAGATCGATTAGGGGAGAAGCATATTCAGATTAAAGGATGGTCATAAAGAGGGTTTTTTTGGTACATTCAAGTATCCCCCATCAAGATGTAGATCGAACCACCTGCACAAGTCAGGTATTGTTAAATGATGTTACGCAGATACTCACAGTCAGCTTGTGTCATTTCAATTACAAGAAAATGACAAAGCGAAAAAAAAGCTTTCTGACGAGAAAATACTGGTATAACTTTTTTAGAAGAGAAATATTTTAGTGGTGTATCAAATTATTAAAATATTAGCTGCACATAAGTGAAGAATAAAACATATTTACACACTAATTAAAACACGGTGTCTGACACACACTGCTTGCCTAGATACTATGTTGCAAAAATAGCTTGCTCGGGAGAGAGTGAAACAGAATTCAATGCACAAAAGATGGTGCACAAATTGACGAGCCTATTTCCGAAGTGACATATCTCCATTAAAAAAAGGAAAGGGCAGTGCCTGAAGGTAGGTTTCAAACGTTTTCGGCGACTAGGAAAGTAGGAGTAGGCGAGTAGGAAAAATGCAATTTTTTTAACACAATCTATAGCAGCATGAAGGAGGTGAGTCAAGTACATATTAATGCATAAAACAAGAAAACAAATGGAAATACGTCACTTTGGAAATAAACTATTCAGTTTCGTGTGTCTTATTTAATTTATAATATGTTTTATTCAATGTTTATTGAATGCGAAAGATAGATTTGTTTCACATTTCTTAGTATTAAACAAACAATAAGTACCTGGCAATTTTAAAAAATCAGGAATAAAAACCTTACCTTATACACTAATGTAGTGATGAGTTTTGTCTCAAATATATACCCAAGAGGAATCCAATTCAGAAACCTCAATAATGTCTCTAAAGTTGCACCCACCAAAGGAGCATTTTGAGAATTATCCTGAAATTGAAATAAACATTAACTTAGGTTCTTTTCACAATATTTTTACAAGCAAAAATGAACCACAAGATACAAGTTAAAATGCGTTTGTATACAAAACCATTACAAAGAACTTTGACTTTAGAATAGAGAAAAGTAATAAAATAATGAGAGGAAATTAAGACTTTTTTTATCCTCCATACTGCAAGATTAATATAAAGAAGACAAGAAAATAACCTCTACCAAATGAACCCTAGGAATGTGAAACTATAAATGGTAAAATCTATTCCTATGGAGAGAGGGTCATTGAGTTCATTCGTATAGTACACACGCACACGCGCGCGCAACTACAAAACTTTGTTTTCGTAAAATGATAATATATTTGCTCAACACTGAAAGATATAATTTCTTCATTGAATCCATTTTTAATGTTTATTTCGTATATTATACTCTACTTCACGGGCATTTAAACCAGCTTCGGGTGGCCACACACTTCTTAGAACCTTCCCCGACTTTTCCCGATCATCCAGAGCATTTGTTTTCAAAAATTACTAGTTTTCCTGAAAATGGCCACCCTAAAATCACTAATTTTGGAGAACGTTTCGTAAACAGGTCTTCAGCACATAGTACATGTCTGCTTGAGCACTGACAATTTGTCCTCTTCTTAGGCGTTTGCTTCACTTAGCATTTTGTAACAACGTCCTCGAATCGGAAGTGATATACAAAGGCTTTGTTTCAGTGTTTCTTTTTAAAACCAGAATGAACTATTGTGCATCCAAACATTTGATTGCAGTATGGCGCCTTATGGAGTATTGCCTCGTTTTCTATCCAATACAATTTTACATAAGACTCTTTCTACCGCAAGCTGCGTTGCCGATTCAAGAGGCTCGGGGTTATTTGGCTTGTCCATCCTGTTTCACGCGCACATACTTAACAAGTTCATTTAACGATAGCTTCAGTTGTATTGATCTTACACAATTCAGTTTTTTACCAGTTATTCCCAGAAATCTTATGAATGTGGTGGTTAGTTTGTAATTTAGTTTTATGGTTTAATTTCCATGAAATGAATTATGATAGCCCAAATGCTTACTTTTACGTTTTGACGTCCTTAAATTTTCACTATGCGAGAAACTTTTTTATTATTGCAGAAAAAACACAAACGCCCAGCGGATGAAATGACAAGGGAAGTCCAAATTTTGATATGAGACCAACTACATTTCTGTATGAATCATGGTTCTTGAGTTAGACGGTAATAAAAACAATATTTCGTGCTCTCCGAACGAACATCTCATGTCGTTCAGTGATCTTGTATACTTCTCAGCGATTCTCAACAAGCGATGTGAAAGGAAAAACAGAGTATTTATTTTTGAATTTCACTTATTAAAAACAGTGAAATACATTTAAACATATTTAAAAATGAATTAGTTATGAATTACAGTTAATATTAATGCCAAAAACATTCAAGTAGTAGTTGTCGTAAAATGTGCTTTCAAATGTGATGAATTATTTGCTGAATTTTCGAAAAGAATATTATGCATTGTCCGCACAAAACCTTGCAGTATCTGAGACCATCCATGTCACCTCACCTTTGTGAATGGGCATTTCCCTTTATTTTACATTAAAAAAGTGGATAAATTGGACGTATAAAATCACTTGAGACTGAAAAATTAGTAATATTGACCTTGATATATATGTCATTAGCGCAAAACAATTCAAGCCTCGTCAGTAAGTGATGAATAAACAATCTGTTCCAACTGGATTTGGACTTGTTTTGCTATTGATATTTCAGTTTTAACTCGCATTTAAAGGTCTGTTTTTTTAATAATAATCCTAATAATAATCTTTTTTATCAAAAATCTTTAATTTCTAATATTAAGCCATCTATTTAACATGTGAAATTATTTCCGTTCAAGTGATATTCTAATTTGCTCCAGGCTTGTAAGTGGTACGTAACTGAAGAAAGGGTGAGACCCCCTGCCGAAATCCCATCTTGCTTATGAATAAAAAAGTAGGAAAACTAACTTTGTCCTCTGTGACCTTCACACTCAGACTGGCGAAACCCTGAGTGGTCAACGTCTATCGTCCGTGGGAAGACAGCTCCCCTTTCGTGGGAACACCGGTATTGGAAGCGAGTGCAGCAAATATTCTCAACATTTCGCCAGGTGGTAGAACACCAAGCAATACCCACATACTATTAAAATTTTGAAATGTCAGGGAGTATTACAAGTAGTATATTAGAGACGTTTTGCATCAAGACCTTTCATGACATCCGCGCTTCCTGCAACGAGCAAAATTGCATCGGCAGTGCCAAAAACGTATATCAATCGATGTCAGATTTTATAGCGCGTTCGTTCTTTCACGACTGATGGCAAAGGTCACATCCGTTGGTCTCTTTTTAGTTTCAACGGCACAGTAACACGCATTCTTAATCAGTTTACCGAAGGCGTAAACCAATGCTATTTTTAAGAAACGTGAAAAATAAACTTACATACGGTGCACTTGATGTCATTGTTTTGAATATTTTTATTAGAACCCATTATTGTGAAAATTTTGTTTCTAAGCAAAAGTGAAATGTATTTGTTTCATATCGAGATAACATTTTCAGAGGCTCATATCTTTGCAATAATTGTATTTGGATTATTCCACGCATGTGTCATGTAAACACCCGTTTTTAACACACAGCGTGCCCTCCCAGGCAACTGAGACCCTGGCGACAGCGGCGGGGCGCGGCAGATCATGAAAGGTCTGAATACTAATTGTCGCAAAACCACTACTTGCGATGCTTCTTTCTTCAAAAAGCAATATTTATGGAACAAGCTGGCAAAATTTCATGTCAATCCGAGTTTCAAGCATGGCGAGTGTTGGGTGTAAGCGCTGCTGAGAAGTGACAACGCTGTTCTCCATAAGCTCTGAATGCAATCAAATGCTTGGACGCACTATAGAGGCCTGTACGTTCCAACAATATTTTTCCACTATGGAGTGAAGAGTTGTAAGTACTCCTCACACACGATAAATAATCTAATATTTGGCTTTTCTTACTTCCTTCAGAATTGCTCAGAAATTATTCGTACAGTCGACTCCGTTTATAGTGCACTCGGATATAGTGAACCCTCAATTATTAGAGAACTTCAGTTACTGGTCCCGTTTACCTTACATTATAAACAATCGTAAGAAGATTCGGTTATAGTGAACTCGAACGTTGGCTATAGCGAAAGTACAGTGAAATTATTTTAGCGTGGCCGCTCAAGGTCAGGCATCAGAGCTGCCAGAAGATTCCATTCCTTAAACCTATCGCTTTAGGGGGGAGCGCGTCCCTTCCCAGGACGTGTTGATAGCCCTACTCCAGTTGAGTAAACATTGACCCTGACTTCGTCTGCGCAAGGTGCCAGTTTTCTGCTACTTTTCCCTAACACAGTACAGGTATTTGTATGAAGTTCTGTATAAGTGATTATTATTTTGTTGTGATCACTGCAATGCGTCTTGTTCCGAGCAAATTTTCATATGGACATTCTTCACAGTAAGACGAAGTCGTTGCAAAAGTATATCAATTTATGAAGAGAAGCAAAAGAAGGCAATGAAAATACCAAACCAGTTCTTAAGGCAGTACTTGCTGCTTCCGGCGCAGAATCTATTTGCAGAATTAATAAGGAAATTAATTCTATTCAATCAGGAGAATCGTGTTCATTTTCTACTCCTAATAAAGAGAAGAGAGAGGACGTGGAATCTGCTCTCGACAGTTTCAATGAGAGTGTGATACACCGTACAATGATTTAATGCACCATATCAAGAAATCGTTATTTTTACACGAAACGACGCGAAAGGTAATAAAGACAGTAATAGTGATACTACTTATGATAGTGAGGAAACGGGCATCAGTGACAGTGGGAAAACATATGGGTGATGAGGACGGAGCCAGGCCATACCGTGAATTTTGTGTTTCTCCATTATCGAGCGAAGACACTACAGCAAATTGATTTCCAAGACCGTTCGCTAGCATGTGCGGTGCGCTAGACTAATGTTTTTGGTATGGGGAGACGAGCCAGGTGCGCGCTAGCGAGCGCCGCCTCCTGTCTCCCCACCACTTTCAGCTTCCCCCTCTACTCGCGAATCTCAGCGGCCACCCTAGAAACATTTTGCTGTAGGAAATATACATCTTGGAAATTAATTCTCTCCTGGAAAATAATTTCACTTCAGTGTCATAAATTCCAACCCTACGCAGCTTGAAAAAAAAAAAAAAAGGTAGTGGGCCAATGGTCTTAATAGAAGTCTCCCCTGAGGTGGAGGTAGCGGACCAAGAATGGGGACCTTACTGCTAACCTTATGTCTCTCACTTTCACTGCGGAAAAAATGCCGTATGCTGCGTGGGCTACAACTGGCGGCAGCGACGCGGAATTGCATCAGTTTCAAACTTAGTGTGACTTGATATTCCGCGGGACAAAGCGCGTTGAGTTCTACGCAGGCGACAGGAAGTATGCGACTGCCACAGCCCCAAAGTCTGGCGACACCCGTCGCGCCGAGCGGAAAAGCGCTCAGTTTCATTAACTGGTTGCGCCATCCCCTTACCGCAAGGTTCCCGTTATTAGGCGAGTAAAAGGGCCCTTGGAGAGTGGGACGGTGTTCCAAGAGTGCAATGGGTATTGAAGGATGTCAAGAGTGCACAATGATACTTAGAGACACAGGACAATGCAGAATCAAGTAGAGAGAGCACGAACTCTGGAGAAGGATCTAGACAAATTACTAATGAAAAATGTTAGTCTCCAGAAGTTCACTATAACCGGAGTCGACTGTATATTGATAAGACATTTACTGCAATAACGTGGATTATGCAGAAAAATAAGCTCGTCAGTGCAGTCCATTGCATCGGGTCATTTTGAGGTTAGGTATGGAAGTTATGAATGATTTGGATTCGTGGTGAAATTGTGAAGGCAATTGAGGATCTGTCATGCTGGGACATTTTGAATGAGTGTATCATCTTTTACAAGAAATGTCTAAAATAGTTTTTGTGGCATACGCTAAGTTCGGAAAATCAGTTTGTGTTTTCGTAAAATTCAACCTTGGATAACTTCGTGTTAACAAATCCAGTAATCAAAACTAGGTCCTTACTAATGCCCTTACAAAATCAATCAAATATACCAAGTGCCATGAAATGTTTCTCGCACGAGCATACATACGCCGAAAGAAAAGGCTCATGTTAATATTTTTATAGTTTTCAATAACCAAATAATTCTGCATAAGCCTTTCGGTTCAAAATCTGGTGTACTGTATCGATCACTGGCAAATCTCGAGAAATAAAATTTCAACAGATACACTTTGAAGTTTTCGGTAGTTTTTAAATAAAGTATCACAATAATAATTTATGAATTAAATAGTAAAGAATTACCAAAATACTTCGTACAAGATGTTAAAATAATAAGAATTTTTATAAAAATTATAACATCGATTACAATTCAAAATTATTTTCGAGTTCTGTAAGTGTAACAGACCACGAACGGCTGTCTATGATCTCATTGCGTAGCCCACACGCACCAACTCATTTCAACACCACCTAGGTTCAACAGCCAGTTCAACACCGACGTGTAGGTGGTATTGCTTAGTTCCGCAATTCGTTTCATTCGTGGCTGCCCATCATGCGTGTGGGGCAGAATTGTTGCGGAGCGATGACGCATTTATCCTGCACTAGGTCGGGTTTCAGTGCAAAGAATGGAAAACGCTATGAGAGTGGAACAGCCTCAACACACATTTACAATAACGTAGCGCAGATGAATTAAGAAAACGAAAAGCAATATCAAGGCAGTGAGCTCATTGAAGCCGCTCTCCCCTGCCGATTTCTAGGATTAAAGTATAGTAATCTATCTACATATACATATAACTGGATGTTGGTATATGTCTAAAAGCTAAAACTCCACCGCGAGACCAATCTCCATGAAAGTGGGCACGCGTTTTTCCCAGATAAAGTTTATGTGCTGTTAATTCTGTTATAACTCCACTACATGGAGCTGTAAAACAAAACTAAATATTTATGTCAAATGCAACCCGCAACTCATTCGGTAGGGTGTTTAATATACATCGTTAAATAACTCCTAAACAATGCGTTATATAACCTTAAAAACTCAAACAGAAATGTTTCTCACACCGTAATCTAGAGGATGAAATCTTCTTGAACGTTCTATTACATTTTTGCTGCTCCGGCGCTTCCCGATATTATCTCACCTGCTCAGACATAAGCAGAATCTGCAGTTAAATGTGAATGAGAGGGACAAACAGCGGCAGAGACATACAGGGACGGAGAAACTTTGGGGTTAAAAATTGATTCTCTTGCATAAAAAAGTTTTTTTTCCTGTGTGCCTATTTTCGTGGTTGTACATTACGGAAATAGCAAAGTATTGAAAAGTTACTACAGTGTCCCTGAAATAAACTATTTCAACTCCCTTACATTCTGTACAATGTAGTAGCCTTGATAACTCGTCCTTCCTTTAATTAGAAAACGCTAAGAAAGTAAATAATTCAGTACTGCAGACACTCATTCGCTTGCAAAGAGAACTGAATTACATCGTTCTACAAAACAGGCATTAGAAGAATTCGGCATAGGCATCGTTACTATTAAATCGAAGAAATGGCCGTCACTCATTTATGCACGTATTTGCTGACTACATTGCAAATGAAACACACAAAGAAATAAAATGTTTCCCGTGTAGCCGTCAACTACCTCATTAAGTGATTTCGCGAAGAAACTCAAAGATTTGGGACAGAGACATGCTCTCATCTTTCATGTGGAAAAGGAAAACGACGGGTAGAATATTTATTCAACTGAGAGAAATGGGTAGTAGGGGCCGTTTGTCACAAATTAGATATTCCAAATAGAACAGTGTAGCATATTTTGCAATAACAGGTATTTCGGAATGCATTTCTTGTGGCAGCAGAAAGTGCATCTTTCTGTACCACATGTTACATAAGAGAGAATAATTTGAGGGGTAGTATTAAGGAAGTCCATGGGTATTTTACTGTAACGCCTGATAGTTTTATTTAGGAAAGATACATTCATTTTCAGGGGGAAAATATTGATATCTATCAATTTCATCTGAGATAAATCGTGCATTCATTTATTGAGAAGTCTAAATCTGGCTATTATTTCTTTATTTAAGGTCGTTTTGAAAACATCTGTGGTCATTGGTGACAACTATTGATTTATACTAGAGATACATTTTTTTTTTAAATTTAGAGTAAACAGAAGTAATAACGATAAACTGAAATATGAAGTAGGATAAATTGTGAAATTATTAATATCATATTATCTAAACGAGCTAAATTAATATAAGTTAAAATTAATCTGGCTATTGTTAGTCTGAAAAATCAGAATATGACAGCCGGGAGAATCAATTCAAATTCCAGAGAAAATCAATAAACTCGGTATTTTCATGATCAAATATTTCATTTCCGAAACGCATTTTAGTTTATTACGGTATTTTGAATAATTTTCACGTATGTGGGAATCTTAAGCCTAAAGGCACTAGTTCATATGAATATGTGCTAAAAATAACAATTCGAGCATTCCAGGAGATTCAATATTTTTCATGTGTTGGATGTGTTCATCATTTACGTTTACGCTGCCGTGTACCGTGGCTATCATTTTGAACAAAACTGAATTTTCAATAAGTACATTTAAAATATTTATTAAACAGAACCTACAAACATTTTATACTATTAACGTATTCTAGTGTAAGCCACGCAATGCTTTCCTTAGAGAATATTACTGGACTGTTTCACCGTTCACGTGGAGAAACGAGGAAATGCTCCGCGCAGAAGGAGACGCCGCCGTCTGCAGTGTCGTAGGGGCCGCTTTGAATTTCGCGGCCCGGAAGTGATGTTTAAACTCAATTTTCTCAAAGACAAAATTTTTTTGGGTAAAACTGGACCTGCCATTTTTCATGACGTGCAACACAGAATATGGGGTATTTTTTTGTAACGGGAGCTTCTGGACACCCTGTATGTGTGTGTGTATATGTATGTGTGTTTATATATGTGTGTATATATATATATATATATATATATATATATATATATATATATATATAATTACACATACACATTTTCGGCGTACTTTACATGAAGCCTTGGGAAATTAAAGTCTCCAACGTTTTTCATGAAAGCTTTGTAATTGGATAGTGTGAAGGACGTTTAAGAGAATGGTGCAGGTCTCCTGTCCGTTGAAAACCCTAATTTTTCAAAACATTTCTTCAGAGCCTTCCTACAACTAAAATATTAAAGACATATTTTTCCCTTAATGAATTCTGTTCCTTAAAGATGCATTTTGAAATAAAGTAATGTACACTTACTTTTCGAAAATTTTAGTACTTATCGTGTAATTTTGTCTGAAATATGGAGTTTTACTTTCATGCGCTTACGAAGGAACTTCTTAAGAAGAGAAAGTTATGTAATGCTGCGCGCAAAAAACAACACATTTCGGCAGAAAAACTCGTATTACAGGACCCTGGTAACGAAAAAGTGGATAAATCCTGTTGCTAAATTTAGGAAACAAATTCTCTAACACGTGGTGCAGGCAGAATCCACGTTTTATGGGTCGTTGATACCGAAAAATCTATCGACAGGAAAACGTCTGTCCGTCCCGTCTGTGAACAACGCTGGCGACTATACCGTTCAGCTGATTTTCTCCAAAATTGATATTCCCGATCGATTTGGCTGATGGCATGGCCTCTTAAATTTGAAACACACATTTTAATTTTGGGGTGTACTTTACATGAAATCCCTGGGACATTGTCAAAAAAATGGCGCCAACAAGTTTGGTGAAATTTTGTTATTGGATAGTCTAAATGATGTTTAAGAAAATGGTTAAGATTAAATGTGTTCATAAAAACATCTTCAAATAAGGTCATGATCAATTTTTCTAAAACATCAGTACTTTTTGTGAAATTTTGGATCAAACGTACGCAATGTTTATTTTCTTTGAACCTTTTTTTTTCTTAAAAACCTCACATTTTTTATTAAATTGAGACCTTAGATAGCATACAGGACGCTTAAGAGAATGGAGCAGGTCTCATGTTTGTTGAAATGCCAGATGTTGCGAAAATATAAACAAATTAAAACATTTTCGGCCTCTTCCTACAACTACAATGTTGAATTTTTCGAAAATATGAGTATTTGTGGAGTAATTGGGCGTCAAAGTTAGTCGCCTGCACTGAAAATCAGTCGCTTCCTGATCGTAATTTCAGAGCTGTTCTGAGTTAGGTGGATGCTACGTATGTTAGAATGAGTATATTATTTCATATTTCTTTGTTCGTTTCTTACATTGGACCTTTCGTTACAAATTAACATTTCGAAAATTATTTAAAACCTATTTGAAATAAATATGAAGTAACGATTGCTAGCTTTCAGTCGCCCGCTCCCAAATTACGCAGTTGGCTGCTAAGTAAGTTAGAATTTGCATATTATTTCGTATTTCATTTTATTATTGTTATATATTACATTTTTGTTATTCATTTTAAATTGCGTCCTTTACCTGTATTATCGATTAATCAACCAATTACAATTAATTTGATCACTGCGCGACTTTAAATCCCGCAGATGCGTCAAGCAGCCGAGCGCCCGGCAGCCTTCGAGCGCTCGCGATCGGCGAGATCGATCTCGCTCGCTCGAGCGATGGGCGACGCTGGAATATTCTGCAGATAACAGAGACCCGAAAGGAGGCCGGTGAAAATGTTCGTTAAACGGCCATTTTCTTTCACCTGAGCAAGGCCCACCCCTTCAGGCGAGCGTCGACGCGGAGCCTCGTTAGACACAAGCGGTTGTTTTCGCCCGAATGCAGAGCTGTAGCTCCTAGCTTTCCAGACTAGCACCGGGTTATCACCATTAAGCGCCACTCACAACACGCAGGAAGAACTCGTTCCACTATTGCCAATGATTACCGGGCCACTGCCACGACGAAGCCAAGTGCCCAACTGGGGGCCGTCCACATTAAGGCCCAGGTGTCACGGGGCCCCCGACCCGTCTACTCACTGCCTCCGCCTTCAAGCTATATGAATGCCGCCGAAACCTGGGCAACTGACAAGGGGGTTCATGCTGGACGTCCGACTTTTGAATGTGGGTGTGGGATCAGTCGCCGGCTGCACAGAGGATGCCGACTGAATTCCGCACCCAATCCTGCCCATAGGTCGGCGGCGAACCACCTTATCACTGCCTCCACCTTTAAGCAACCGATGTGAGTACCTCCGAGTAAAGAGGTCCGAGTTGACTTTATCTCCTCCACTAAGAGGCTCAGGCCGTCTGCCCCTGCCTCCTGCAGGTTAGGAGGGCTTCTTGTACTTCAGCAATTTGCGGACAGACAGTTCAACGAACATGAGACCATTCTCTTAAGCGTCCTTCACGCTATACGAAGACAAAAATTTTGAAAATGTTTTTGACGCTTCATGTAAAGTACTCTCAAAAATAAAAATATCCGTTTAAAACTATGTATGATGTCTAAATATCCCTTTGAAGGACCCATAAAACATGAGTTCTGGCAACACCATGAGTAATCTGGATGTTGGTAGATGTGTGTATGTGTGTGTGTGTATATATATATATATATATATATATATATATATATGTATATATATATATATACACATATATATATACACATATATATATACACACATATATATATATACATATATATACACATATATACACATACATACATATATACATGCATATATATGATATATATATATATATATAAACTCGAACACCGTGGGACCTATCTCAATGAAAGTTGGCACTTGTACATGTTTTTTCACCGAGAAGGTTAATGTGCTGTTAAATCTGTTGTAACTCCACTACATTCTATTACATTTTTGCTGGTCCGGCACTTCCCGATATTACCTCACCTGCTCGGAGATGTGCAAAATCTGCACTTAAATGTGAATGAGGAGGACAGAGAGCGGCAGAGGCAGACTGGGACAGGATGAGGGAGGGAGAGACAGTGAGAGGGTGATGGGAGGGGAAAGGGAGATGAAAGGTAGAACGTCTGCCGGGTTTTTCACAGTTTACTACATTCGGAAATACGATTTATCCACTTTTTCGTTTTCAGAGCCCGAAAATAAGTTTTTCTGTCGAAAGTTCGCTGTTTCCGACACACAATTACAATACTTTCTCTTCTTCCATTCGTAGGGGAGAGAAAATAAAAATTGGAGTTACTTTTGAGAAAATTTTCTAAATGTCACATGGACTTCATCATATATACCCTCCCTCAAACTGAAACATCAATTTCAAATTCGACGGGCTACAATGTCAGAAACAATTGTGTAATAACCATTTTGTTGAAAATACTGTGGGCAGTTTAGGTGCTAGTGTTCACAAACAGATGCTTCGAGGGAAAAAAATCAACACTTTTTCGGCATCACGGGCCATAAAAACGAGCATTTCCGGTGTAAATCTCGACATATTTTGCTGCAATTACATATCTTTCTCCATACCATATACACAAAGTAACACAAGCACAAAGCATATTCACATATTTAGGCACATTAATTTTTACAATCAGGTACAGTGATTGCCTTACCATTACAAACTGACAAAGCTGGAAGATCTGTGAAAATTCAGAACACATTGTATCCTTTAGATGTTTCGCTTTTGTTTGAGTCATTTGACCACTGGAAAAATCGAAAACCTCTTCACTAAGTAGTTTCAGAATAGCCATGTTGTTTTGACACAGACTTTCATTCGTTTTACTAGCTCCAACAATATCTGGTATGAAAGATTCCCAGTTCTTTGGCCATTCGCGTTTCAATACCTGAAAAACATATAGCATTGCATTAATATTAATCTTGGCTTCATTTGTACCCACAACAGAAGACAAAAAATAGCATATAATTTTATTTTCTAAATGCACAGAAAGGGTCACTCATGGGTAATCAACTCCATGTTATTTAGTTGAATATGTACATAATACATTCACATTGAAAACAAAATGAGGTATGTCAAAGAAAATTCTGGCACGAGCTAAAAGATCTTAAGTAGATAGATTTTGTTAAGGATCTGAGAACTTTTACCCCCTAAAAAGTGACTAAACAATCAGTACGACGTCTTTATACTTTTATATGTGATTAAAGAGAGGATTTTTATGTCCTAAAAAAATCTTGAAATGCTTTTGAAAATATGCATTTACGCTCACAAATTAATAGATTCTATGAAAAAACTAAACATTTTTAGAGATGTCTATATTAACAAAATATGCTCCTTTAATTACATGAATTCATGAAATTCACTAACAGGAAAAATTGGCCAAATATGCACTAACATCTAATCCAATTCTAACCAAATGTCAAGAAATTTCACTTAGCTATGCCTTAAAGGAACAGAAAAAAATATGTAAAATCATAGAAATCCGCTACCTATACATGTTTACTGGTGAAATTTCCTAATAAAATCTATTACACAAAAAACGTTTTGAAAACACATAACTGTGTGGTTCCGCTAGATATAATTAAAGCTACATGTAAATAAAAACTGTCGATTTAATTATGCAGTTCTAAATAAATATCACATATTTACCCTGACAGTATTCAATGGAGGAATGCAAGAAATAACAGTAACAATTGGGGGTCAAGGTAACAGAGGTACCTCAGTTCCCTCATTTTTGTAAGACAGGAAAAACGCATGATCCAGAAATGTCTCAATTTGAGTGCATACTATCTACACTCAAACTGTAACTTGTTCAGTAACAATTTGCATCACAATTTGTTTGTGTGCACAAGCACATGTGTGAAAGATTCCAAGATCTTTAGTTTGGATTTGTGATATTAGGGTTTCCAATTGCCATGAGACATTTGGGCAATTTTAAAAAATGAAAAAATAAATAAAGTTATTTTGCGTATAATATCCTAACCAATGGTGCTCTAAAATCACACAGCACTTTCTGGAATTTGCAATTTTCGAAAATTTAGATTTCAACAAAAAACTGATCTGCGCCATTTTTATAAGTACTTTGATCCACCACAGAAAAAAATAACCTAACACTTGAAGCGGTTTTTGAAATTTCACTTTTATTCACGCAAAATTACGCGAAGACTAATCTTATTTTAAAAAAATTGCATATTACCTTACTTAAAGCTCTACTTTTGAAGAACAGTTTCTGTTACTAAAAATCTCTATAAGGTTAGTTCATATAAACGTCCACTTCAAATATTTGTTGAACGGTTCAAGATACTGTCATGAAACTTTCACCAAGCGATTCAGGACATTTGGTCTCGAAGTGGGTTTACAACAGCATTTTTTTAAATTTTAAGATATTAAAGTATCCTCATTTTTAATGGAAGACTTTTTGACACAATTACCTTGATCTTCAGAAGACCAATTCAGCAATACTACACAAGATAGTATTTGATGAATAATTATAAACACTAATGAGTTTTAAAGTTCTGGATTAGAGTAGGTTCGGACGTTCGGGTTGCGGTTGGATTTCTAGACGTTTCCACTACCTCTACCGTTCAGTTTCAAAACGCAGTGAAGAAAGATGTCTAGGGCATATTGTGAAGCATGTATCGGCGAAATGCAGAATCCGCTCCGAATTAAGATCCTGCCGGATCATGCCTCCTGACGTGCTGGTGGCGCCCGAACGCCATCACGGCGCCGGAGCAGCAACCCCGGGAGTACAAGCGCCACCAGCGAAAGCTGATGCGAGTGCTGACCGGAATGGACGGTGCGAGGCCCCGAAGAGGGAGGAAGAGGCATTCTTCAGGACTCTCTACAGCAGCGCCCGGTGAGCGCATTGACTTTACGCCGGCGGAAGTTATCCGAAGCTGGCAAGTGCAGTAACACTGGTTCTGGGTGCAGACCGCTTGACTTACGAGCATCTAAGAAACAGTTGACCCCGAGGGCGAAATTTTGACTTTGATGTTAAATTGTGCTCTCTGGACCCATTGTGTCCCTGCATGCATGGCGGCTGTCCCGCACGACCCTCATCCACAACGGCGGGGGGACGGGGACCTGCAACTGGCGTCCGATAACACGCACGCTTACAATCCACAAATTGTTTGCGGCTTCGTTACCGGACCGCCTTAGCACCTGGACAGAGCGATACGGGGCTCTAAGGTGCTGAAGGGCTTCCGACTGTTCAACGGCGTGTTGGAGCAGAACTGCCTCATACCTAGGGAACTCCCACCTTGTCCGTCGCGGCCAGGTGAACCTGAGACTGGCCCTGAGCGACATGGCCAACATGGCCAATCCATTTACATTGTTATGTTTGCAAACATTGTGACACCTAAATTTGTTACCTGGGGGCTGGGGTAGCGATGTTGAAGAAAGTACGAGGACACATAACTTGGGCGGGTGATTATTCGGCGGCAAGGATGGTTAGAGAGACCTGAGAATATAGCACTGTAAGACGCTAATAAAGTATCTCGCCTTCGGCTCAGAGATGGTTCTCCAGACTCACCCGAGAAGTATTCAATGCGACTCGTGCAAAATGCACCTGTACTAATCCTTACATCGGTATTATGAATGGTATTTAATGGTCGGAGGGTTGATGGGAGATGCTGATCCATGTACAATGCATACATAATCCAAAATAGAGCGGATGAGGGTTCTATACAAACGCAAGACACACGTACGGTCTGCGCCCCAAGAGCTGCCTGTAAGAGTGCGGAGAAGGTTCAGAGATGACACACATCGGCTCTTCAATTTACGGATGTGATTTCGCCAAGTTAGGCTCTTCTCAAAAGTAAGCACAAGGAAAGTTGCAGATTCAACGAAAGGAAGATGATGACTCCCAAGAAAAAGATCAGGGTGATTATGGAGGTGATAAATCCTGCAGAAGTGAATGCAATTGGTTGTTGAGGTGGAGAACGTGATTCCTGTTGCGTCGCTCCATTCCTGCAATTTGTTGAGGTCAAGTTGTAACTGCCTCTCTATCATTTAAATACTCTTGGAGGAGCAAAAAATGGCAAAGTCGTCAACGAAGAGCGATGCTTTCACCGGCCCTCGGATTATCGACGCAATACTATTGATAGCGATGGCAAACAGTGACACTCAGAATTGAGCCCTGAGGAACTCCGTTTTCTAAATGGTGGCTGGCGGATACCCTGTCACCAAGGCGAACGCGGAAGTATCTTGAAGAAATAAAGGCTACTAAAAAAGGGGGAGCCGGCCCCTAAGACCCCAAGAACAGATGGTGCGAAGAATACCGTACCTCTAGGTAGTATCATATGCTTTCTCTATATCGAAGAAAATCGCTACCAGGTATTGACGTAGCACGAAAGCAGTGAAGATCTGTGTGGTAAGGGTGACAAGGTGGTCCATGGTTGACCTGTTCTTCCTGAAACCACATTGGATGGGTGTAAGTAGGTTTCTCTGTTCCAGGTGCCAGACCAAACGCGTGTTCACCATTCGCTCCAGAAGTTTGCATATACAGCTTGTGAGCGAGATTGGGCGGTAGGTTGACGGCTTTGTCCTGTCCTTTCCTTCTTTAGGAATAGGAATAATAATCGCTTCGCGCCAGGTCCTAGAAAAGGTATGTTCCATCCAAATCTTGTTGAACCTACTGAACTTCGCCAGTACTCGTTTTCAGTCGTGCACAGCGTTGACGGTGGCGACGATGGTGTAAGTGGCGGCGATGGTGTAACGGTTAGCGCACCGCACTGTTGTACCCAACTTCGCGGGTTCAAACCCGATCGAAGCCATGGATTTTTAGGGGCGAAAAAATCCTTCGTGCGCCTTCGGAAGGGAAGTAAAGCCGGCTGTCCCATGTTAGTACATTTACTGCATGTAAAAGATCAAGCCTAAATGACGCCTCTGAGCAAAATTCAAAATCGCCTGTTTCGTCGCCCAAGGAATACCTTCTTTCTCCGCTAGTTGGTGAAAGGAGCGTAGCGAAATTGTGCGTGGTCAGACGGAAGAGCAGGCCTAATGGCCTGAGTCTCGCCACGTAAAATAATTCAATTCAATGACACAGCATTCCACCAACGCACAGGTACCTGTCATGGCCAGCACCCAGATTTGGGGAGTGCAGCGGTGGCTGCGCGAAGTGAATTGGGCCACCAAGGTATCGATGTTATTAGAACAACTGTCTGGAATTTTAATTTCCTTGCACAATGTGTCCCAATCAGCTTGACGGATTAGCCAGCGGCGTGGAATGGTAATGTCTAAATTGGGTATATCAAAGGGGACCAGAGGAAAATATTCACTCCCATGTAGGTCATCGAGAACAGTCGATTCTAAGATTGTAGATAGAGATGGACTGGGAAGGGATGTTGGGGTAGAAGAATTTCCTGCATGCAGATAATGAATGGGTTATGGCGGTCTTAATTCGAGAAACTGAAACCATTCATATTCCACGAGAGAGCCATTGTTTATATTTAGGAGGGTGATTTGTTCCTTTTCTTCCTCACTTTCTGAAAAGTGCTTAAAGCACTCGCAGGCGGGTCGTCGTCCACGGCAGAGTGGTTCTGACCACTGCTAGAGAGGGCGGCCGTTAAGATGGAATCCAGATCTCTTGAGATAGGTGACCGAGATCTGGAAACCGGTTTCAGTCCCGATTTATTTGGCGCACGAATATGGGTATTAGTTACTGCAACAGATGTTTTGTTGGGCCTACTTACCGATGGAGCAGCAGAGTTGGAGGTTTGAGTAAAAACGTCGAAGGAAACCTGGCAAGCCTCGTCGCACATGGAAGGTAAGGTTTCAGTTTGGCTGCTCGATGTCATCAATGGCTTCGTCACTGTACTATCAAAAGACCGAGAGAGATTTCTCAGATTTCACAAGTGACGGCGTTTAGCCTCGGGAAATGGCATCTTATCACTCACTCGGATCTTTTGGATCTTTCTCCTTCAAAAGTGTAGGGCATTTGTTGAAGTTTGACGCATGGTCTCCTTCGCAGTTCACACAGCGCACTTTCGTGATACAGGGTTTCTACTCCGTGTTCAGAGGTGCAACATTTGACGCATACAGGGCTTACTAATATGAAGCATTCTTGCGTATGACCGAACCTTCCGCATTTAAAACAGCGCAATGGGTTCGGGACATACTGACGCACACGAAGATTGTAGTACCCACAGATGATCCTTTCTGGGAGGGCTGGGAGGTTGAACTTCAAGATCAGGGTCAGAGTGGGGATCTCCCGTTCTCCTTGATGTGAACACCTCACAAACACCTTCACTCTTGAAAAGGCAGAACAGTTCCTCACTCTCAGATGCAAAATCTTGATTGACCACCCCCATACAGAGATTAAGGGTAGGGTGAGTAGTCACTTCCACCAGGTTGACGGATGTCCTGTCTTTTCCTTCTTTAGGAATTGGAACAATCGCTTCGCGCCAGGTCCTGGGAAAGGTATGTTCCACCCAAATCTTGAAGATACGGAGGAGAATAATACAGTTCTCTTCCGGGAGGTGTTTTAACATTTGGTTGTGTATCTGGTCTGTTCCTGGAGCAGAATCTTTCTCACGGGTGAGGGCAGAGGAAAATTCATCCATGGAGAAAGGGGCGTTATAATCTTCCTCCAGGCAAGTTGAAAAGTCCAATCTGCATTTCTCCATTCTACTCTTCGTTTTCAAGAAGCTAGGGGAGTAGTGTAAGGAACTGGAGGTATTTTCATAATGACAGGCCAATTCCTCAACTACTTCTCCTCTCCAGAAGTATTGAGATTTCCATTGATAAGAGGTCCTGAGACTTGTCAATGGAAATCTTCCATTGATCTTATCAATGGTAGGGAAAATCTTTCTCCGATCTGTCTGATCTTTCGCCATACTACTTTACGCGGGGTGTGGCAAGAACGAGAAGAAATAAAGGCTCTCCAGGAAGCAGTCTTACTTTCCCGTATTACTAATCTAGCTCTGGCGCGCTTTCTTTTGTAATCAATGTAATCAATTGATGCGGTGGGGAACCTACTGAGTCTCGCGAGTGCTCGCCTTCGGTCACGCACCGCGGTGGCAAAGTCAGCATTCCAGCAAGGCACAGGGATGTGTCGTGGCCGACACCTAGGTATCGGGACTGCAAAGCTGGTTGCGCGAAGGGCGTCGGTGAATCGGGCCACCAAGGCATCGATGTTATTTGAACAATTATCTGGCATTATAATTTTCTCGCTGAATGTATCAGTCAGCACTCGCGAGCAAATTTCAATCAGTATCAATCTTCTGATTGAGTGGGAAAGCCGTTTAAGTTTCATGAGAGAGCCATTATATGGAATTATTTCTTCGGTTGTTTTTTTTTTCTTCCTCACCTTCTGAAAGGTTGTAGAGGAACTGTCGAGGTGTTCCTCGTCAACAGCAGAGTCATCCTGACTGGTACTGGACATGGTCACTTGCGTCGGGGGGATTTCTCGTTTTTTTTCCCACAAGGTGACCGAGATCTACATGGGCTGGAGGATCGTCCGATGTCTCGGAAAAAAAGAGGTGGACGACGTACTTTCCTTCGGAGACGATATATGCTTGGGGTCGATTTCCATAAGTGCCTCAGTGGAAGTCTTCGATGGCTCGTGGAGTTTTGGGGGAGGTTTTTGAAACTTCGTGGATGTGATCACTTTCCCATTTTGAATACAAGCCATATCTTCAGGGAAGTCTACGAGCGACACCTAACAACTGATGTGAGGGTATACTGAGATTGAGAACTTGCTGTTACCCCCGGAATTTGTTTTAGGGCACTGGAAGAGAATCGTGACCCGCCTACTGGGTTTCTACTTTAATATCTACGTTTGGCCTCAGGGAAGGAAACCTTTTCGGTCACTTATCTTTTGGATCTCTCTTTCCCGGAGAAAGCTGGGGCACTGGTGTAGTTGGCTGGATGCTAGCCTTCACAATTGACACCGTGTGGTGTGTCGCACGATAGTGGGTTGTGCACTGAGGTTCCGCACTTCCCACAAACTGGGCTTAACGACATACGTTGCTAGGTATGCCCAAATCTTTGACACTTGAAACAGCGCAAAGGGTTCGGTACATACTGTCGCACACGGAGGTTGTAAAATCCCCTAATTATCCTTTCCGGAAGAGATGGACGGTCAAACGTAAGGATCGGGATCGAAGTAGGGATGAATTTCCCCTGCTCCTTCCTTTTGATCCTATACGCCTCAGTCACGCCATAAGTCTCGAAAAAAGTAGAGAACTTCCTCACCGAAGCAAAGTCCTCGTGGTTCACCACGCCTTTGCACGGGTTCAAGGTACGATGGAACGTGACTACTACCTGGAGGCCGGCAATCTGCTTGGTATTCTCAATTTTACTGATTTGCTCGTCGGTACGCGCTTCAAAAAGAATCATTCCATTCCTCTGTCGCACGAGCGTTTTAAGCTTCCCGTATGCTTCTTCTATGGCTTGTGCCAGACGAACAGCACTCACACTATTAAACGTTTTACCTTCCTCAGCACATACCATGAGGGAACGAGGCTTCTTCGGTCGATCTTCATCTTTAGAAAAAAACCTATTCAAATCGATGGTTCGTTCTGCACATCTCTTCCTTGCGGAAGAGGGCGGGGAAAAGGTAAATATAAATGGATGGATAAATAATGGATGATATCCATAAATGGATATCAGATTCATCCCCGTGATCCCCACCCACCACCAGGGGATGTGGGGGATGTCAGCGCTGCCCCGCCGTAGATCCCCCCGCTCACCCTGGAGTTCAGTGCAAGACCTAGTTCGAGCCGATTGATCGGGAGTGGGTTCGCTCCCGACCGCTCATCTAGAAGAGTCCGAGGCCAAAGCGAGTGGATTGAAACCTACAAGGCATGTTCCCCAAAATACGTAAACAACGAACCCCTTAGTGGAAGCAAAAAGTAGCCCTAGGACTAGTTGGGAAACAAACAGGTCCCTCAACTGCCAGGACACACATTCCCTCCGACACTGGTCGCCATGCACGGCAAACACATGTATGGCCGTTCAGCATACAGAGAAGGCCAATGAGGAAGAAAAAGGACTGAAAAGAACGTACATGACATGAAATGAGAAGCAAGAAGATGAAAAAATGGAGAAAGGAACACTTGAGAGCCTTCTCTGCATCCCCCCGACAGAACATGGACCAACCCACCTCGACGGGTATCCCGTACGGTGCGCACGATCGGTTTGGATCACGGTGTAAGATATGGGTCATTCCATGCAAAATTGCAGGTTTTCTGACAGTGAGTCTCAGATTTTTTCATATTTTATTACATTAATCTACAAATGATGAACAGTTAAAAGACAATTAATGGAATTAATATCTTTAGCAGTTTAGCAACAATTACGGGTTAAACATGGACGATGACACAATACACTCAATAATGAAAATAATTATGACGATCATAAAACGAATAAAACTTTAGAAACGGGTACACTACTTTGAAAATAAATTATCATATTTTAAGCAGTTGATAATATATTAAGGATTGAGATATTTCTTTATAATAAAAAATGGTAATAAATTAAACAAATACATTTTTCTTCAAAAGGAATATTTTCTTTTCTTTCATATTTTACACACTGCAAGATGAACCAATAAATAACCATTCTGCAAACTGTCGCGATGGAATCTTGAAAAATGCGTAAGTTATTAAATAAAAAGTACACGCGCATTTTGCTCTTAAGGTTGAAAGCCGCGTGCCCTTGCCCAGCGAGGGGTGACGCAAGGTCGTACGCAGGCACCGCCAAGTTCATTCCCTAGGAATATCCATCGATGCCTTCGAAGGGTTCCTAACACCAGTTTACAGGCTTAGTTTTCGCGTGTTACTGTTCAATAATACATCGTGAAAGAAAAAGTCAAAGATTGTGAATACGTTTAACAGGCTTTGGTGCTGCAATCCATTTCGGACTTGAGAAGCACAAAAGTCGGGTGGGTAAGAGAAAGATAACAGAGGCGATGCGGAAGAAAATATCAAATTTAGTGGCAGGAGAAACAATATGCGTTCTGTGTCGTCACAAAATATCCAAAATGCCCAATGCAGATCTTAGTGACTCAACTGAAACAGTGGAGTGAAAACGTCAAGTGAAGAGGAGTACGTAGCCCCAGAAGTTCCAGAGGAAGCCACAATCAGTAATGAAAACATTTTGAATCCTCTGGGTCAATCATCATTGTCATTGCGAAAACAAACTCGAGAGAAATCGTAGGCAAAGAGAAAGGTGAATGCCGTAAATAAAACAGTTTCTGAATTATTTCATGTGAGTACAGAAAGCAATGAAGGAGAAGAAACGTTGACACAATTCAAAGAAAAATTTTCAAATGTGAAAACATCTAATGAGAAATACATGATTTTAACGTGTTTGCCAAAAAGTTGGAGTAAACAAAAAATAATGGTCGAATTTGGCGTATCTCTTCATGTACCTCGTACGGCAAAATTAACACCTCGAGAAGTAGTTTTGCGAAATCCACCATCGCGCCGCGGAGTAAAAAAGTAACGCCGAGTGCTGATGAAGAGGGCTGGGCTCTAGCAGCTGAGATGAGTTCGTTCACGGAGCGCCGGCAAGATACTTTTATTCATAACTTTAAAACCATTCAAGATTCCATGATGAAATTTACAGAGTAGCTTGAAAGTAGTTTCAGCAATTTTTCTTCCAAAATTCAAGAGTTTAAAAATATTACATTTCCATTTACTGCATTTTTTAGAATTTGTTTACTTCCTAATTGTTAAAGACTCACGGTAAAAAAAGTATCTTTAGCGTAAAATTATCCTTTACATTTCTTCTACAAATAGTGTCACTTTCATATTTTTTGCTTGTTTGCATATCATCGGAAAAAAATCATAAAGGAATGTCTACAGACTGCTAACCTAATATTTCAAGTGACCATTGTTGCTAAACAATGGCTGATGAGACAAAAAATATTGTACCTGGTTCATGAAGGTATCATGATAAGTAAGATGGCAAAATATTCTTAAATTCTGAGATGTAGTGTCAGATTTCCTACTTTTTTGCATGGAATGACCCATATACATCTTAAGATGACATCTTAAACTGTGGCTATTACACAATTTTACAAAACATTTCCTACCCATTACCGTACAGAGCAGTCGAATGGACCACGACCAATCACAACCTTACAGCGCTTATATGCGAGAACTGTGAGAATTAGCCTCACATAAGGTTCAGTTTTAGACTGGGAGTGAACAAGCCTATATATCTGACAACGTGATGGGAACCGAAGTCAACCTAATCTATATAAGGTAATACCAACTTATGAAAAATCATGAAGAGCAAATTTGACAGTACACATTTTTCAATAACTATTCAATACTTCTCTTTTAACTATTTACAAATAATTATTTAAATGGTCTGTTCACGTTTATTAGATGCTATTGTTAATATATACAGTAATCCCTCAACATTCGCGAGAGTTAGGTTTCCAAAAAACCTCGCGAATGTTAAGTCTATCTTTTAATGAAGAAAGGTGGGTTAGGTTCCTAGATATCGAAAAATTGTTTAAAAAAGAAAGAAAAACTTGACAATCAATTAGTAGAACTGCTTAAGCGCTACTACAAACAATTCCCAAATAACATTCCAAAATGAAGAGATAAAGTAATGTTTGAAACTTATTTCAAAGTTCCAAATGATTGGATACAGGATTTGCCAATTTTTTTGTTTCATTACCTTTCTCGCTGTTGTAATATCCAAATATGGAAGAGTTCCTGCTTCCGTTCTCTCTTAAATTTTGAAGTTATTTCCATGTTTGGAACACATTCGAATGCCAGTTCCACCAGAGCTTGTTGATTTTAAAACGCCATCAACAGTTTTGACATTGAAGTTGCTCCAGGACGCAGTTCGCTTACGTTACTTCATCATTACCGTTGAGGAGTTTTTCTTCACTGATACTTTCCCGAAACTCCTCTACAATGAGCTCATTATATTGAGAGTTGCACAGATCCTGAATGGCTTTTCTGTTCATTTGGCCAAAACACTTGCCTCCAATTTGACGCAACTGAATTGAATTATTTTACAATTGTGTTATTCTATAAATGTGAATTGACATTTCATCTGTGTAAGTTTTGAAGAAATTCATACTTCGAGCTCCGAGGGCTGTCGAATTCGTTTCCCAGATGATGATGAAAATGAAATGTGCTCGCTTTCAAAGAAAATGTAGTACGATCAAAACACGCATTCCACGAATGTTGAAGTCGCGAAAGTTAAAACCGGTACCATTTCTCTAATCGCGAATATTCGGAACTCGCGAATAGCGAATCCGCGGATATCGAGGGATCACTGTAGTTGTAATAAATGCTAGAATATTTGACTGGCGACTGGCACGAACATACTATCTTAAACTAAAACGGTTCTATCTAGCTTTCTTTTCAAAAATGACTTTTGGTAATATTTAAAATGGTAGCAACAAAATTTACAGAACCTCGAAGTCAGATTGATGTACGCAGCTTAGTTTCTGAGATACAGATATTGTAAAATGGCACTACCTGCAAACCGTATGTTCAAGTTAGGGGGGAAATGCTGCTTCACTGGGGAAACCAGGACACTGTCTTGGCTACCCTGTTTGCATCACTCCCGTGCAAAGTATGCAGGTATTAAAGACAACGAGGAGTAGTTTTAACTGTAATGTTGGGTCGAAGTGAAATTGAAGATGCCCTATTTGATGATTCTGGTTCTGAATACGATCCTAGAGCGGCAAGCAGTACTGAAGACGAGATACCCACGAAACCATGTTAATGCAAAACATAATGCTGTCACAAGGTAAACATATTTTTAGAAATACCGTGGCAAAATGTATAATAAATGTCCCGTAAGGCAAAATGTATAATAGTTCGCCTAAACTGATTTTTTTGGAAATATTTACATCTGAATGAGTGTCTTGTTAACTCCACAATTTACATATGTAACATCAACTTTTTGTCCTTTTCACATGTTAACGTCTTGTTATATCCATGGTGGCCAATAAATCCAATTCACAACCCGAATTATTAGGATTTTATTTCTTAATTAAATAATAAGTGATGATTCCAGTCACGAAATAAAAATTTTATATTTAATGATAGACTTTCAATCTCAAATGTGAGATTCTCTTCAGTATCTGAAAATACATTGTTACAAAAACAATTTGATTGAGACAAAATCTATGATGGGGAAATTTTTCAAACAAGTTGAGAACTCTAGGTGAAAATGCTAAGAAGCTTCTTACATTTTGGAGATCAACAACAGAGAGAGAATTTGACAGGAGAGCCAAGTACAGATTTTAGAAAATCACAAGCAACATGAAGTATTTCCTCAGCATTCAGATCATTTAAAAATTTAACTTCAACTGTTCTAGTTAAAAAATTGTTTTTTGTAACAATGTATTTTTAGATACTAAAGACAATCTCACATTTGAGACTGAAATGAATATCATTAAATATATTTTCTTTAAATTTGTGACTGGAATCATTGTTTACTATATGATTGTATTAATACAGTAATCTCTCAACTTTCTGATTTTATTTCTACTCGGATGATAAAATGTTTAGTTGATTTCATTACTAAGAATTTTGTTTTAATTACATTACAATTTTTTTAATCACAGGTATATCTATCTAGAATCAGTTGCCTATTGCAACTGTGCATAAATTAAGTTTTTATACTAATTAATGTTGCAGAACATTTAAAAGTACTAAAGATAATCCTGAGATTTTTGTTGCAAATTCTAGTGTTAACACGACTGTCATAAAGACAGTAGCATATTCAAGTTCCGAATTGAAAATGGAAAAACCTCCCATCAAAGAAAGGCCAAAGCACATCAGGAAATGGAAAACTTGAAAAGGATTGAAAAAAAAAATGCATTATCAAAGGGATATCAAGCAGGCTTAGAATATACAAATTAAAGGTGAGGCCATTCAAGTTAAAAACTTAACAAACCTGGAAATTCTGGAAATTTTGGTTTGTACATGAAATGTCACTCCAAAAAACAAGAGCACTTGTTTATTTCATTTCATAATTTATTTATTTCATTTCATAATTTATTTCTGAATCCTCAAAAGAAAAATTTTGTCTCCGAGTTCTGTTGCAAATAAAGAAATTATTGCGTGTACGAAGTTCTACCTCAATACATTTGCTATAAGCCAGAATTTTATATATAATGAGCATTTAAACAATGTTAAATAACGAAGTATCAGGAACACCAAAATTAAACAGTCAAGGTAGCAAGACTAACTACAAAATAAAAGATGTGAAAGAGTGAAGACACTTTACATCATTCGCTGGAACAGTCACTATTGTAGGACTAGTATTAGTAAGGAATATCTCAACTCTAACTTAAATATCATGAAAATGTAAAGCTCTACACGGAAAGTTGGGTAATTGAAAGAAGCCAATTTATAAAATTATCATTATATTGGAAGACACCGAA
This sequence comes from Acheta domesticus, assembly GCA_031308135.1. Taxonomy (NCBI): domain Eukaryota; kingdom Metazoa; phylum Arthropoda; class Insecta; order Orthoptera; family Gryllidae; genus Acheta; species Acheta domesticus. Next base: position 146,019,206 of record JAHLJT010008446.1, on the reverse strand, counting down.
GAATATAAAATGAACATTGGAAAATTATATTTCTAATGATTTCAAATTAAAGTATAGAGAACACACAGAAACCAAGGAAAACAGAAAAGAAAGAGAAGGAGATCGTAAGAAGAAAGACAAGCATACAATTTTAGGGTCGTTTTGATTTAGGAAATGTGATAGGAATTTTGAGAACCTACAAAAATCATTTCTTCTACAGGAGAAAATTAAATTTACTCAACATAGCGGTTCAATTTTTTCAACCAAAGATGCATATTGTGCAATTAGGACAGAAATGGACTCAGGCCAATCTGGAAACGACACTGCAAGTGCTGTTTCTCAAATTTTGGAAAAAATTACTCAAAACTTTCCTAAGGTAAAGCATATTATAGCATGGAATGACAGCTGTATACCCCAAAACCAAAAATCAGATGTCTCTGACTATGAAGGCCTTTGCTCAGACGACACCCAGAAATTGATGATATACTTATGAAATTACAGCTGGTCACTAATGTATTCAGGAAGTAGACAATGTGCTTTCCGAGATAGAGAAAGCTATGAAAACTAGTAAATTCTGATCACCGATTTCTTTCATGTGGATACTTCTGGTAGTAAATATAAAAAAAGCCATCATGATATTCAGTTGCTAACAATGCATTTCAAGGACTTCCATAACAGTAGCAAACATCTGCATTTTAATAAAATTCCATTTTCACATGATTTGCAACTGTAATTCACATAAAGACCGGCTGAAGTAGAATTTAAAACCAAAACATACTGTTTAACAGTTTTACTCCATGAATGTGCTACCTCCAATTTCCACAAAATTGCAGGCAACACTGTCTTCTTCTATCTATCTGCGTGGACAGACCTACATCGCTAAAGATATGATTTAAAGTAAGGAAAGGATAGACAATTTATGTTAATGTTGAAATGGATGCCAGCTCTAGATTTAACCTATTTCAAAGAATTGCTAAAAAAGTGAAAATAATTACTCTATAGCTATGTGGCCTTTGACTTTAAAATGTATGTAAAATATGGTTTAAAATGTAAGTGTAATTCAGTAACTAACAAGAAACTTTTCTCCTCTTCTAATTGGAAAATTCTAAGTAATAACATTATATGTAAATGTCAAGCCTCTAGGATAACTCATGGGGAGCATACTAGCTTCCCATTCAATCCTGGGATCAATTACTGGTTGAGGCAAAAAGAATTGTAGCTTTCCTTTACAATCGTCTAAATGCACTGTATTGTGGAAAAACAGCGACAGCAGTCAATGGAAGTTCAAAACTGTTTTTCCAACAAGACAAGCTGCAAGTAGTACAATGCCAACTCCAAATACATAAAAAGAGCAAAAATACATAAAAGATGCATTTGCATTAATAGCAGGGAAGCAAAATATGACAACTTCTGCAAAGTGCATTCATTTTATATTCCTCTTTTTGCAGATAATGCACAGTACCATTGCAGGAGAGAAAACATCCCCAACATGTCATGAGAGAAAACTGATATTAAAGACTGGTTTCAATCTCATCACATTGATTTTGAAAATCAATATCTAAAAAGTGATGATAGAAATTGTGAAAGCTGTGAAAGATAGATATGAAGGGTACGTAATTGATGATATGGCGACAACTGCAAAACACTGTTCTCCAACTGCGATTGCCTCCCTATTATTGCGAACTCAATCTGATTAAGAAAGTGTGGTCTGAAGTATATTAGAATGAATGCTGCTGATTTTAAATTAAAAGAAAAGAAATGTATCATTCACAAGGCATTCAAAAACGTGAGTGTATAACATTGGAAAAATTATGCTGAGAGTGTAAAAAAAACTGGAAACTGAAATGTGGAATGTAGTGGAACTGCACAATAAAATCAGTGATATTGAAATTAATCTTGATGAAGAAAGTTCTGAGGAATCCAGCAGTGACTTCCAACGATCTGGAAGAAATTGAACCTTTGTTGATGGAAGAGATACTAATGGTACACATTTCACAATCACCTTTCTTGTGAATGAATGTTATGAAGTGAATATTTTCGAACGCGATTCATATGCCGTGTCTGCCGGTAGATGCCTGTCTGTTCTCCTGGTGCACTGCAGTTCAGTTTCGGTGAATCAGATGAGTTTGTTCCTGTGGACTCAAGCTCTGTTATTGTCACAGGAATTTTAAATATTTTGTTTGGTAAACAGAGCTTTATTTCTCAACTGTTAATAAGGGAAAAAGCGGTTTGACCATTTTTTGCAACTGCAGTTGCAAGAAGGTTCTTGGCTTGAATTTTAGATAGGTAGGTATATATGGATTGAAATAGTGGCAGACTTCAAATTTAATATTTCTTTGTGATTTCTTCACACATTTCGAAGCACAAAGGAGGTGAGAAGCTTTTCAGAAATGTTCCCAGGGTACCAGAGTCTCATAAGAATAGTTTTAAATTTGAGGAATGGAAGGAAAATGCCCTTTCATAAAATTTGAAAGGTTCAAGACAATCTAATTTAGAGCTAAACTAGCACTCTGTCCCATTGCGGAACCCGTCCATAGCATTGAGCGCGTAACTTTTGGTTCAAACTGTACAGCAGAAAAGCGCTACATACGGCATCACTATCGCCATAAGAAACCGTGCTTCATTGTTAACTTCAAGCGCGCTAGCAATGATTCAGCAACTCTTTGCTGCGTACTAGCAACTCTTTGCCGAAATTCATTTAGGCCTATTGTGGCGTCGTGGCAACGTTTCCATGCGGGCGGCAAACCTAAGCCGGAAGCTGTAGTGAAAGTGCGCACCTGAGCAAAAATTTAAGGGGCGACAGGATATGGCTGCTCCAGGAAACATCCCACGCAAACAAAGTGTTGAGAAAGGTTAGTGGCGAGTCTGGGACGATTGTGCAAGACCCCTGGAATTGACTAGCCACACAGATGGGGACGCAGACAGTATGAAGGCGGGTGGGGGAGACGGGGGGGTGTATAAGGCGGGCGCATTCTGCGCTCGCGGAGATTCAGATAGATTCGTGGAGCTTGTTAGCCGTCAGGCTGGGTGGGATCTCCAGTGCACTCCAGCACGTGGTTTCCGCGGCGGAGACTGGTTTTGGCGCCAGGCCACGTAAGTACGTGGATAACGGGGACTTAACGTCCGATTGCATCGCATCACGCATCCTGCTTTCGAGCGAGAGGAATTTTTCCGGGTTTTCGCGGTTAAAGGGAAGAAAAAGGTTGCCGGGATTTAATTAGTATTTGTACAATTTCTTTAATTGTTACGTTCTTGTAAATAAATGTAAATATTGTTATCTTCAACGCAGTGTCTGCGTCATTCACTCCAGTACGTCACACTATTATCAACTGCTTTTGCATTGTTTTTAAAATTTGGCGCCTAACATCTAATGAACACTTATAAGCTCTCCTTGACATATTTCCAGTGTAAGTGTGTGCATTTTGAAGTACAGCGCGCTGGATAACTTTACTTTTCTCAAAAAACCGTGACCCTAGATGCAGAGAGAAAAATGCACGAAATCATATTCGACGTTACAGTAAAGTATTACTTGGCGTCCCTACCAGAACGCAGCACTGTCTGGACAAGCGCGCGGGTAGTCGCCAGTTTCAAAGAATTAAAAATATTCCCCACCACTTTCGTTAACTTTGTTAAAACGCAAGCCAAAAGCAGTAATGTCTGTATTGTTTCTACACGGAGCAGAGTATTTTCGCGTGGTGAAGAGCTGTTAGTCGGCTTTCAAATGTCATTGCAAAATGACAATCTTCGCCGGCCATATAATGTATAGTTTTTGAATGGTGTGAATGTTGGCACACACGCCTAAAACGTGTACGAGAAAATTTAGGAAAAACACAGTAATTTAACGCAAAAACAGTAACCAGGATCGCATGTAGGTGTATGATACGTCATTAAAATTACAAATTTCAACGTTACTGCTCTCCCGAAAATCCAAAAAAAATTTGAAGCCTTAACACATTTTTATATTAAAATATACAAAAAGTTACAAGGCAAATATTCAATGCAAGCGTAAATAAAATAATATAATCATGTAAATCATATAAATTATGTTCATACCTGCACAAGAATCATATTTAGCTTGTTCAAGTAAACCTTTTCTCTCTCCATAGTTTCTGGATCAGACGAGGTTTTGATGATTAAACCAACGATGTACTTTTTAATACCTAGAATCAGAGAAAATGTTCACAATCTTAATAAAAATTACAAAATGGCGAAGGAACAGCACTTCTCTTACACTGAAGTTGACAAATCATAATAAACAGTACGATACTTACAAAGTACTTATCGTGCAGACAAAAAATCACTTAGTAGAACTGTATGCAAAGATATAAATAGTTTTTTTCAAATTGTAGCGATTAAACACAAAACAACGTATATATATTTCTGAGTTAATTAACAGCGCCTAATATGCTATAATCTTTATTTAATCATTTTCATAAGAGAATTGACATCCACTCTATTACAAATTTTTATATCATTTTGCTGAGAAATGCTTCGTCACTGCACAGCAGTTTCTCGACGTTCTTCCTTAACGTCCAGAACATAGTGCATAATATGAGTCAATGCGCTGAGGACATTTACTGAAGATAAAACTACCATTTTTTGTCACAACGAAAACAGAAACAATTTGTGCGAATTCACAAAATTAGGGCGCTTATTTACGACACGCGTGTATCGTGGCTCTGCAAATACATCCGACATTCCTTCATGACCTTTCAGCGCCAGTTGCCCACTCGAATTGCAGTGCACTCGCTGTGCGTAAAAGACCTAAATCTACAAACAGCTCTTCGCGTTTTGGAAATGCGCGTAGATGCTCTGGTGCCGTACAATCCAATTCCCCAACTGTCTCACCTTCTCTCCCTCCGGCCGTTGGTCTGTTTGCCTCTCTGCTCACTCCCCGTGCTTGTCCGCGTCCCCGTGTCTCTACTTGTCCGTGACCCTCTCCATCTGTCCGTGTCCCTGTCTGCCTTCGTCACGGTTAGTCCGATCGTATTTCGTCAGTTTGTCCATCAGGTCTGTTCGGTCGTCTGTTCGCCTATCCGTTCATGATTGATCAACGTTAGCGCCAAGACCAATCAGAGGATTTTTTTCAAAATTGATATTCCTCGAATCCTCATCTCTGATCTAAAAAACGCGACCTTTCTCCAACCTCGGAACAAGTGACCTGGTGATAGAAGCCGAAGAAAATCAATCAACCAGTGTAAGAAGTAAGTTAACTCTAAGCAAGTACCTTAGAGACTACTGGGAGGATATTGTACTACCTCCTGCATTGAGAGTAAAACCCTCTCACTTTTCTGCCTGTCATCAAGACAATCTGTTTTATTCTCGGCCATCTGGAGCCCCACAGCTGTTAGCCACTGCCGGATCGCGGCCACAGTCTCGCTGGCAACCTATGCAACCTCTTCAGTATATTTACCGACCACTACCACCGCAACGTCGTCAGCAAATCCTATTAGCAAGCTCTAACGCATTCCAGCAGATGAAGCTTCAAAACTGACATACATAATATTCCACGAAAGCGGGCCAAGTACCGAGCCTTGCGGAACGCAACCCGAGGTATAATAGGTCTTTACTCCTGCCCTCGTTTCGTATAGCAGTCCTTTCCTCAAAGTAGCTCCTGACTACGTTCATTATGTAATGTGGAAATCCCAGATTTTTCAACCCAGCAAGTATGGAACTTAATCTTGCCGTATTAATACAGCAATACGGTCGCGTTCCTGACGACGAAGGTAACAATAGCGCAATACTTTTTTTGCGCCTCTTCTCCATCGTTTGCCCACAAAAGCTTTGCCTGCTATGTCGATGTAATTGCGCCCACGGTGGATCTCGCCTTTCTAAAGCCATACTGATTATCGGACAGTTCCTGTCGTCCCTCAGTGTAGGCATCAATCCGTTTGCTGATGATCCGCTCTAACACATTGCCTTCTGTATCCAGTAAACATGTAGGCCCATATGCTGACGGACAGAATATGGACAGACATGCTGACATTCACGGCAAAGGTCGGGCTGTTACCCGTGTTGCAGAGGTAGACCTCTAAACGGGCAAGGCTGTCCAGGAGAGCCATCCCACGTTGGTTCGTTACCCTGCTTCCCCATTCAGAGGTCCATGCATTAAGCAGCAAATAAGTGGCCTTCGTTCCCTCGCATCATCCAATAATTTATCAAGTAATGTCTTGAACTCAAGCGACTCACTGGGTGCGGCATAAACACTATAAAAGTATATACCGAACCCCTTAATCCACGTGAATCCATCGCCTAGGACTTGCATAACATCCTGGACTGGACTACTACCACAAATCCACACCACAGCTCGGTTAGTCTCTCCCAAAATCCACTGAAGACCGCTTATATTCATGCCCATAAAGATGGCTGACACTAGTAGAACAGAAAAAATAGCTCACAATATTAGGCCAATTAAATGATCTAGTCCCAAATTTTAGGCTCTAGTAGTTTTATCAAAAATAAGTGTTCCGCTAGCTTTAGAGTAAAGCCATCTGACACAAAATTAAAGATAGAACAAAACTACTTATACATGAATTTTAGGCTAGTTATAGGCTCACTAAAATTGCTAATATAAATATTCATGTCAATGATTGTATCAAAATGATAACAAATTGCAGCTCTCAGAACAGGGAAACTAACTCGAAATAATTATTAAAGCTCAAGTACGCACTTGCTCACGGCCATCAGCGCCAAATAATTTTTAAACTAGACGGCAGAAGTCTCCATTTCACACATTATACACATGAACACGTTGAATTTATTTATATACCCCTGAATTAAGTGCTCGTCAACAGTAGTAATAGTTGTAGCAACAATACAATTCCACCGCTCAATTACGCACTTCCTCACCGCAATCAGCGCCTAATAGATTCTGAACTAGGCGGGAGAACAGTTTCCTTTTAACATATACACACTATTAAATAAATATTGTCAATATAGGCCTTGAATTAAGCCCTCAATTTATGCAACAGTTATTGCAACAACACAACCCAATCCCTCAAGGACACACTTCCTCGCGGCATTCAGCGCCAAATAATTTTTAAACTAAACGGCAGAACAGTTTCCTTTTAACATATTACACACACGATTAGGTAGAATTAGTTGATATACCCCATGAATGAAGGGCTCGCCAATTTTAGCAAATATTGTTGCAAAAACAGAATCAAACAGCACAAATATGCACTTCCTCACGGCAATCAGTGCCTAATAATTTTTAAACTAGACAGAACATTTTCCTTTCAACGTATTATACACAACATTAAGTAAATACTGTTCATATAGCCCTTGAATTATGTGCTCGTCAACTTAAGCAACAGTTGTTGCAACAACCCTTGATTGATGCAATCGCAAAATTTTCGCGTACGTCGGCCCTTCCTTGGCTCTCACTTATTGGGCACCCCGACGCTTGGGAATGGAGTGCGATAGTTACTTCTTCCTTAACTCAACATTCTTCCATTGGCCATCGGGTTCATCGCCAGACTCAGGTAGGGGTCCTCTCAAAGGTGAGCGACTACTCCACTCTCGGTACCCCGACACGGAGCGCGCGCGCGTCTCAGTCTCTCGAAGCGAGCGCGTCTCCGACTCACGGAGCGAGCGCGTCTCCCTCGGTGGGCCAGCCTCGGAGTGCCAGCCTCTCGGCGTGTTAACCTTTCGGGGTATGTCCCTCTCAATCACTCGGTACGTCCGGCTGTCACTGCGTCTGTCATTGTGTGCCTGGCACTGCGTCTGTCTGTAACTGTCCCTTTCCGTCTATGTCTCTTTAGTTGGCCTTCTGTCTCTGTCCGTCTGTGGTAAACGTTAGCGCCTAAACCGTTTAAACGGATATTTTAAATTTTGAGGGTGCTGTGCAAGCTGGTGGTGGCTCCATAAAAGTATGGGCTGTTTTTACATGGAATGGACTGGGTCTTCTGGTCCAACTGTACGGATCATTGGCTGGAAAGGGTCCGTGTTTGCAGCCATTCATAGACTTCATATTCCCAAACAACAATGGATTGTTTGTGGATGACAATGCGTCATGTCACCGAGCCACAATTTTTCGCGATTGGTTAGTACATTCTGGGCAATTCGTGCGAATGGTGTGGCCACCCAGATGGCCCGACATGAATCCCATCTAACTTTCATGGAAGACAATAGAGAGGCCAGTTTGAGCACAAAATTTTGCACCGGTAACACTCGCAATTATGGACGGCTTTAGAGGGAGCACAGCTCAATGTTTCTGCAGGGGACTTGCAACGACTTCAGTCCATGCCACGACAATTTGCTGCTCTTCTACGGGCAAAAGGACGTCCGACACGATATTAGAAGGGATTCCGTGACTTTTGTCACATCCGTGTATATGCACTCATAAGAAGATACATATCGTAATATTGTTGATTGAATAGGGTTTAGAGGGCGCTTCAACTACTGTGGTCATTTGCACCCATGCCAGAGTATTTAGAGAAAATTATTCAGTGTTGCAGATGCAACTTACCCGCTCTTTAAAAGGAAGTACATTGGCTAAAAAGAGGGCTTGAATTCTGTATGAAGTATACATGTAGAAATGGCAGAAGGAAAAAAGAAAAACGGTGCGTACAATTTATCTTAAAACGTAAAATTGGCTGTAAAGGGGCCAAAACAACATAAAACATTGTTATTATCGTTCAAATAAAATTAAATATTCCGCTTTCTCTCAAAAAAAGAAAAGTTTTGAGAGCGCAGAATTGTCATCCCCGAGCACCACCACCAAAAAGGAGAGCAGTTCCACTCTCAGTCGCAAAATCATCGTGTTTGACCACCCCCTTACAGAGATTAAGAGTAGGGTGAGTGGTCACTTCCACCTGGAGCCTCTTCCTTCCTTCCTCCACCTCTTCCTTGCGGAATAGGGCAGGGGTAACTGTTGAGTATTCATACGATGGACATGAATTCATCTCCGTGCTCCCCAACCACCATGGAGTCGAACAAGGGGACACCCCACTGGGGTGCCAGGGTTGACACGGAGATATAGTGGGGGAATAATAGCGCTGCACCGCCGTGGATCCCCCCCGCTCACCCTGGAGTTCAGTACAAGACCTAGTTCGAGCCGATTGACCGGGGGTGGGTTCGCTCCCGATTGCCCGTCTAGAAGAGAGCGAGGCCAAAGCAAGTGTATTGAAGCCTACAAGGCATGTTCCCCAATATACGCAAATGACGTATACCGTAAGTGCAAAGCCGAAAGTAACACAAGGAGAAGTTGGGAAACAAACAGGGCCCTCAACTGCCAGGAGACACATTCCCTTCGACACGGGTCGCCATGCACGGCAAACACATGAGTGGGCGTTCAGCATAGAGAAGGCCAGTGTGGAAGAAAAAGGAATGAAAAGAATACGTGACATGAAATGAAAAGCAAGAAGGTGAAAAAATTGGAAAAAGGAACACTTAAGAGCCTTCTCTGCATCCCCCCGTCAGGACGTGGCGTAATATTATGATATATTGTAACAGTTGAGATTTATTGTTTCTTTTGTAGAAGTAAGAAAAGGCTACTGTTCCTGTGCATTTAACTCATTGCATTTATTAACTCCCGACGCTTCGTTTGATTTCATTTGGAATTTTGCAAGTCATGGTTGAAGTGAAGGCAGATATTGTAATAATGCATTACGTAACCGTTCGCAGTAATGTGAGAAAGTATGTGCGGTGCATTTCTGGTTTCTTTCTCATGTACGTATATTCGGAGTAATATCAGTAGTTGAAAGTCGCGTAATACTGTGAAAATCTATTTCGAAATGTCAACAAAAATGCAAGTTTTGGGGTCCTCTGAATCCGAAAAGTGTGTTTTATTTTTTCCCGTCTCTCCTTCAGTGTCTACGTGACCTATGAAGTACACTAGTGCCTGAATTATTCGTCCAATTTTTCCTCAAATGAATATACCCTAGTAGATCTGGCCAGACTGGAAGCTCTGCGATTTTGAGAAACGTTCTTCACATGTTAGGAGAACGTTACAGGAAGCCCGAGACATTTTCAAAATTTTCTCAAAAAAGCTCGGATAACAATAATAATAGTTACTTATAATGATGGCATAGGTCTGACTTCCTTTTCACCCGGAAGTTTCAAAACTTTCAAAAATTTTTTTCGGCGTCTTCCTTAACTACAATTCTTAATATGGGTTAATCCACGTAAAATCGGTCCAAAAATCCCCGTAAAATCGGTCCAAAATGACCCCTTCCGATTGGACTGAAACGTTTTTGACTTGTTCAATATGGTGTAAAAACCGCTGGAAGCATGATACTTAGGGCATATGTTTGACCTTTAACCTTGTTTTATTTATACCAAAAATTACTCGTAAAATTTCTGGGCATTTCGGACGAACTTCAGAAAAAATTGAAATCTCACGTGAAAACCCATTCTAATAAAAAAATGTTTCTCCTAATAGTAAATAGTACAAAAAGGTTTTTTGCATTGAGCCTCATATCATTTGCATTTTATACCAATGTTTTTACTCCCGAATTGAAAAGTACAGGGTTTATTTTCAAACCCAAATTCCCAAAATACGTATTCTTCGATTTTCGAGTTTGTTGACCGGCTCTATCACCGTTGAAGTGTCTTCATTCCAAACGGGATTGAAGTGGCACTTTATTCCCACCAAGATTAAAGTAAAGCACATCCACTAGCCACAAAGCTCTACTTAAACCCTTGAATATTTTTTTTATTCTCTCACGTCGTTAATATTTGTTAATTGCCAATAAGTTTAGAAACTTTGTGTAGATTTTATTAAATTCGATAGTTTTAAGGTAAAGGTTTTAAACAACTTTTAAAAAGTCAGCACGATCTAATGGACTGCTTAATTGAATTTTGATCGTTAATTTTCCTACCACTTTTGACGAGTTTGAATTTTGTGAAAAGGAATAGTTACTGGGGTAAATTTATTCCAACTGATACACCCAGATTTGGGGAGGTGGGATGGTTTAACTCAATTTGATCATTAAATGATATTAGTACGGGGCCGTCCATAAATTACGTAACGCAAATTTCGAATATTTTCAATACCCTCTCTCCCCCTGGCAACGTACCCCCCCTTCCCCTACGTAACGCAGCGCAACGCTGCCTCAGGTCCCCTCCCTCCCAGTTTAGCGTTACGTAATTTATGGATGAGCCCTACTGGGTAGTGATCTGAATCTAATTCAAGAAAAAGAGCCTGTGAGATGGGAGTATCTACATTCTTTGATCTAATATCCAAAAGTCTCAGAAATTATATAAGTAATTAAATCTTTTATCTCGGGCCAAAGGCTCTCAGGCTTTTTGTCGCCGCTCGATCATTGCCTTATAACTCCCTTGGTTCATAAATAACTATTTGAGAAAGCAGAGAGAAATTCTGTGCAAGGGATGGTGATGCAGCCACAAGTTTGGTTTTTGCAGTTTAAATCACGAATTTATGACTTATGGTGGTTGAAGATTTTATTTAGTTCTTCAATAGGACACTTTATTTGGAGGTGTATGTATATATTTTGTATGTTGCAGCAACCACCTTATCGACGCTACTTATTGTAGCTGTTATTACTGTTGCTTTTACGTTTTCTGAAATTGAAAAACGCGGACGATGGTTATAATTATTCCGGATCAGTATAGCAACATCACCCGAAGCCGTATCTTCTTTTCTATCACACTTCTAAATTTTAAAGCCAGGAATATTAAGTGTACTCTCCAGGGGGATCAATTTTTCACTCACACAAGCAACTGAACTCTGATGTAATAAGTCCATTCGAGTTCCAATGTAAACTTGTGGTTCCCCAGTATGACATTTTCTCACACTAGTTAGTTTTCTAAGCTCTTTAGTCTAGGCTGTTTTGGTACTTCCCCGCGTTCTACCCAGCTGCTACCAATAAGCGCCTACAAAACAATCTTTCACATTTTCTCAATTCTTCGTTCCCCAAATAGCAAAATTGAAATACGACTTCTAGAATATTTAGAAATACTAGGAATTTTCCTTCAGAAAAGGTTTCAGCGTTTCTGAAAGTACCGAATTGTGAGTTCATTTCCACAAAAACTTTTGAGGTTTTGAGAAACTTCGAAGGAAATTATTACTCAAAATCGCAATAATGTATAAAAATTCGCCAAATGTATCAAATAATGTAAATATTAAAGTATTTCCAAAAAAAATATACGTGTAAATTTTGAAAAATCGAAAGGATACAACAAAATGGCGTTTATGACAAGATTCAATGCATTTGATGCAAGATGCAATGCATAAAAGTTTTTTAAAATATTGGAGTTTTTAGGAAAATCGTTTATCAATTTCCTTCTTTTCACACAAAATTACGCAGAAATTACTCATTTTTAAAAACTGTACATTATCTTCAAATATTTTTATCCAATTTTTAAGAACAGATTTCATTCATAAGAGAAATCTCTTTTCTGTGTTGCCACCGAAAAATTTTTAACTTCGATAATTTTCTTAACTTCAGAGAATTCGGAGAAACTTCAGAGAAAATCAGACTCGACATTTTTATAGGAGTACTTTGTTCTATCCGAAAAGAAAATTGGAATCATTTTTGAAAAAATTGACTCTAAGGCTTCATGTTCTCTCTTGAATCTTGAGGCTTCATGTACACCCCCCAAAAAAATTAAAATATATTGAAATTCAAGGGGGCGCGACAACAGCCAAGATCGCTCGGGAAATAAAAATTTTGGTTAAAATTTTGAGTACGGTTGTTTATGGGGTAGCGTTGTTCAGATAGACTGACGGACGGACAGACGTTTTGAAATAAATCATGATTTTTGGTATCAAGGACTCACAAAACGTAGATTCTGACTACACAATTTTCTATATGCTATATTAAATATTATACACTTCCCACTTAAAATCGTGGTAACTAAGTAATTCCTAGGCGTTTTAGGAGCCCGTGGGTTACCTAGACTTCCCCAAGCGATCATGACGATCCTTTTCAGCATTTACTACCAGCAATGCTAAATTGCTCCATTATAATTTACAAATTGTGAGTAGAGCTTAATAGAGCTTCTGAGAGCAATTAACTAGAGTCGGTAGATCGCCTCGAGACGTGATCCCCAACGACTTTAGGGCACTGACAGTGGATCTTGGCATAGCCCCTGAGGTTCCAACCATCACTGGCAGGATTCTGGCATTGGGCACTGCATGAAGTTGGGCTGCCATGAGAATGACTGGATGGTATTTTACCACCTTTTCCTCCTGCTTTAAGAAAGCTAGACCCATCCTCGTGGCGGACAGTCACATCGACCACGTGGACCCCTTCACAGATTTTACTGGGAGGTCAGGTTTGAGTCTAACCCCTTCAGCACCAGAGAAAGTGGCTTCCGTGGACACCACAGTGTACGATTTCCGGAGCATCTTCCCCTCTGTGAAATTCTTGATCTCGTCATGACTCTTTATCCTTGCTGGCCTACTGACCGAGGATGTGATTCATGGTTCCTACCGCTGTATTGCACTTCCTGCAGTATACATCATCCCTGGGCCTTCCTCTACTAAGAGTAGTTTTATTGGCAGCGGTATTTGATCTCAATTGTAGTGCAGTTATAAAAGACCAGGTTTCAGAAGATTATAATCTTTCAAAAGGCATTTCCAATCGGCTTTTTTTATATGCGCCTTAACCGCTCTCCTTTGGGATCCCAGCTTCTCCCAAGCGGCTACCTCGTCATCGGCGTATTTCGTATAAGCCCTTAAATCTTACTCAGTATAGGGCCAGTCGAGTCTCAGGGTTCTGGCGGATTTTAATGTCCGTTGGTAGAAACTCTGACAGGAGCTCAACCATTTGCAAATAGGACCTGAAGATTTTTCTAATCGTAATTGATTGATTAATTAGGTTTAAAGGGCGCTTCAACTACTAAGGTAATTGTCGCCCATGTCATAGTGTTCTAAATTAAATATATTAGAGTTCTAATAAAAATGTTGTTGGTGCACTTTCCTACTAATTTAAAAGCACATGTATACCCTAAACAAGAAAACTTCAATTATACATAAAATATTTAAGCAGAAAAAACAAATTTAAAAACGAAAATTTGGGGCCAGTAAAAGATGCCCCTATGTCATAAAATTGTATATTCCGCTTTCTCTCTAAAAACCAAAAAAGCTTTGAGAGCGCGGAATCGTAATCTCCGAGCACCTCTCGTAGAGATTTGCCCAGAGCATGTCTTCGTCGGCTGCCATCAAATCTCAAACAATGCAGGAGGACGTGTTCCACAGAGAGAGCCGTCCTGCATGAGTCACAGGTAGGAGGAGATTCTCCTCGAATGAGGAAACTGTGGGAGAAGTGACAGTGTCCGATACGCAGACGGGTTAAAATAACTTCCTCGCGCCTAGAAGGTCGGGATGAGGAGCGCCAGGGACTAACAGAATCCTTTATTACGCTTAGTTTAAAGGTGGTATTGTGCCACTCTGTTTGCCACGCTCTAAAGATGAGTCGTTTTAAAGAAGCTTTAACATCGGACGATGGTACGAAGGGAATGCCAACATGAGTGTTCTCCGTTGCCGATTTTGCCGCCTGGTCAGCCAACTCGTTCCCTATGATTCCCACATGGCCTGGGACCCAACTCAGTATTAGATCGTAGTGGTGAGACAGAAGGCGATGAATGATGTTTTGAATAGATTCCGTCACGTAGTCAGAGGAAGAACGGGAGAGAGCTTGTAACGAGCTAAGAGAATCGGAACAGAGAACTACCCGGCGCAAGGTCGTTGACTCGATGTATTTTAGGGCTTCAAGAATTGCACACACTTCAGCAGTGAAGGTACTGCACTGAGAATGTAGCCGATATGATTTTGTGACCCCCATACAATAAAAACCACAAGCCACTGCGTCATTGCACGATGAGCCGTCTGTATACAAGAATACACGATCTGGGTAGGCTGCCCTCATTTCCTGAAAATGCTTCTGGTAAGCAAGAGGACTAGTCGTTTGTTTAGGCAGGTTGGACAGTCTGAGGTCAATATTCGGGCGGAGGAGCTTCCATGGACGAATGGGGTGACTTGGGGGTTTCACGGGTGTCGGAAGATCAACATTAAGGTTCCGCAGAAGATTTCGCAATCAAATACCTGGAGGCTGAGGCAGCGATGTTCGAAGAATATATGTTTCATATTCAGGATGGATAATTATTTGGCGGCAAGGATGATTCCAGAGTCCTGATATTTTAGCTCCGTAAGATGCTAATAAAATATCCCGCCTTCGTTTTAAGGAAGGCTCGCCAGCCTCGGCTAGAAGGCACTCAATTCGGCTGGTGCGGTATGTGCCTGTTGCTAGACGGATACCCGCGTGGTGTATACTATTGATGGGTCGCAGAGTGGAGGGAGCTGCTGAGCCATTTTTACTACCGTAGTCCAAAACTGAGCGGATGAGTGATCTATACAGCCGCAATAGGGTAGTGCGGTCGGCACGCCATGATGTGCCATTCAGCATTCGGAGAAGATTAGGGGGAGAGACACATCTGGTTTGCAGTCCACGGATGTGAGCGAGCCAAGTAAGAGACTTGTCAAATGTAAGCCCCAGGAACCTGGTGATTTCAGCAAATGGAAGCGGGTTTCCTCCCAAGTGAAGGACTGGATTACTATGCAAATGGTATATCCAACAGAAATGCAAACCGATACATTTAGTAGAAGAGAATTTAAAGCCTGTTGACGTACTCCATTCGTGGAGCTCGTTGAGCACCATTTGGAGTTGTCTCTGGATCACACAGATGCTGCTGGAGGAACAGAAGATGGCAAAGTCATCCACAAATAACTATGCCTTAACAGGTTCTCGTACAGTCGGCGCTATACCATTGATGGCGATGGCAAACAGAGTGACACTCAGAACTGATCCTTGGGGGATACCATTTTCAAAGGGGTGACTACGAGAAAGTCTATCACCCACACTAACACGGAAGGATCTATTCGAAAGGAAGTTTTGGAGGAATAGCGGAAGCTTCCCCCTAAATCCCCAACAGTGCAGGGTTTGCAGAATGCCGTACCTCCAGGTGGTGTCGTAGGCCATTTCTATATCAAATAATATAGCCACTAGATGTCTCAAGACGAACGATGTAGAGATAGCTGTTGCCAGCGAAACGAGGTGGTCCAAGGTAGAACGGTTTCGTCTAAACCCGCTTTGGATTGCCGTCAACATATTTTGATGCTCCAAGGTCCAGGCTAGACGCTGATTCACCATGCGTTACAGCACTTTCCATACACAGCTTGTGAAGGAAATAGGTCGATAACTTGATGGCAGAGATCGATCTTTCCCTACTTGGGAACTGGGACGATGATAGCTTCTCGCCACATGGTAGGAATGGTATGCTCTTCCCAGATACTGTTATAGAGCCGGAGAAGAAATTCCCATGGCCGTTTCGGGAAGATGTTGCAACATTAAGTTGTGGATTTCGTCTGGACCTGGAGTGGTTCTTTTGGCAAGCTTCAGAGCAGAACGCATTTCATACATAGAGAAAGTGGTATTATAATCCTCGTGTGCTCTGCTCGAAAACTCCAAAGCGCGATTATCCATTCTTTCTCTAAACGAAAGGAAGTTTGGAGAGTAGTTTGCCGAACTCGACATCTCATAGTGAGTGGCAAGTTCCTCTACAACGGCTTCTCGAGCTGTGATTATCTGACCATTTTTTCTAAGACACGGGACGAAGGGGTATCACGAATTACCTGTCGACTTGGGGATTGCAGTGCCAGCCGCTTGCAGTACAGCAGTGTTAAAATGAGCTGCCATATCCTCCACACTAACAAATTCACCCTCCGATAGATTCACATTCGCTTGGAATGTCGGCCAGTCAGCGCGAAGGACACTCCATTGAGGGGCGCTAAACCACGCGCGAGTCTATCAATGTGGACGATAATGGGGTAGTGGTCGCTACCGTACAGGTCATCTAGGATGGCCATTGCAGGTCGGTTGAAAGAGAAGGGCTGCAAAGAACTAAATCAATACACGTGCTCGAGTTTGTGGCGACGGCAAAATGAGTTGCTTCACCAGAATTCAGAATAACCAAATCCGCTGTGTCTATTACTGATTCAAAGATACTGCCTCTCGGACACGTGAGGGAAGAGCCCCAGAGAGGACAGTGGGCATTCACATCGCCGACTACCATAAATGGAGAAGGCAGTTGATTTATCAACCCTAAGAGTTCGTCTGCTGATATAGACCTGGAAGGATATAGATGTTACACACAGTGAGTGTGAGGGATGGGAGGTGCACCTGCACACATACTGTTTGAAAGTCAGTCTGAAGAGGTACCTGTATAGATCGCAGCGAATCATGCACCAGTGAAGCAACACCGCCATGAGCGCGGAGACCATCATCCACATCGAACCTGTACGAAGAAAATCCGCGAAAAGATAGGGAGCGAAGTGGGGTAATGTGAGTCTCTTGAAGACAAATCACCAGAGAGTTGTAACGGGACAACAGTTTAAGGTCGTCCCGTCGCGAGGAGAAACCATTTGCGTTCCGTGACATTAGAGCCATCGTAGAATTAACTTTCTTTTTTCTTCCGACGTTGGGAGCCGGTTACACGAGACTCCTCCCTAACGGGAGCCTCCCCCAAAACAGAGACCTCCTGGGCATTGCCAGGGGGCTGGATGCTCGCTCAGAGCTAGTTTAGGAAGTTGTAGTCGGTCGAGACTTCGAAGGTCCTTTTATGTTGGGGTTTGGTGTCCGTCTGACATCAACTTCCGTCGATACAGTTTTTGTTGTCGATTTCGTGGAGTGTGCTGATTAGACTTTTTTGTCAACCTTATATTTTGTGGGGATTATTATTCTCCGACCCTCAAGGAGAGATGTATCCGCCAGGGAGGTCAACTGGTGACACTTGGCAACCAAAACTCACTACTTCCGGGGCAGCGCGTTCTGTTTGGCAGCCCGCTGCTACCCTCTGAGATTTCGCTTTCAGTGTCAGAGAACGAGTGCGAAAGGTCAATTGGGTTCCTCGCATGGAACGGACGTTTAGCTTCAGGGAAAGACACTTTTTCCACGACTCTTATCTTTTGGATATCTCGCTCTCGCAAAAAGGTGGGGCATTGATTATAATTTGCCGGGTGGTCACCTTCACAGTTTACGCAATGCGCTGTAGTGGTGCAAGGTCCAGGTTCGTGAGTTGGTTTACCACACCGCACACAGGGGTATCTGCCATGCACCGTTTCTTGTGTATGGCCGAATCGCTGGCACGTAAAGCACCGCAAGGGATTGGCCACATAGTGCTGCACGCGGAGGTTATAAAAACCGCACGAGATATTCCTGGGTAAAGTAGGGAGGTTGAATGTTAGGATAAGAGTGGAAGTGGGGATTTCTCGCCCATGCTCCCTCCTTTTAATTCTATAAACATCGCTCACACCCTGACTCTTGAAGGCAACCAGATCTTCCTCGCTCTCTGTTGAGAAGTCGACATGATTGACCACTCCCTTACAAAGATTGAGTGTTGGGTGAGTGGTCACCTCCACCTGGAGGCCGGCTATCTGCTTCGTCTTGATAATTTTATCGATCTGATCATCCGTTAGCGCTTCAAAAAGAATGGTGTCATTCCTTTGTCGCACTACGGCTTGCAATTTTCCATATTTTTCCTCAATTGCTCGTGCCAAACTCACAGCACTAACCATTTTAAATGACTTTCCTTCCTCAGCGCATGCCATGAGGACGAATCTAGGTTTCTTGGGTCTATCTTCATCATTCAAGAAAAAACTATTTAAATCAATTCTTCCGGACACCTCCTCTTCCTTGCGGAAGAGGGCGGGGGAGAGGGTTTAGCATCCATATAGATGGATCAGGTTCATCCTCGTGGTCCCCACCCACCACGGAGCCCAACAAGTGGACACTCCATCGGAGTGCCAGGGTTGCCACGAGGATATGGTGGGGGAATAACACAGCGCTGCACCACCGTGTATCCCCCGCTCACTCTGGAGTTCAGTACAAGACCTAGTCCAAGCTGATTGATCGGGAGTGGGTTAGCTCCCGACCACCCGTCTAGAAGAGTCCGAGGCCAAAGCAAGCGTATTGAGGCCTACAGGGAATGTTCACAAAAATACGTACACAACGTATCCCTCAGTGCAAGCCGAACGTAGCACAAGGTGAGTGTATGGGAAACAAACAGACCCCTCAACCACCAGGACACACATTCCCTCCGACACGGGTCGCCATGCACGGCAAACACATGGGTGGGCGTTCAGCATACAGAGGGGCCAGTGAAATAGAAGAGGAAGAAGAAGAAACAGGATGTTACAAAATAATAAGAATGAACAATGGGGGAGAAGAAAAGTGACTGGCGAAAGAAAGGAGTACTTGAGAACCTCTCTGCATCCCCCGTCAGGATATGGACCAACCCACCTCAACGGGGGGAAACAAAGGCATTGAAGGGTAGCAAGAAGCATTGCGAAGAAGACTATGCAAGACACCCAGAATGACAGAGACTCTGAACTTCTGATGCTACTTAACATGAAATTTAAGACACAAAAAATGTTAAAGAAATCGTGGAGAAACAAACCACTTCACGGACAATATTTGAAACGAATGGAAAAGGTGCAGATCAATAAAGATCAATAATTTATGTGGCTCAAAAGGGGAAGAATGAAGCCAGAATCGGAAGCACTTGTAATAGCTGCCCAAGATCAGGCCTTGAGAACACATTATGATAAAGCGGTTCTCAAAATTTCCCAAGATGATAAATGCCGCATTTCTCAAGAACACGTAGAAACCATTGATCATATTGTCTCAGCTTGTCCAATCCTAGCAAAGACCGAATACTTGAAAAGACACGGCAGGGTGTGTAGCTACCTCCACTGGTAGATCTGTACCGCCCTCGAAGTTCCGAACACATGCCCCAAGTGGAACGAACACTCACCGAAACCGGTGACGTCTGTTGGATTGTGTACGATATTGTACGACCAACAAATTCAAACTGATCGCACGATAGCGGCAAACTGGATATAGTCATCCGGGATTTGGAGAACAAATCGTGTTTACTTGTCGATGTTGCTGTACCTTGCGATCAAAACGTCGTTACCAAGGAGGCAGAGAAACGTCCTAAATACAAGAGCTTGGAAATCGAGATCAGCCGAATGTGGGGAGTAAAAGCACAGGTCGTCCCGACAGTTATCGGAGCTCTGGGATTTGTTCCGCAAAATTTGTGTAAGAACTTGTCTAAACTTCCAGGTAATTCAAAAGACTGGGAAGTGCAAGAAATCGCTTTATTTGGAACAGCCCACATTTTGCGCAAAGAATTGCAGAGGCACCGACTGTCCTCAGATCTACTCCTTAGGTAGCTGGTTGCAATCTGGAGTAGATTTTATATTCAGCCGACACATAATATCCTTAGTCGTGATTTAGAGGAATAATTTCTTTCAATTAGTTTGCATTGTAAATTAGTAATATAAATTTACAAACTGCCAAAGCTCACATTGAAAGTAAACTATGCAGCCTCCGGCAATGTGAGAGGCGTCAATGATAGTGTTAAAAACTCCAGAAGCTCATGGAACATCCACACAATGAAACAGTTTAAATTTCTGCTGAAAAATGTAAATATTTAGCAACATAAATAGCAACATTTGAAAAACTAGAAAATAATTTAGAAAATTTACTATTTTAGAAAATAGAAATTAGAAAAAGGTTTGTCCCCAAATTATAGAAAATCGATTTCAACGGTAAATGATCTGCTGATTTGATTTTTCTGCATTGCTAACAAAATAGTAATGAGCATCAGTTCTACTCCTACCACTACAAGCAAAAGGAGTACTCAACAAAACGTGCACACATTGAAGCTACATATTTGATTGTTATTCCACCTATTCACATACAGCATGTACCAACTGAATTATCGTGGTCAGTGACATCACTCCTTAGGACACAGTGGGCATGCGACAAAGGTTTTAACTCAGCAACTCTCATTGTTATAATATGGAAGATTTTGGTTTGCTGTTCTGAATAGTACTTATTTATCCATCCTCTTAACGTTTGAGTAGATTATCTAAATCAATACTATTGTTTTTGTTTAATGGGGGTGTCATTTGGAGGTGACACTTGGGCTTGAGAGTCTAGTGAAAATAAAATGTACCAAAATGATTTAAAGGCATTTGCATCCTATGTATCAAATGGAGTTTGATTAAGTGGTTCGTTTTACACATGAAAATAAGAAACACCACAAGAAATTGAAGTTAAAAGTAGAAAATAAATATTATTTACAATAATTTGTAGTATGAAATTTGTATCAACAATACATGAAGTGCTTCTTCGCACTTTGGCACATGATTCTTGTGCGTTGGTGACACAGACGGCATCTCTTTTGAGAACAATCTATTCTAATGTGGTTTACATTCGAATCTCTTCTTACTTCCTGTTGCACGCAAGCTTTGACAGGGGCTCCGGCAAGGGAGACTTCTGAGGCACCTTTCCATAATACAAACCACAGTAAACTTTGACAATTACCTTCCAAAGTCGAGGTACTTAAATTCTGAAGCATTTTGACTGTTTTCATTACAAGCTAAGCATTATGCTTGCTTTGGGTACCAAGAATGTTTGTTATTGCCTTTATTGCCCTTGAATATGTCATTGCCTTTTAATGCCCTTATTATCCTTTTTACCAGATTTGAGAAGGAATTCGCTTTCATCTTCAACCCATTGTGTTTGAGATTGAGTTTTTTTTTCCCCCTTGTAATATTTCTTGTCGTAGAGTTAGATTTCATTGCTGTTTTCTAAACTATTTCTTTACTGCTACATCTGATCGATAAATGTTTCCTGCACCTGAATAATCTTTCAATGTTCCGCGAACTTCAACAAGTGAGTTTAGAAGTCAGCCCGGCAGACAATTGGTGTCCCTTTTAGTTTTGTCACCATTTTTTTTGTCACCGATGAACACTATGAGCAACATCAGGAAGTTACAAAAAAAAAAATTATCTTCTTGGTAATTTTCATCTATCGTTTCTAAACTCTCATGTACTTCTAGACCACAAACAATAAAATAAAACACATGAGAATGCGTGCACCCAAGATCACGCCATAGCATTCATTCTATCTCAAACAAGCAAATGAAATGTATGCACATTTTTATACTTCACATCTTCAATATCAGTAACAGAGCAACTTCTCTTTCAAAGTCCAGATAAACACTTTCAAATGGATTTAGAATAGTGACTAGTGCTTCAAGAAACTTTTTTCCCCCCCCACAGAAACCTTTGAACACTGAATATTTTTGAAGGTTGAATAATCATAAGAAACCAAAATTATGAAAAAAAATAATAGCAATTAACGGTGGTTTCAAGTTAAGTCTACCTGTCTAACATTTCAATTAACCATTGTTTTACCCGTCACGAATCACTGAACAAATGTATTATAGTATATTACCATAATTTCACAATTAAGTAACCAAATCAGCATGCCAATGATTAATAACTGAGCACTGATCATAATTGCAACACAATATACAGCACATAAATTAATTTGAAAGTTCTGAACATGCAACACCAAAAAGTAACAACAGAATTTTCACAAAGCCTACATGGGGGGGGGGTTGCAGTACACTATTTGACATAATTCCCCTGCCTGATGGCTTAATTCACTCAGTCAAACATGTTATCAACAGCATCTCTAAATTATTTGTATCAATTCATACAATTTTTCCATCATTAATGACAATGGAATAAAACGAATCTCTTATGAAAACTATTTCTAACCTTCACGCAATAAAATAACATTCAACGACAAAAGCCAACCAGTGTTTACTGCTACTCAGCTGACCAGTGAAAGAATATTTTTTGCAGGGGATGCAGTCTTAAGTGATAATAGTTCAAAATTAACGACCACACTATAATTATAAGGAATGTTTATGGTATTTGGTCTTAAATAAAAAGTTTTTTTAGTTCGCCAACTTTTCGGAAGTCTTATTCTTCCCTCATCAGGGCTTGCTAAGGTCCACTTGTAAATATTTGTACATATACAATCATAATTAGGTACCAGGGCATCTGGGCAAACACACATTAAAAAAACCAAAACCACCACTGTCTAGCTCCATGGCTAGGACAATATTATTGTATTTATCTACACATATCGGCCCCATTGGACTGCTGCTCTTAAGTGATGCTCATTTGTCATAGAAACTTGTCAGAAAAATCTTTCACTGCCCTGAACGCTCTGTACTGCATTTTAATAAGAGAATATTTAATTTTTTGTTCTCAAGCAGTGTGCGTGCCACTTCGTGGAAAACCATTGTGTGGTCTGTTTTATTCACTAACATGTTTCCTGCTGTAAGCCACTGGTTCTTATATATTTTTGTATTGACCACATCAATATACCCCTGCGCATGCACACAAGCATCTCTTATCTATAATGATAAATACATCAATAAGATTGTCAGTTTTATGTTCATGCTTGAATGTAAGAGAACGACAGTGTGTCCACAATGCAATTACACATGGCGATGATTTAGAATATTTTGTTAACGTCTAATAAGCACTGAAAGACAAAACTTTCATTTAGGCTTAAGATGGGTTTCAAAATTAAGTACTAAACAGCAAAACATCAACTCTCTACCTAAACAAAATTTACAAAACATATGATCAAAATTTACAACAACAACAACAACAACAAAAAAACAACAACAAATTTTATATTAATTTAAAAGATTAAATAAGGATAACAATGAGAAGTGACATTTTCACACAGTCACAGTAAAATTTGTGAAATATCCCACCCTATCTTCCTGAACTGGAAGAAGGGGTGTTCAAAATAATTTTCACAGGATTTTCTATCTTTTAAACATTAAAACAACACTCAGTTTTTCTGGTATTATTACCCCATATTCTTTTTAGCAAATCTTTTGAACACCCTACACCTGCATTGAAACTGATAATGTTATAGAATTCTTTGATTCATTGCTCCTGTGACCATGAACCAAAGATGGAGTCTAAGATTGAGTTGGGGATAAAACTAATATTTCTGTTTTTTTGTTAGCTTTAGCTGGTTTTGAAAAGGCATTACATTACGAAGTCCAGCAGAAACACAAACTGGTCTCTGTTGGCCTTGCCTTCAACTTTCAAAAGAGGTTTGACACTTGCACAGAGAACCACTAGCACACTTTGTAACTAGAGACCATAAAGAACCAGGTGTACACTTTGTTTCTCTTAGAACTCATTGTGTATGATCTGTGTGCGAGTAACGGTTGCAAGTCCTTATGTTGGTAGTGTTGTGACTAATGTACAAAGCATGGCACTGTTCACTGAACACTTCTTGTTTAATCTTTCTTAATGTATAGTGTTAATCATGAATATATAATTATCTTCCAGTCCTGTGTGTCGCTTGTGTGTTTCCTCATCACTGCCTGGCTGACAGGCTATGGGCCCCAGCATGCTTCCACCATAGACCACCTTCTTGCCGTTCAGCAACACTTTGCTTGGGGACAGCCACCGCACTTTCTCTGGAGGGGTGAGCAGGTCCTTGACTGATGCATTCGGCACCAGCCTTATACGAGGGGTACTGCAAAGATCCGATTCCAGAGCCGTTGGGGTAGTTCTTTGTCGGACTACTCATAACAGGGGTGTGCAGATGCTGATGCTCATGCTGCTGCATCCAAATCCAGGCTCCAGGTCTCTGGCATTAGCCAGTGCTCCCTCTGCTAGATCACCGTCTCATCAGGCAAGGGCGACGGGTTCATATACCATGCTGGCAAGTTTACATTCATATTCAGAGGCCAAACTGCCTGTGGGGTGGCAAGCTGTCTTTGCCTCAGGGACGGGGCATCTCCAAGCTGCTGAACGGTGAGCATATTCAGGCGCAGAGGGATCTCCACCAAGGCATTCCTGGTCGCCTTCCAAGCCGCATCACCTGGTCAGGTCGCTTCTTTTGGCGGTGTTTCGATGGCCCCCGAGGGTCGATTTCCAGGAATGCAATAAGCGGGCTGCTTTCCACCATTCGGTGTGGCACAAACCCCCAGCCTTGAACACTCATTTCAATCTTTGCTCCCTCTCTCTACCGAGTCATACTGGACTGCTCTCAAGAGCCCTTGCAGCACACAACATTACAGTTGCAAGTCCATCAGTTTGATGCCCTCACTGGAACCAGATCTCCATGTCACAGAACACCTTATTCCTATGGTTCAATGTAGCAGTTGATCAAGTGTTTCACACCATCCATTCAGCTTGCAGAGAAGAAATTTTGCGAGGATTTTGTATAGGGTGCCCGCCAGAATCAACAATTTGTACTTCATTCAAGAATTGACGCAAGATGCATGTATCGCTTCATCTGTTGATAAGAACAATGTCCCTCTAGATCTTCAGCATCGATGCCTAGGGCATGCAAACATGCAAGATATCCAGGATAGTGTTCGAAAAGACACAGTTAAGGGTGTTCAACTGACAGAATTCACTGAAAACTTCACATGCAATGTGTGTGTGTATGCGCGCAAAGCAAGATGACCAGGCCGCCTTTTCCCAATAAATCAAAATGACAGTCAAAGACC
Organism: Acheta domesticus; assembly: GCA_031308135.1. Classification (NCBI taxonomy): domain Eukaryota; kingdom Metazoa; phylum Arthropoda; class Insecta; order Orthoptera; family Gryllidae; genus Acheta; species Acheta domesticus. The sequence continues at coordinate 145,993,844 of JAHLJT010008446.1, read as the reverse complement.
CTAGATTTAATGCACACCGACGTCTGTGGGCCAATGCAGACGAAATCTCTCGCAGGAGCGAAGTACTTTGTCGAATTCATCAATGACAGTACTCAATGGTGCGATATTAAATTCTTGAAGTCCAAGGACAAAGTTTTCAAGACATTTACTGATTATGTAGCACATGTCAAGAATGAGAAAAGTATGACCATAAAATGTTTACAGTCCGACAATGGGCATATTTGAGTACTGAATTCAATGATTTTCTTAAGAAAAAGGGTATTTTGAAAGATACAGTTCCCTACAATCCTGAGCAAAATGGAGTGGCCGAACGGAGGAATCGTACACTTTTGGATGTCGCCTGGTGCATAATGAAGGACGCAAATCTACCTGATCATTTTTGGGCACAGGCAGTTAATACTGTGAACCACCTCCACAATCGTCTACCGTCAAAGGGTTTAAATGGCAACACCCCACTCGAGGCATGGACTGACGAAGCTCCAGATGTCTCCAATGTCAAAGTATTCGGCAGCAGCAAGGTCACTATTACTTAGACAGAAGCCCTCGGAAGACACAAAAAAATTCAACTGCCTAGGAAAAGGGAATATTTCTGGGATAAACCAAGGAATCCAAAGCATATCGTCTTTAACCTTCAGAGAGGTTAAAGAGAAAGTTTTCCATAGATGTCAGATCGGATGAAGGAATATCATTTCAGTGGGTCCAGTGAGGATCGACGCATGCCAAGACCCGAAGGAGTCTCGACAGTTACGAGATTTCAACTTTTCATAAGATTCTGTGAAAATTGTCATGGACCAAGTGTCCACTACTTCTGACGAAGATTTTCTTGGTTTTGATGATCCTTTAGGCAGAAATATCCTCACCAGAATCAGACAACTCTGCTACTTCGAATGAAGATTTTCTTCCTTTTAATGTTCCCAGAGAACATCCTACTTGGGAAATCGAACATAGAGGACGTGGTCAACCAAGAAACACACCATTTTGCATGGGGTCAAAGAATCAAGTGAAGAGTAAATTTTTCTGTTTGAAGTGCCCAATGAAAGAGGCGTTAAACGGCTCAGACGCGAACAAATGGAGACAGGTCAAAATCAAGTCCAGCCTGAAAAAAAGATATTTGGGATGCCGTCGATCGTCCACCAGATCAGAAAGTTGTGGGATGACGTATGGTTCTCAGAAATAAGTTTAGTTCTGATGGAACGATAGAGAAGAGAAAAGCGCGACTAGTTGCCCAAGGATTTAGTCAGCAGCCAGTTCATTCTTCTGAGACATTCACACTTGTGGCTCGAAAAAGTTATCATTTAACTAACTGCAGCTCTTGCGGCCAGCCACGGAATGACAATATGTCAATTGGATGTCGAAACTCATATTTCAATGGAGTTCTGGAAGAGGAAATCTACATGGAACCACCACAGAATCTTCAAGATATCGTGAATTTAGAAGGCAACAATCAAGTCGAAGCGAGGGCAAAGAAGATGATCAAAAGTCTTTGCAAAGGTGACACGGTATGCAGTTTTAAGATATCCTTGTACAAGCTATGCCAAACTGGAAGTTGGTACACGAAACTGGGCGCAACAATGAAGAAATTGGGAGCCATCCCTTCAAAGTATGATCCTTGCTTACTCTATATATCAGGGGAAGACCACTTTCACCACGACTTGCGTTGATATTTTGATAGCTTCACGCAACGAGGTGGTCACCAAGCTGAGAAGTGACTATCAGACCATTTTCCTATCAAGAATTTGGACTTTGTCTAGCACTGCCTGGGAATAGAATTCGGGCAATCGGATGGGCAAGTGACGTTGCATCATCAAGGCTACACCCTGTTGCGATCTGGTATGACAAGTTTCAAAGTGATATCTACTCCTGTGGATCCAAGTGTAAATTTGTTGAACTCATCGCAATCCCCGGATGACTTGAAGCTCCCACACTGTGAGCTTGTTGGAGCTCTCTCTTACTTGGCAACTACTGCAAGACCTAACATTGCATTTGCAGCAAGTTAATTGGGATAGTTCAACAATTGTTTTGGTTCCGATCACTGGATGGCTGCCAGATGTATTCTTCATTATCCGAAGGGCTCGATCAATGTAGGAATGAGATATGGCTCAGATCCAGGATCTTTTACAGGGTACACTGATTCTGACTGGTGCAAATGTCCAGAAGATAGATCGTACTCTGGTTTCCTTTTCATACTGAACGCGGAACCAATTTCAAATGGACTGTTGCTTTGTCTACTCTGGAGTCTGTTTGTCAGAGGCTGTCAGAGGCAATTTTCCTCAAGAAGTTCGTTAAAGAATTGGAATTCTTAAACTTTCCTGACTTGACAGTTTTCAGCGACAACTGTGGTTCATTGGCGTTGGCTGAAAACTCGACTCAACATGCCAGAATCACGCACATTCATGTGCTGAGGAGGAAGGAGTTCATGATTTTCCATGTTCCTACTGAAGACTAGGCAGCAGAATTTTTAACCAAGGGCCTGATGCGCTGTAAATACCACTGCTGTATTGAACTGGCCAGAATGTGCTTTTTGAGTGGTAATTTGTGGGACAACTGACTCGAGGGGCAGTGTTAGAACTCACTGTGTATATTCTGAGTGCAAGTAATGGTTAGAAGTTCTTACGTTGGTAGTGTTGTGACTAACGTACAAGCATGGTACTGTTGACTGAACACACTTCTTGTTTGATCTTTCTTAATGTATAGTGTTAATCACGACTATATGATTATCTTGGAGTTGTGTTGTGTTGTGTTCAGCTCGTGCGTTTCCTTATCACTGCCTCATTAACAATTTCTTATGGTAACGTTACTTGTCAAATTTAATAACAAAGGGCAGAACCAGCTGTTTTACACCATCAAAAGCTTCTCTTCTAATCTATGAGTACCATGGGTATTGTTTCACTCAAACTATGGTATCTTCTTAATTTTCCCTTTATGCAAGACCATAAATAGACCCCTTACAAAACAACTAAAACTCAGTAAAAGCGCCCACAAATCAGGACACGTTCAAAACCACTACGTTTCATTGAAATTAATATGGAGAACTAAAATAGTGTGTTTTGTCAGGCAGATACAGAAACTGCCAACAGCCGAAATTCTCCCTACACTACAATTATTAAAAGTACTAATTGCCAGCAACAAAATACAAACAAATAACAGCAGCTGGTTACAGAGCACAGGCAACATGTTTATAATTCAATGTGTTAATATTTGTGATTCCTCTGCAATACACGTCTTGTAACTATTTCTTGGCTGTTTCGGAACCAGTATTGTATCAATATGCTTATGCATTCATTAATTATTCAATTCTTATCGAAAATATTACAAGCGCAATATTTTTATTATCTTAATTGATCTTTGCTGCATCACTCAATGACTGGATGCCTCGCTACTGAATGATAAGATTAAAAATATAACAGTGACATGATTAGTCACAAAAATCCCACATCTAATGTTAACATAACATTGAAAAGTCCTCAATCTGAAAAACAATATAAATCTTAGAAATGATACATTTCTTACAATGCTGTAGCATACGCAGAAAAGAGGCACAACTCAAGGAAACACTGGCGCTATCACAGAGATAAGGGGTACTACTCTCTGAACTACTACTGTTGCTATTTGTGCAGTTGGAACAGACACCTGTGCTGACCAAGTTAAACAATGAATGGTAAATAATGTATAATATATGTATATAAGCAGGTACAAAATAACTTAGCATCATATTCTCCAGATTTCGACAGCATGTATTTTGTGAACTTTTCATTTTCTATGTGGGTGTACAAATCTTCACCTGCTGTCAAGTAATAGAATGTGTATGCTTTCTACATCAAAGCATACTAAACAAGAAACATATTTTACAAATTACAGCAAATTTGCCTACAATTTTCACAAATCACACCACCTTCAACATTTTAGCAGTCATTAATACAAAATTAACCTATCACAAAGAAACAAAAAGCAGCAGTTGGCAATTGGCAGTTTTGTCGTGAGACAGCATTTGCTACCTTGAAATAACAATACTTCAAAAATATCTGTACATATATTCACATTTTGCATAAATATGTTAAACTCCATAAGGCAGGACTGCCAGAAAAGGCATGCACAAGATCTCCATAATGTGCATGTTTCACAGATTGATGAGAGAACAAACGGTTTAGCAAACACGAGAAAGTTGGAAACTGAGCACAGCAAACGCATATTTCATAAAGAGACATTTATTAAATTATTACTAAACTATTTATAGTCAATTTAATGTCAAAAAACTCTTAAATCTGTATGTTTCCCACGGAGAGAAGTGCAATCTGCACATCAATTTGTGTTTCAACCAAAATCATACCTTTTTCCTGCAATTCAAGCAATGTTTACCTTACTTAAAGGGTTTGGCAAAGTAAAAAAAAAAGCAACACATTAGTTAACAATGATTCTAATCCAGAATTACTTTTATAAATAAACTATTACCCCCCCCCATTACACAACAAATAATGTGAGATTTTTACATTTTTAGAAATATAAATCCACAATTTTTTTGACATTTTATTCAAATTTCACGTTTTAAAACGTTTTTGGAATTTTAGAACTAATTTTTAAGGAATTTTGATACAATTTTTTTTTATTCTTACCCCATTACACATTATTAATATGTGAGATTTATTTATATTAAACAAATAATGTGAGATTTATTTGTTTAATTGTTCATTTGTTATTGAACTTTCTACCTACAAGTTTTCTTGCATCACAACTACCTACTGTGCATCCCAGTAAAATCAGAGTGCCCACATCATCTTGCCTCAGGCTCTGCGCGCCCTGATGAGCACAAGAGTACTTAGAGCACATACAACTTCTGATTGACAGCCCAATCTTATGGCATCTTAAAAAAAAACTGAACAGTACTTCACTTCATACTGTGCAAAAACACGAATATTTTATGCAAAAAATTCAATTTATGTTATGACAATACCCAGGTCACACTGGATACTTTCACTTTATATCCCAATTACAAACAAATCAAAGAGTAGGAAAGCAAATCAAACTTTATTGATACAAAAATGAAGGGCTCAGTAGAACAAAGTGCTATCCCACATTGACATATTGAGGGTCTTACTAGAACTTTCATAACACAACTCTAGTAATTTATTATTTTGGATGATAAAGATATACTTTATCTATGAGAGGAAGGTATTACCTCACGAGCAACAATAGGAGCAAATCTAAGTATCTACATGTTCTAGTTTGGAAGCATGCACACAACTAGCATTTAGATTTGCAGAACATAGCATTTTCATAATAAACTACTTCAACTGGTGGTAGTGGATTAGATGCCTATTGCCGGCAAAATACACATGTGCACAAAACTAGATAAAATCATTTTTTGGCAACTGTGAGTGATGACATACTGTAACAGCATATTATTAACCATTAAGAAGTCTTTAACTTTCTGAATAAAATAAACAAAATTTTTAACTTTAAACCAAAGTACACTTGCATATAAGTCTATACTGGATTTAAACAACTATAAGAATAATATTTGAATTTCCATTTAATGCTACGCACTCCACTCCCCAAACAAATGTGGGATAGCCCCTTGTTTTATTGATACCTTCAAGTTACGCATGTATTAACTCATTTTATCAAGTCATTACCACACACTTCCAGGGAGGTGACCTGAACTTCCAACAATAAATATTCATGTTCAAAACTATTTTAAATGTTCAAAAGAATTCATCTTCTCAGCATTAGTAAAGACTATTGAATAATATGCATGACCAATAATTCAAATTAGAATTATCATAATAACTTACCTTCACACTGATTCCTTGGTAACACTTTCCATCTGGTTTTGATAACTTGTTCCAGAATTTGGAGGGCATAATATTTAGTTTGTTGGTTACTAGAAAATTCCAGGATTGTGTCAACTCTAGTCCAAGCATCAGGATGTTCCTTAAGTGACGTCAATACTTCTTGAGCAATTCGTTGCTACACAAAAGAAATAAGGAAAACATAGAAAAAAAGGGGGGGGGGGAAATTATAAACTACTAGGTTCTTTCCAAAATGTTCCTATAAATACAAACCTGTTCGCCAATGCCACTGTACATACATCCTACAACATTGTCCAGAAGGTTGATGTCCAGTTTCTGGTTGAAATCAAGCAATTTTGATGCCTGTTCTGATAATGTAGCCATGGTTGTCCGAGATTTTCTGTAAGAAAGGAATTGTCAAAAATGAAGTCATCAATACATTCAAATTCACACAACATTAAAAAATGTAAAACAAACAGCACCTATTAGGCTCTAAAAGGTCTTTCTTTAAAATTGTCCCACTATATTAATTCCAGAAACACTTTCTATGGAAAATACAAAAGAGATTGTTTCATAAAAAACTCATGACTTTATTACAAGGAAAAAAGGGTTCAGAACTTGCATGAAAACCATCACCTGAATATGGCTCCCAACTAATCATGCCAATTCATCAAAACTAAAGTCAAAATGTTCACTGTACAACCCAATAACATTTCAGATTGTGGTTATCTGACAAACAGTAACCTTCATATCATAATTAATTACCACACATTTATTTAACAAATATGCCTTCCTCAATAGAACATTTACCTAATTTACTCCACAGATTTTTATTTCCAATGAACTGGATGATGGACACAAATCTTTTCTCAGCTTTTCCAGAATGCAGAACAGAAATAAAGGAAACACAAGTTCTAACAGAATAAAGTATTCTTTCAATAACTGTTCAGACAAGATTGAGAAAAAATTTACATTTGAATAAAGATTTGATTAGTACGAATGATGATGTGATCAATAATTATAAAAGGCACTGATCATCCAATTCATTGGAAATAAATGCCTGAAGTAAAATACGTAATGTTCTTTTGGGAATCGTGTTCTTTTGGGAATCGTTTTTAATTCCTTCAATTTCTTTCTCTATATGCAACCTTGCAAGTGGGACAACAATTTTCAACAATCTAACATTATCTGTACTAAATGTACAGAGAGCTTTCTTTAATATTATTCAAATCCAATTAATTTCATCAGGGAAATAAAGTACTGATTCCTCTTCAGACAGTAATGTCACAACAAACCAAACATGTTCATGCTTTACCCAAATTCTTACACTTAAAGAGTGATTGAATGTTTAGAAGGTAAGAAATGAAGAAACATTTATTGCTTTGTTTCGAGACTTAATTGCAAAGAGTCAGTAAGTGGTAATTAGACAAGTTCTGAGGTAACTATACACCTTGTATTTACTATAATAATGTATGTCTTATTTAAGTCGGTCTTTAAAATCAAAAATACTTTCCAATAATAAAATACATAATGCAAGGAAAGGCATTTCTGATTTTTTATTTTAATTATTCCATTTGATATAAACATAACACCACGGCTGAATTCAAGGAAAAAGCGTTCAACGAAAACTTAGTCACTGAATTACTTAAAGAATTCAGAAAAAGTCATACAGAGAAAATTTCCCCATTTCTAAAAATCCAGTTTGTAAGTAATTGTTATTACAGGCTTATCTTCACCAAGAATTCAATGGTTTTGTCTACAATCATTAATTATTTTAAATATATTTACCAACAGAATACAGTTTTTTAGGGGATGTAAGTTAGTGGAATGTAACAAGGTAAACAACCTTCAACACATACACTCTCCTCCACCAAATAAGACACTTAACCTTTTGAAATATTATATCACAATCCCTCAACAAACTGGCAAAATAAAGCTCTTCTGAGTTTCAATTTGACCATCATTAAAGTAGATCATAATAGTCTACATTGGTTCCAGATAATCAATGAGGTTATATAATACAAAATCATTCTTAAACCTGCTTTTTGACAGATGAAAAGAAGAAAAAAGAATGTTCTTTCAAAAGCACTGCTGAATTTTGAAACATCTGGAGAAGAAGTGCACCAAAACTGATTTCATTAATATCAAATTCTTATGTTAGGACTTCAAATCTAGTTGAGATAAATCTGCGATAAAATGAGAATAATTTAAATCTAAATAGTACACACCAAGCATTTGTGAATACAAGGATATTCCCCGAATAACTTGCTCATCATTATTTACAAGCAAATGTAGCTAATGTTTGTAGTTCCAAATATATTAAAAATAATAACAATAATAATAATAATAATAATAATAATAATAATAATAATAATAATAATAATAATATCTAAGACTTAGTTACAAGTGCAACAAGATTAGTTTATTGTATCTTGAGTCTTAGAAGGTTTTCTCTTTGTTATTAACCTCTACCTCTTCAATAATAAAAGTTTAAAATTACATAATTCCCTCAGTTAGATTAGTTGCTTCAGTAAAATAAAATTAAGTGAAACAATGAATACCTTTCAGTTGCATCTCCTCAACTAATACTTCAACAATGAGCCTGAATGGTAAGGCAACTTTAATCACGTTTCTAAATCTTATTCTGAAGAAATTTTGAAATCTTAATATTTCTTTATTATCTCCTTATTGTTAACATAACTTATTAGGGGTTTAAAATAAAACGAATGCTCAAAAACACATCCAACATGAAAGGGATGATAATTCAAAAATTTACCCTTTAACTATTACTATTTTTCAAACTAACTACATAATTTTCAACTGCATATTCAAAAATTCCACATTTCAGTGTACATAAGAAAAAATAAGGTGCAATAATTAGAGTAAAAGTAATATGCCAATTCCAAAATGTTTATTTTCCAGTATAACTTACATCCACAGATCAGCAGCAACTTAGCCCCTGCTTCGGAAGAATACTTGAAATCACCATTCCTTTGATGAAGATCCTCACCCTTTCAAAAATTAGAAAAATATATTTTTAAACAATTGAATATAAACATGCACAATACTAAAATCAAAAATATCTAGTTGTATTTGGTTAAAAGTCTAACCAACACACAAATGAAAAAAAAACAACTCCAAATTATTACAGAAAAAAGAAAGATCTAATATTGTTGATGTACCACACAATACTAAACATTACCCACAAAACAGGCTTTAATCCATCACCAGATTTTCAAAACTATTGGGTTTCAAACAAAAACCATAGTTTACAAAGACCTGGTAATCTGTCATCCGAAAGACCGATTTCTTTCCCAGCAATAAAATGTTTTCAGCGTGGAAATGTGGTCCCATAACCATGCGCTTACTCCACATCCCCTTTGGAGGTTATGGTTTGATAGCTTTTCTTACATGTCATTTCTGTAACATCACTACGCACGCTAAATCAGTAAAACTGATTCATTGTTTAAGTATTGCAGAACGATGAGCCTACAAATGACTAGTTTCATAAACTAGTTCGGATATAACCTACATTACGCTGGCAACAAGAAACGCTAATACAGCGAAATTTAGTCTGTACAACACCACCACCCTACTTCACAGAAAAAAGCACAACACAACACCGTGCGTCTGTGGAAACCAAAATGTAATGTAAAACACTATTAAATACGGTAACATGTCAATAGATCCAGACCCTGCTTAGTTTATCCAGCGGAGGACTGTACTACGATCTTGATTCCTCGAGCAAACACTAACTTTTTCAAACAAATTGGTGAATGGTTGACACTTGCAGAAACACTTAATTTAAAATGTTTAACAATTATCATCAGAACAGTAACACAAAAACAATCACGACACAGCCGTTGCACTGCAATCCCATCTTCCCGCGCGGTATGCACCGAGTACCGCTAATGCACGAGGTATTCACAAACAAAAATGGCGACTTCCGTATTTGGGAAGAGGGTATAGTTCGTACGCTTGGACGTCTTAAGAAATTGCTGAAAATTGACCATAGCCTAGAATATTGAGCCTATCCGAGGCGTCGTGGCGGCTTAATGTTTAATTTCCAAAAGTCGGTGTCCAGTCTTAAAATGATACAAAACACATACTTCTATGAATGATGAAAGTGCAATGATACACCGAAATAGAGCATTTTATTAGCTGCACATACCTATGGTAACATTGGCGTATGTGTTTTAAATGTTTGTACATAAAAATAACAATTCATTTCAACCGCTAATGCAACCATAAATGTTTTCGAAAATACCAATATGGCGACGTTTCATTGCCTGGAATCGCTAGAAAACGCATCTCTATTGGTCCACCAAAATATTCGCCACCAACTGCTACATATGAGTCTGGGAAGTACAAATAACGACACATGACGTCAAAATCAAAAAAGAACCCTCTTACAAATATGGAATCAAATACTTTATTGATGGTAATGGACATAAGCTATTCTTTCAGAGATTAGAAAAAAAGTTCCGACCGGCCTAATAATAATTTTCAATAGAGACTGGGCAAAAAGCACGCGCCTTCTTATATTCATGTGTAACACTTTGATTACTTTACGTATTATTTTCCTTCAGATTTTATATTACACCCATACTATTAAACATCGGTTACTACTGATAACCAGGAACGTTAAAAGTAATACAATAATAAATGTGAGTATTTTATTGACATTTTCCAAGTATTTGCAGGCAGAGGTGATTCGCCATTTCAATAGTATGGCTATGCTAAAAGTAATACAATAATAAATGTATTTTATGAATACTTCCCAAGTATTTGCAGGCAAAGGTGATTCGCCATTTCGATAGTTTATGGTTCACAAAATTATGCTAGGGTAGTTCCCACAAAATTTGAGTAGAGATCCAGTTATCTCCGTCAATGAAGCGAATTTCTCCAGCCATCAGCGAGGCTCTGAGGATACTCAAAAACAGCCAAGAACTACCCCACAATTCAAGGGGGATGGTGGGTGCTGAGGACATGCGTTTTTTCTTACATTTTTGTAATATGAACAATGCGTCCATGTCTGCTGAAATTCGAAAATTTTCTATTTAAATGTAAATTGATAATAAAATATTTGCATAATTCAATTCAATGCAGAAAATGTCTCATGAAATAACTACGCAATTTCTGCGTCCAATTCGCAGCTTACTCATGAGGTTCGCTCACACTGCCCTCTCTTTGAGCTTATCGCCCCGCCAAACACGTACTATGGAAGCGATCAGGGTCATTTGCGTGTTCTATCGTCCGACGGTTATCATCCCTTTCCCAGGTTTTTGAGACGGTTGGCTAATATCACTGATCTATCAAGATCAGGAGCTATATGCCCTTCAACACCCCGTTCCTTTCGGCTGGCAGCCAATGGTTTGCCATCGCCAATGATTTACCATTGTGACGCCTAGTTAGCATCTCGGATTTAACCACCATTCTTGCATTCAAATGTAAACTCGTGTGTTTCCGTACTCGGGAAAAATATAGCCGGCTGTTGTTGGGACTAGAATTGGATTGAAGTTTGAGCAAGATATCACTGGAAGAAGCCAGTGATGACCACCGTCAATTTCGCAGGAAGTACGGTTAAGGTAATACATTGACGTATTATTTTGCACTGTCATATGAGGTTTTTTTTTTCGAAAAATGGGTATGTGTAAAATGTTTAATATAATAAAAGAAGTAGTAATAAATATTCTAAACCCTCTATGGTTGTTTATCGAATTGTAGGTAATACTATACTAATCCCCCACAAAGTTTGGTTCAGCTAAAGATGCCACCTGATTATTACATTTTTTACGTTAAAAATTATTGAGGCATTAATAATTTAAATAAATTTTAAGATTGATCTATAATATATAAATTGTAGGTAATACTATTTAAAAAACTTTTTACTGAATTAATAATTGAGTATTTTATAAAAAGGAAATTACTGTGCTCCCACGTGAATCGAAGTCCACGAAAACCTTTTGTTTTATGACAAACTAGCTGGTACCCGGCGCGTTGCTGCCTCAGAAGAAATAATTGAGGAAGAATATTCCTCTCACCCTCACTTTTCCCCTCTCTCTTTTTTCTCCTCTTTCCCGCACTCTCTGACTTTTTCCTCTCTCATTTCTCCCCCTCTGTGTCTCTTTTCTCCCTTTCTGTGTCTCTTCTTCCCCTTTATGTATCTTCTTCCGCTCTATGTCTATTTCCCCCACTTTGACTCTCTTTTCCCACTCTGTTTTCCCTCTCTCACTATTTCCCCCTCTCTCCATTTCCCCCTCTCTCCATTTCCCCCCCTCTCCATTTCACCTCTCTCCATTTCCCCATCTCTCCATTCCCCCTCTATCCATTCCCCCTCTCTTCATTTCCCCCTTCCTTCATTTCCCCCTTTCCATTCCCCGTCTCTCCATTTCTCTCTCTCTTCATTTCCCCCTTTCTTCATTCCCCCTTTCTCCATTCCCCCCTCTCTCCATTTCTCCCTCTCTCCATTTCCCCCTCCTTCCATTTCCCCCTCTCTTCATTTCCCCCTCTCCTCATTTTCCCCTCTCTCTATTTCCTCCATTTATTTCCCTCTCTGTTTTCCTTCTCTTACGCTATTTTCCTTATCTTTCTCTATTTTCCTCTCTCTATTTCCCTCTCTCTATTCCCCCTCCCTCTATTTCCCCCTCTCTCTATTTTCCCTCTATCTTCCTTCTCTCTATTTTCCCTCTCTACTATTCCTCTCTATTTTTTCCTTTTTCTCTCTTTCTTTTTCCCTCTTTCCTTCTCTTTTTCCCTTTCTCTCTGCCCCTGTCTCTTTTTCCCTCTCCTCTCATCAACTGGAGCCGCCTGTGCCTCGTGTTATCCTCGACCCCGCTCTACGGCACACGGCCACGCCCAGCAACAATGAAGCTCACGAGAATTGGGAATTGCATTTAACTGAAGCGCCATCATGTAATCTAGCGCCATCTAGTGGAGTTACAATAATTGTATTATGCATATGTTCTTCCCGCAAGTGCAAGCAATAAGTTTTTTTATCGCAATTGGATGCCTGGTACGGCAGCACATTAAGCACGAACCAACAAACATTGATTTTTATATATTAGATTAATGTTTTTGTGTATAATTATTTTTCGTGACATTTTCCGATATTTTAATAGTTATTCTGCTATTCGGGGCGGAGATGAATTCAACAAATCGGAGATAATTAAAATTGGCCTTGTCGTTCTTGAGTTATTAATTAATCCGACTTTGATTTATTTACTTAGATTCTGCACGTCTTTGAGTAGATGGGGTAATATTGAGAAGCGCCGGACAAACAAAAATGTAATAGAATGTTCAAAAATATCTCATTCAGTAGAATACGGTGTGAGAAATGTTTCTTTGAGGCCCTCAGCCTCAAAATTTTAGTTTTAAGGCCATAAAACGCTTCTTTTAGGAGTTATTGAATGATATCAATTCGACGTGTGTAGCGGGCTGCGTTTGCATGAATATCTAGTTTTTCTTCGGCGCCATGTAGTGTCATTTTTTCGATATTTTATTAGTTATTATGTTATTCGGGACGGAGATAAATCCAACAAAACAGAGATGATTAAAATTGGTTCAGTCGTTCTTGAGTTACAAGTGGTGTAACTAATACAACTTTATATTATATAGATAGATAGATATTGAGACTTCTGTACCGAAATTACCACAAGCTCCTTTTTCGTCTCTTCTTAAAATTCAGTCACACGTCCTCACTAATCGCCGTCGTTTCTTTATCTCTTCATTTAACACAAGAAGTGCGACCGCAACTCGCATCTTCTGCATTCTACTAGCCGTGTCGGAAACAGTGGCGAAGCGTCAGGGTAGGCAGAGTAAGCTGAGCTATCCCTAAGAATCTTGAAGACGGAAAATATATCTTCACTAAAAAAAGAAACTTGTCAATTGTCATGTTATTTTAGCCAATTAATACTGTATTTATACTGTACGTTGGTATACTGTACGTAAACCAGGTTATTTTTTCTGTTCTTATGTGCATTCAATGCGAAGTGACTTTGTCGCCGCCCGGTGCATCGGGCAGGCTGGGGAGTGAGGCTGAGGCCGTTCCGCTTACCACTGGAAGACAGTTAATGGGCAAGGGACGGGGCGCGGGGAAGTGAGCGCGCATGCGCATTTAGAAGCTGGCCCGATTACTCGGCCAGAAGGGTAGGCCGGCCTTACAACTGACTAAGTAATTTAAACTCCTGCCGGCAGGCGCTCTCTTCACCATAAGCTTGCGTGGAACTTCCGGAAATGTCCAGTAGAGGTCATTGAGCAACTTCAAATATCACTACTAAGGTCCGATTGAATTAAGAAGGTGACTGACATTTGTGAGTGGAGGGGAGCGACGTTGCCAGGTCGCAAACCACTGAGCACGTGTTACCGGGACACGAAAACAAACACTTCAAAAAATACGTGTAAAAGTGTAAAAAAATACGACAAAAGCCTAACCTCAACGCAACTCATCACAACACAATACACATTGCGCGCGCAGCACAGGCAGAAACGCGGGCGGCGCGGAGGCAGGGAAGTCGCTGTGCGATGCTCAAATGTTCCCCGTGTTCGGCAGTGGCAACTGAGCGACCTGACACGTCACGTTTTGTCTCTCTGGTTGGTAGCTGCCATGGAAACGGGAGAGGCGTCCTGACGTGACACAGAACTGTCAATCACCTTCTTAATTTAATCGGACCTTAACAAAAGTAAAACATTTATTTATTCCAAATTTCAGTATTAGAATTCCTCTGTCGCTAATTCATTAAGTACAATATTGAGAATGTTAACTTTTTCTCTCACATCATTTAGCATTGGGTTTACTTTTAATAAAACAAGATCATTTAAAAAAACGTCGATTTTAAGCATTTATGGGTTGGTATCGCGGCGTGTGAATCCCCCAGTAGTATTGTGTTCTGGAAAGATCAAACAGGATCTGATCAGTGTAATTTAATTTCGTAAGTTGACTGAATAGCGCATTCGTATTTAGGTTACATGTGAAATGTCGTTGACCTGCAACTGCATGTCGCCGTGTCTCTTTGACAGTGAGCCCTCTGAAACAATTAAAACTCATTAACGTAATTCTAAGTCAAATAACAGACTCTTTAACTTGGCGACTATTTTCATAGAAAAGCAAATTTCGTGTAAGTGTTCGCAAGATGCTATGTTTAAAGAAAGAGTTGAATTTTTTCTGAAGAAAACCGGACATTTAGAATTAATTTACAAAAACCTGTACAAACGAGGAGTATACATCAATTATAAATAAGCATAACCATTTACAATTTTTTTCAATTCTGCAGTAAGCTTATATTTGATCTGAGTATTGTTGCATGATTGAAATAATAATAATAATAATAATAATAATAATAATTATTATTATTATTATTATTGTGGTTGTTAAATTTGTAGTATGTTGATCTTTATCTTCGAAATATTCGATATTTCACAAATTAAGTACACGTATGTGTTTTTACAATATGTTCGTGACTCAGCTTATCCAAAAATTAACCTCACGCTTCGCCACTGGTCGGAAAGTGAGGTGTAACCTGATTTTGCTGGTCCATGTGAAGACGATCTGCAGTACTCTTATATACAATACAATGCAGCACAATACAACACAACAGAATAGTATTACAGATGGTCTTGGCCAAGTTTATTATTTTTCTGTGATCATAATGTGTGGAACGAAGAAGGGAATAATTTGTACAATCTCTCATATGCAATCAAAAACATGATCGATCACAAAGTCGCTTGCGTTAACTTGTTCAACTGGCCAGTTTTGGAAGTGTCAGCATTGAAAATGAAATTAATCTATCAGATGTAATGCGACATAATGACACAGAAAGAATAGAGACATTGAAACGCCGAATTGACGCGACAAGTTTGTTCAATGCAGAAATTACCTTTCGGAAGGCATCGTGAAACCAAGAGTTGGTTTGCAAAGGCTCCGTTGATCGAACTTCTAAATTTGTTGAGTTAAGTACGTTGCGACCTTGCAACAATATTTAAAAGTTGGCAAAACATTAGAAGGCACAGAATACAAAATACTTTTTTGCAATTAGTAATTTCTTGAATAAATTTATTAAAGAAAACATTTCAATGGTCTAGCATGTTGCAATTGTTTTAGATTAAATAGTCATTGATCAGATGCTATGTTGTGGGAGGGAGAGCTGTGCCGCTGCGAAGGAAGCATCTTGGAGTCGATTTCGATTCGTGGGCGTTGCCAATTCAGCACGAATGATAGTATCTCTCAGTCAAAGCCAGAGGTTGATAAATTGACTTTTGGCTCATTGAAAATAGTGTGTGCGTCAGGGGAGGACTTGCTTTATTCCAGAATATGCAATAATAATAATGTCATTTTTTGATATAATGATTTAATTGAAAATGTATAGAACTGAATATGTTTTTTTCGTTTTGTCCCCCAAACATACTCCAAATCGCACTCTTGCTATTTACAGAGCTTACCCACCCAAATTGGTCACCGCACGCCCTTGGAGTATAAAATGTACTTCCACAAAGAAAAATCATAGTTTTGAAACTGTAATACGATAATTAGAATCCAACAATATTCGTTCGAAGAAGTGCGACACAGGACCTACACGGTTTGTAGAGGATCAGTTTCATGAGGCAGGAACAGTGAGTGAAAATTCCCATTGTCCTTTGAAATGTTTCATGAACCCTAATTAAGGTTTCATGAAACATCTAATTAAACAATTAGGTGTATTGTTCGTGTTTTAAAGTACTTTTGTATATTATTGTTTTGTTTATTGTCAGAGCAAGCAATACAAAATCAGCAATTCTCCAAGATTCTCAAATAAGTAGTAGATATGTACATAGTAATATGGAATACATAAGCATGACGTACGATGTCAATTAGATACTTTAATTTAATGCTTGCCAACTGAATGTTTTGTGACGTCACAGAAATTTTATCTACTTTTCCGAACCTAGCCGCGGAGCAAAACAAGTGCCCCATGCGGTGGTGGGCGCACCATGTTCCAATGATGGTACGGAAGTAGAGGGCAAAGGTTCGCATAGAAAACCGATAATTCCGTTTTGTAAATGGTAATTAATATTATTTACAAAGTTTATGGTTTAATAAGAATACGAATACAATAGAACATACATTATTACAACTCAAAGCAATATCCGACTCTTTGATCATAACCAGCACTGTAATTCCACTTCCATTCTTCTACTGGATAACATTTTTGGAAAAGACAGTTTTAACATTTTAGGAGAATAATATTTTGTGCAATGGTATATAATAAAACGAATTAGTTCATTCTGAAACAATAATTACAAATAGATAACAAATAGGTAATCGGTAGGGGTCACATGAGAAAATTTGGACCCCAGGGTTTCTTATTTTTTATGTACAGTTTTGTTTGAGAATGTTGTGATTTTCAGTATCTTTTCCATAATCCTCAATCTGCAAATTCATTTACTCATTCCATAATTGCAGGCTGTCAATTGTCAGAATTTATTGTTACCTCGCAGAGTTCTATAAATCGCAAAACTACGCAATGCAACTGTAGCTTGGCCTTTTTAACATGCTGTAGTTATTTTTAACACACTAAGCACTTCGCTGTTGTTTCAGTATCTACAAAAGGAAATCTTTCTTCCCTAACAGAAAGAAAATTAAGTGGTGTAGATGTTTTCTCACTCATATTGGCTGAAACACCGGCAAAGGCCCACTGCCAAGGTTTTAATTACCGGCAACCGCCGTCTGCCCCTCCCCCCTTGCTCGCACTGCTTCAACGAGTGCCTGCTCAAGGTGGGGAAGCAACTCTGACGTCATTTCTCCTCCAGTTGACAATCGCTGCCTTAATTGATCTACCTTGTTTAATCCGTAAAAATGGTAGCATTCCCCTGCTCTCTGACCAGGAGATAAAGTCACTGACAACAACAATAACAACAACAACAATAATAATAATAATAACTCCACCTGAGTAGTACATGACCTTGCAGTTGGTGGTGGAGCTTGAGTAACCCCATGAGCCTGTTAGCCATGAGAGCTATGTCAGTGGTAGCCTAGCTACCGGTAGGGCCTCCCTTGTTAAATAGCTTGAAGGTGAGGGGTCAGACGAAAAAGTACTCCATTTTGAGGAGAGTGGGAAGTAAGTACAGAGGGAAGGGTCGTGAACCTTCCTCTGTCGGACTTTCTGTTGTCGGTCCATGGAGGGTACAGGAGAGAAACTGGGTTGGCACACCGGACCACTGATTATACTGCGATTTTTCTAAGAGCGACTCTCAAGGAAACTCAAATCCCATCTTCGCGATGGAATATGTCACGGCATTTCGCGTCTTTCTCAGTCGTTCCGCTAGATTTCGCACGATCGCGACCGTATGAAGCAGTGCTTGCGTTCATGCGACTTCTACCGGCAAGACCGAGAAAAGACGCGAAATGCCGTGACATATTCCATCGCGAAGATGGGATTTGAGTTTCCTTGAGAGTCGCTCTTAGAAAAATCGCAGTATAGAGTGGAGGCCCGAACCGTTCATTAGCCAGCGAAGGTGGCTGCCTTCAGCAGTCAGTGAAAATCCCATGGGGTTTAGTAATGCCGACTGGCGATCGGAGGGACCCCTTGCTCGGCCCTGCGGGAGGATGCCCCGAGGCCACTGTGGGTCGCATTAACGGATGGCAGGAAACAACCCAAGAATTAATTGTGATCTGTGAACTCGAACTTGCGTCCTGCGCTTCTTCAATTAAAACCAAAGAGCAAAGTGGATAGAACAAGAAATGTAATGAATCTTAACGTGCCTTGTTCTACGAATGTTCCATACCTGCTCAGAAACCGAGCTAATGTCACCTTGTCGACGTCTGGCCATCCCACGGATGTTAGTCCCAGGGACCCAGAGCCGGCAGTAGCTGGAAGTCATCGTCAGAGATGGACCGGGGATGAATTAAAGGAGGTGATGTGGTGCTTTTACTATGCAAAAGCGAAAAATGGGGGCTCAGAAATAGAAGTTTTCAAGGTATGGAGAGAGCGGAACCCAGATATGAGACCTACCCTTGACTCAAAGAAGCTTGCCAGTCAACGATACATACTCAGCAGTGAAAAATTCACATCAGAACAACTTGCTGACATTCAGAGAAGTGCGGAGTATGTTCTTCGATCAAACTACCCACATGACGAACGTGTAGAACTGGAAAACGATGGTCCTGTTGAAGGTTCATCTCTTTCCAATGATACACACGTCAGTGGTGAAAATTCATCTGGCAAATAATTACACGATAAGGACATCATGCGAAATCTCCTCCGACGCGAGATAGAAAGAGTTCGTCAACTTCCACTTGAATCTCGTTCACCGTTGAAGAGAATATACGAAAATGCCAAAGCTAAGAGAGTGATAGAGACAGTAAATTCGGTGTTAAATGAGGTGGCACAGTCCCCTGGTAGAGATAAAGATATTACTGAAATCAATCACATCGTATATGCAACTGGATATCTGGTCTCTCTTATAATTTTGGGGCCAACCAAGAATACCGATGGCCGACAGCAAAACAGAGTAAACAGCCCAGTATCCCAATGGACAAGGAATTATGAAACGAATAGCCGACACTCGGGGTGAAATATCACTCTTACCTGAGGCATCTTCTAAATCAACGCACACCACTAAAGTTCAACGAAAAATATTCAATGTTGAACAAAAATACCGAATTGAAAATGGCACAAATAGGCTAATCGTAGTTCAGAAGCTTAAAGAGAAAATTCAAGCAAGGGCTCAACGAATTAGACGTTACAAACATAGAATAGATTTCCATGTGCAGAATCGGTTGTTTGTAACAGACGCGAAGAGATTCTATCGCAATCTGACTCAAAACTGAATGGCAATGCTGTCACTCCTCCAAAAGATGACGTCGAAGCATTATGAGCAGGAATTTGGGAGGAGAGCAGATCCTACAACAAAGACGCATCTTGTATTGAATCTGAAGTTGATGTTGCCGATGAACTTGTGGAAACAGTGAAAGATGTTCACGAATTCTCGGAAGAGGACCTCTTCCAAGCAATTAAGAACATGGGAAACTGGAAATCACCCGGGATTGATAAGATCTAGATTTATTGGACTCAGAAATTAACAACAATACATTCTCATCCAGCAAAGGCTGTTAATAAAATTTTAGAAAACCCAAAGGAACTCCCGGAATGGCTCACACGCGGCATCACGTATTTGCTACCCAAAGCGGGAGACAGCTCATTGGCGAAGAACTACAAGCCAATCACTTGTCTGGCAGTACTGTACAAAGTTATAACTGCAGCCATACCTGACAAAATGTACAGACATCTAGAGAAGAATCATCTGATGCCAGCTGAACTAAAATGATGCCGTAAAAGCTCTTATGGCTGTAAGGAAATCTTACTACTGAATAAAGTCATCTTGAATGATGTAAAGAAACGAGAACGTAATTTGAGCATGGCTTGGATTGACTACCAAAAGGCCTTTGATAGTGTGCCACACGATTGGATTTTGAAGACCTTGGAGATCTATTGATTTCATCCTAGACTTATTGAAGTTTGCAAGGCGTGAAGTCGTCGAAGTCTTCTCCGTTGCAAATTGAAGCTTGCGCTGGCTGCCATGTTGGAGGTAATTTTACGCGCATAATTCAAATACGTTGAAATTTTTCAGACTTTTTCCGCATTTTCAAGGCTTTGAATACATAGAATGGATGACATATTGAAATACTAACTCATTGTTTAAAGTAATATATGCAAAACTAACATTAAAAAGTCGAAACGTTTATGTTTCTCTTACATAATATCACACGTCTTTATCATACATATTTACCCTAGAGCTTTCTAAAGCACAAATAACACTGTTGTTTAAAGTACGTCGCCCACGAAGTGTTTGGAACTTGTAACAGAACTTTCGAAAGCAAAAAATAAGCATATAATCTTTTACTCTAAAAATGGGTTTGTATTTACTCCATGAGTTTGTTCAGTCAGTGATAAGTTCATATTATATTGAACACACTAAAGGGGTTATCATGAAAGTATTTAGTTTTGATATGTTGAGGATATTGTCCCTCACAAAACATCATATTGTAGTAGATATCGGGATATTGCTTGCGGAAACTTTCGTTCTCATTTTTAAAGTGTACTCCTTTAATCCAAACTCTATTCAAAATTGTCTATCTTGACTAATTCTGCATCGTTTTTTCACTAAAAAGGTAAATCATATTGCGCTAAATTTTTAGAATTCTTTACTAAATTATAAACTTAATTAATTTTTATACACTTTCGATACATAAGAAAGTTCCGTACAGAGCACGCAAAAACCTGGATTAAATGGTCATGTGAATTGGTATTAAAATATATGCGTTCTTGATGATTCCATCAACCTCAATACAAATCTCGATATCCCTGTATTGGGTTCGAATTTATGGAATATCTACCCTGGATAAATGGCAAGTTATCTACAAAAAGTGGTTACTTTCAGAGTAAAATTAATGTTTCTTTAAGTGCAATAACAAATTCATCGATTTTTTGTTATTCACGAACACCGTATTAATTAGTAAAAGTAACCAGCGCGTTCAATAGATTACATCACATAATTAAAATTGTGAAATTACACCACGCAGGCTTTCGTCGCACGATTAGTACACTCGTAAACCGCGCGCTCCTTCACCATTTTACTTTTTCCTCTAATAGAATCTTCCCCTTCCGCAAAAGGCACACAAATAATGATATACGGCACCAATACGACTTGGTGTCCACATGCTTGCCCCCAACATGGCTGCATTCAATTTGCAACGCTACACTAGCGCTGTGGGTGGGTCTAGTATAATATTACAATTTCTTTGCAGTGTACCACACGATTGGATTTTGAAGACCCTGGAGATCTATCGATTTCATCCCAGACTTATCGAGTTTTGCAAGGATAGTATGAAGTCGTGGAGTACCAGGTTACTAATACACAGCGGAAAGGAAGCAGTAGAAACCAGAAATATTCAGATTAACAGAAGTATTTTTCAAGGAGATTCATTATCCTCTCTGCTGTTTTGCATTCGTTTGATCCCACTATCTAGACAGTTGTCGCAAGCTGACTTTGGTTACAAGCTCCATGGTGATGAAAGGCCAGTATCACATTCGTTTTACATGGATGATCTTAAAGTGTTTGCTAAGAATGAAGCGATTCTCTCCCAAATGCTGTCTGTCATCAATGATTATAGCAATGACATCTGCATGAAGTTTGGTCTTGACAAGTGTGCAAAAGCCAACTTAAAAAGAGGTAAAATGGCCACATCAGAGAACATTGAAGTTGATAGACACACTGTGATTCAAGATCTTGAGCCAGGTAAAACTTACAAATATCTGGGCATTGAAGAATGTGAGACCATCTCGAACGACACAATGAAAGATAGAATTCGCAGGGAGTATTAGAGAAGAGTGAGACTGGTCCTGCAGTCCGCTCTGAATTCCAGGAATAAAATATCAGCAATAGGTAGTTTGGCGGTGCCTGTAGCCGAATACAGTTTCGGACTAGTTGACTGGACTGAGCATGAAATTCGCATCATGGATCAAAAAACAGAAAACTGCTTACAATGCATCATGTTGTCCACCCTCGAGCTGATGTTCATAGACTTTATGTGTCACGTAAGGAAGGAGGAAGAGGACTCAGACAAATTGAGGCCTCCTGGCTCAATGCAATAGTCGGGATGGGAAAGTATGGAGTCAGCAATCAAGATGCCCCACTAATGAGGCAGGTCATAAAATCTGACCGAAGAATGGGAAAGAGAGGAATTGTAAGTGTAATAAGAAGCATTGCGAACAAGACTATGCAAGACACTCAGAATAACAGAGACACTGAACTTCTAATGCTACTTAACAGGAAATGTGAGACAAAAAATAAAGAACTGGTGGTGAGACAAACCGCTCCATGGACAATAAAAAGAATGGACAAGATGTAGATCAATAAAGATCAATTTATGCTGCCCAAGATCAGGCATTGAGAACACGACATTATGATAAAGCGGTTCTCAAAATTTCCCAAGATGATAAATGCCGCCTATGCCAGGAACACGTAGAAACCATTGATCATATTGTCTCAGCTTGTCCAGTCCTAGCAAAGTCCGAATACTTGAAAAGACACGACAGGGTGTGTAGCTACCTCCACTGGCAGATCTGTACCACCCGCGAAGTTCCGAACACATGCCCCAAGTGGTACGAACACTCACCAAACCGGTGAGGTCTTTTGGATTGTGTACGATATTGTACGACCAACAAATTCAAACTGATCGCACGATAGCGGCAAACAAACTGGATTTAGTCATCCGGGATTTGGAGAACAAATCGTGTTTACTTGTCGATGTTGCTGTACCTTGCGATCAAAACGTCGTTACCAAGGAGGCAGAGAAACGTCTTAAATAGAAGAGTTTGGAAATCGAGATCAGCCGAATGTGGGGAGTAAAAGCACAGGTCTTCCCGATAGTTATCGGAGCTCTGGGATTTGTTCAGCAAAATTTGTGTTAGAACGTGTCTAAACTCCCAGGTAATTCAAAAGACTGCGCAAAATGTGGGCTGTTCCAAATAAAGCGATTTCTTGCACTTCCCAAAGGTTGCAACCTGGAGTAGATTTTATATTCAGCCGACACATGGCATTTTTAGCCGTGATATAGAGGAATAATAATAATATAATAATATAATAATATAATAATATAATAATATAATAATAATTATAATAATACAAAATGGTTGACGTTGCTTTGTCTTTTTGTGTAAGAACTTGTCTAAACTCCCACGTAATTCAAAAGACTGGGAAATGCCAGAAATCGCTTTATTTGGAACAGCCCACATTTTGCGCAAAGTAGTGTAGAGGCACCGACTGTCCCTAGATTTGCTCCTTAGGTAGCTGGTTGCAACCTGGAGTAGATTTTCTTTCGAGCCGACTCATAACATCTTTAGTCGTGATGTAGTGGAATAATAATAATAATAATAATAATAATAATAATAATAATAATAATGAGGGTATTGAAGAACGTGAGAAAATCTCGAATGACACAATGAAAGAATTCTCAGGGAGTATTACAGAAGAATGAGACTTCTGAACTCCAGGAGTAAAATATCTGCAATTGGTAGTTTGGCGGTGCCTGTTGTCGAGTACAGTTTCGGATTAGTGGACTGGACTGAGCAAGAAATTCAAATCATGGATCGAAAAACCTGAAAACTGCTTACAAGGCATCATGTCGCCCACCCTTAGGTGATGTACACAGACTTTGTGTCTAGTAAAGGAGGAAGAGGCCTCAGACAAATTGAAGACTCCTGACACAATGCAATAGTCGGGATGGGAAAGTATGTAGTTAGTCATCAAGATGACTCACTAATGAGGCAGGTCTTAAAATCTAACCCAAAAGACACAAAAAATGTTAAAGAAGTTGTGGAAAGACAAACCACCCCATGGATTGTATCTAAAAAAGGGACAATGTGTAGATCAATAAAGATCATTTATGCGGCTCAAAACGGAAAGAATGAAGCCAGTATCGGAAGCAGTTTTAATATCTGCCCAAGATCAGGCGTTGAAAACACAACATTGTAATGACGCGGTTCTTAAAATTTCCCAAGATGGTAAATGCCAAACAAATTTATCAGGAACAAGTAGAAACTATTGATCATATTGTCTCATCACGTCCAATTCTAGCAAAGACCGAATCGTAAATTTAGACATTTAAAATCATCCGAATGTATTTCCCCGCGTTATGCATGGTACTCTGACCACCCGTTTTCCCATAAATATGGTAAAACGTGTCACATCCCTCGCCTGAGTAAACAGGGACAAGTTAAAATGCGCGCTAGAAAACAAAAGAATAAGTGCATAACTAATAACTACAGAGTTCGCGGAAGTAGCCAGAAGAAACGAAGCGCTATAGGAATCATTTCTCGCTCTTTTGTAACCGAGAAGCAGACCGGAGAAGTTGCGAGGCGAGGACGGATCACTACGTGTTAGAGCTGTTATGAGCCATCGTTTCCGAAGCAACAGAAACTCTTCGAAGAGATATAGAGTGTTTTCTTTATATTGTTTGTTCTTTTTGGCCTTCCGTGGATGTTCTTTCATTGGTATCTTGGCGTGGGATTTCACTCAAACTGGTGCAGATTCTGAAAAGAACGAGATACAAAATCCCTACGCAAACGCGTGGCTACGCGAAAACGAGGTTGTAACGGACGCGAATGCTGATACAAGGTTGCGTGGCGCACCGCAGAGCTGGCTGTCGCGACGCTACCTGATTTCGTCCCTAAAGGTTGAATACGTCACAAGTAATAACGTTTTAAACGGAATTACAGAATTTTGAACTTTCGACAAAATGTATTTGATTTAGGAAAAGACGTAGGAATCCGTTATCAAGTGTCTGAGAAGTTTTGAAATTGGCACTGAATCAATAAAATCAATCGTTCATATTTTTGGAGAAAAATAGAAACAATTGCTTAGAATTTGTAAAAAGAGTTGTTTCAGATAGTGCGATGTGTAATTTTTCTATAAAAGTGGAAGAGAAAGTAAGCAGTTTACATGATTTACTGAAGATAACTTTTGGAAAGCATTGTGTTCCGTGTAAAAAGACAATACAATCAATGCTTTTGTGTCTTTTGTGTAAATGTGTGAATATAGAAAGGAAAAAATTCAGATAGGATGTTTGTCTTAAAAATCTCTGACAACTATTAAAGAAGCATAGGATTATTTTTTTATTGTTAGTAGCAAAAGTGTGTGTACAAAAAGTGTTGTCACGAGCATAAGATCTTTTCTTTTATACAGGGTATTTATTGTGGAAGTGTATGTTTCTTATATACAATGTATGTGCATTAAGATTCAGAGATTATAGTATAATTTGTTTAAAAAAGTATTTGATTTCGAGTGATTTCGTGACTGACAGAGTGCAGAGTATCCATGACCCTGAATCCTCTATTTTTTGTGTTTTCGACTGTCATCCGACTTAGCTAGGTTAAATATTTGAGGATATAAATTCCTCCCCCACGACAGTCGGTCATAGTACGGCCTGATATTACGAGTGGTTTCATTCCTCCTCCGTCCCTTTTCAGAGCAGCCGGACTCACGGCCGAGATCAACAATGCAAGGAAGACAGGTGTGGAAAGCTCGAGTAATCTAATTATGGTCCGCAACCACATTACAGGATTTAGTTGTGCCCTTTGAGGCTTTGTAACTCAGACACATCCATACGAGTTCATTGTTCCGCTCTTGAGTGAAGGCGATCTCTTTGAAGACTTGTGACGTCAGGTTGTCGGCGACGCTTGCCCACTTCAGAAACCAATCCCCCTTTCATTCGAGCTCGTGGTAGTGTTTAGTTTATAACATTACATTATAACCCATTAACGTCTAAATTAAATTCATGCGCATTGCGCTCGCCTATTGTTGTCACGTTCTTGCGCGCACAGGAGCCGTTGGAGCACTCTAGCAACATGTGTTTGCAACATTTAGTGTTAACTAATTGTTGTGTTGATAAATAATTACTACTAGAGCGCTCCAAAGCGCAAACCGTTATATTAGCATTTTTTCTATAAGAGGAAGGAAAACCGTTAGAACAGAGCTGCTATAATGTCCCGTCAACTTCGATGCAAACCAACCACCGTTTGCTTTACATCGGCCCTCCCCCGACTTAACCAAAGGCATATAGCAGCTAAGCACGGTTTTATATGAATATACCCTGGAGTATACAATGCCTTAGCGATCACTGCTAATCAATATCTGGCATTCAAGAATAAACACATTTTCTGTCGTGACCGCCCGCGCGCGGTTGAAAGACCCGCCGCCGAGCTACGTCAGCGAGGAGACGGCGCCCTCAGTCGGAGGGGAAGGCGACGTTGCAGGCTTGCCCGGGCCGTCACGCCCGAGCAGGCGCGCAGGGACTCGCCACCGCCCCTACGTCACAGCTAGCCGGCGGGCTGCAGACCCAGGCGGACTATAAAGAGGCCCCGGCCCGACACTAGGCAGCAGAAAGCGACGGTGATACTGCGGACAGTGTATTGCGAAGTGAGTGGTGTTTATCGACGACGACGACGACTAGTGCTACGGACACGGAACTCTCTGGTGGACATTGTGCGACACGGCTACGTAATCGGCACTGTCTCCTGGATATTCGGAACTTCGGCATTTGTTTACTTTTTTCCTGCACTTGTAATTGGTTTATCAATAAAAAAACATTTTATGAAGTTTTATTTTTCTTTGGATTCAACGCTTTCTTATATGTTTCGTTTAGGATGTCTACGTCTACTGAAGAAATAAAATTAACAAAGTATTGCAAATGAAGCTAATTTGAGTTGGCCAGAAAAGAGCGTCCTCAAATGAGGATGCTGGGCGTTAACGGGATAACCATGGAAAGGTACCTCATGTTCCGTAACATCTGATTGTGGCCCGGGATCATAGCGTGTCAAAGCAGCCCTCGCCCTCTGGCATCTGCTTCTCGCCACAGCACACTGCCGAGACGTTCACCGGTGACCATCTGGAAGGAGGAAATGCACTCCCTCAGCGATTGCTGCTCCGCAGGTGAGATGAACTGTTTCGGCCGAATGGGCACGAAACTGTCAGGAATAGGGGTTATAGTGGAATCCCCTCGCATGCTGTTTAATCCTGCTGGCTGCCAGCTTCCAGCCGAGGGATGTCACCCCCGCCGGTGGTCTGGAAGGAGCTCCAGAAGCCCATCAGCGCTGCATAATGCGTCCTGACGTATGCCGCTACTACGTCGCTAAAGATACCGGGAAGTAGATTTTCCGTTTCCCCCTGGGCGTCTTCAAGGTCTGCAGGCGGCGTTTCAGACATCGTAGGTGTTGGCAGAAGTCCCACATGCGGCTAAAGGTCGAACCTGTTCTCCACTGCGGTGTCCTCAGCACCAAGCGCGAGGATCTGCATTCCCGGAGTGACTGCCTTCAGCAGCCCAAGGTCGATGACATGCACGACCTCGTCGCGCTCTTAGGAGTGCCCTGGCGTGACCGTCGACTCAGTCGAAATTGACCCAGTGACGTTTTCCTCCAGCAAGCGTGTCAGTTCCCACGTAGGCGTCTCCTTTGCACCCAGCCAATACCGTCGGGGTGTTGCTTCGTCCTCGTTCTCTGCCATTGCTATTTGGCTACCATTGCTCTTTAACTTGTCCCCCGCGAGAGCAGAGCTCAATTGCGGAGAAAATCTCTGCCTGTGATGCGATCCCGCCTGTATTTCCACTAAACGAACTCTGAGAACAAAGCCCAATCACAAGAACGCCAGGTACTCACGGTGCAAAGATACTTGCACGAACTTTCCACTTAATAGTGGCTCTCACTTAATTCCACTTAATAGTAGCTTCCACTTAGCAGTGCTCAACCACTTGAGCCAGATACTTGTTGCGTGCCGCAGCAAGTCAGAAATTAAAAATGCCGACAAAGTCAGAAATGAAATATGGAGCAGCGAACTAGGCATATAACAGCAAAGCTGAGGTCGAGTTCGACGCTCCTTCCAACAACCTTCCTCCTCGATGGCCAGAGCAAGGATCTTGTCATCCTTACTTATTATTGGCATTATAGTGTAGGAATGTGGCAAATCTCTAACTGATTGAGCAACTGTCTGTGTGTGCTTTGTACCACCAAACGACAAAGTCCGTTTTGAACGCATTTCTTGGTCAAATCCACTTTGGTCTTTGTTGTACACAAAAGACGGCGAGTAATTTGAAAATCATTCTTTGGAATTTTCCATGAATTCCTCTACAACCACATCTTTTTCTGATTTCTCGTGAACACGAGTGCGGGATACGAATTTTGTTATCTTCCTGCTCTTAATTTTGTGTGCTTTTTTAACATAACTGATCCAGGCGTCAGAGGCGGAAATATTATATTTTTTGCTCCCAATTCCTTAAAAATGTCTAGGGTCTACTGTCGCAGATTTTCAGCAATCACATTTTGATTTGTTCTTCTCACAAGTTCATAACGAATCCAAAGTTTTTATACGTAATTTTTTTTGTGTTCTCTAGTATTTGCCGTCATGTTTTTCACTTGCTTTTTCCACAAATATACTCAAGTCAAGTTGTCATTCTGACGTCACGAGGTGAAAATTTCTACAGACCTGTGGATATCGTTTCCTACCGCATTCATTCAACCAGAATTTCACAGCTTTCTTCTTGTAGCTATACTAACATCTTCACTTGCATCTTCACAGGGGTTGTATAATAAACTGAACCGGAGGATTTGCAGGGTGACTGACATTTAGAATCACTATTCCGGAGATTCGCTGAGATTCTAATAATGAACACTTGCCCATATCATCACCTGTGGTAGAAGCATGCCTATCGCAGTCTGTATCAGTGTCACTATCACTTGATCATTTGATTCTCTATCATTTCCTTCACAAACATGAGGGATGATTCCTCATAACGATTAACTCATGTGCTATTATTTTCAATCAATTGAATAATGTAGTGACCCATTTCTTGTTCATTTTCATTTACACTTCCCGTCGGTGTTAGCATTTGTTACGAAAGTAACTCAAGATGAACTCGACTATGTTAACGTGTTTAAAACTACTTACTCTGTGGTCATTGTAGGTGTTCTTACTTCCGTAACATGGAAAGAAGAACTGGGTACGAAATTATACTACGATTTAAACGTAGTGGCTTTTCTAGGTCGCGAGCTGGACGAAGAGGGAGACACTATCGTTACGGAGACAGAGAGCTTCGTTACGACTTAAATGTTTGGTATTGGAGCTCCCGATTGGATGACTACATCCCCTTCACCTTCCAGCAAGTGGCCCTTCACCTTCCAGAAAGTGTGTAATATTTAAATACGAGTATACACAGCCCTTCGGTTTACACAAATGTCCAGAATTGCATCAATATTTTGAAGAAAAGTGTTGGTGGCAACCACTGCTGTTCGTGGAGGTATTCCTACAGATTTAGTAAGTTTTTGGCTGTATTATGCGGTTGCCGAGGTTTTTGTTTCTTATCACATGACATTTATTTACATTATATACATATTATCATATTATACATTATACTCATATTGTAACAGCACAGATCTCTGCACCACTAAAAATGCTTCATTGAAATAATTAAAAGCCGTCTAGCAGCGGGGAAAATGAAACTATTATCAAATTCACGCCTCGCCAATACAAAAGGCAGAAGAACGTAGATCGCAGGAATTGGGAACTTTCTGCGTCCTTGGTGCCTTAATCCCATGTAGGTATTCACGATTTCTGGTCCTCGGCCTATTCTGAGCGTCTCGAAAGACGGGTGCGTCGTGACGTATGCGGCCAGGTATGCAGGCGGACGTCGCACGCAGTACCGTACCGCACACTTCAGGAGAGCGTCACTACGTGGCGCCACTAATCAAACTAGACACAAGTCACGGGACCTGCGAACGGATCGTGATTGGCGGGGGCCATAGCATCATCGGCGGGAGAAGGGGCCTCAGATATTACATAAATAACCGAAAACGCCATTCTTGGTAGTTTTTATTTGAATTTGTTCGCCGGGCCGCTTCTGCTTATTTGAATAATTGTTCGCCGTGACGCTTTTTTTTCGAACATGAATCCGCAAAGCTGCTGCTTCGGCTCCTCATTGGATAGCGCGCAGGTGTACTGTTTCTCAGCACCATTTACTGCCGAGTTCGGTAAGATGTTTTTTTCGAGATCATCAAAAACTCCGCCGAGCTCAAGCTCGACATGATGACCAATTATCCGCGCAGTGAGTCCTGAGAACGATCGCCGCAATTGGACGAAACTGTGGAAGACACAGAATGGAAGACACATCTCCCCGGGAACATCGCTAAAGGCCGTTTCCACACGTGACATATGTCATGGCATATTCCACGACACTTGAAAATCACAACTTTAAAGTCGCGACTTCTAGTGAAAGTGCGCATTTACACGTTGACATCAGGTTCCACGACTTTTGGTAGGTTGGTCACAGTTTGAGTTTTCCTTCCTATAGATGATGAAATACGTAGGATATAGGTAAAATAGTATAGTGTAGCGTCGTGGCTCGCTAAAACACGGAGGCAAGCACGTGGCCGACGGCGGGAATAGCCGGATGTTTAACAAAAGCTGTATCTAAGCGGCGATGACGCACCGGGACTTTCCGTTCTGTGTGGACACGACGGTAGAGCGGAGGCAATGGGGGCGGCGGGTAGCGCCGAAGGGCCTATATAAGACCACGAGAACAATGCCTAGATCTTTTTGGTTCCTGGCAGCGTCGGCGGCAAGTTTGTTCGTGAGTTTGTGCTAGTGGTGTACGAGGGAAGGGGCCGGCAATTCATTGTCGTAACTAGGAGACAAGTAGTAGGTCTCAGGGTAGAGCGGTGCTCCGCACAGGGAATTTTGGTCGTATGTCGCGGTGGGGTAGCCGTTCAATAAAATATTTCTCCTAGCAGTGAGTTCTATTTATTTAGTTAATTGTAAGCAGTGCAATTAGTTATTTGTGATTACGGCCTACTTTATGAATAAACTTATTGTTCTTACAACCCACTCTCGTTTGTGTTCTGAATACACCCCTATGACGCCACAATAGGATATTTCTTGATATATTTTTGAAACCAGACAGAAAAACTAAAACAACACATACAATGTACTCCACTGTGGTGCATATTTTCTTCAATTCTCCCGTGAAGTACGCTAGGTTACATTATGTTTTCACAAAAGTATATCTTTTCATTCCAAACATGCTTCTGCTGAATATTAGTAAGAACGGTTCATAAAGGAAATTAAATACTGTTCATTTTAATTGCATGTTTTATTATTTTTAAGTCATAAATGTACATTTTTAACAGCATATTTCCAGATTTTTTGAGGGCATACAAATCCTCTCCCTAATTATAAAGAATATGCGACTTGACTTCAGGTGAATTTTGTAAATTCACAACAGTGAAACATGAATTAGTTTGAGGTATGAAGGAGCAAATATTATTGATTGGGAAATTATTGAAAAGTATAATGCTTACATACAAAATACTATCTGGCAGGTTTTACTAAAAATTTAACAATTACATCTATAATATGACCAATGTAGAGCTATTGTTTTTATTTACCTACTTTTCTCCATCTTTACATTTTAATTCGATTTTACAATATTTCGCCAGGTATTCGGTCTTCAAAAATATTTTCTTCTATACAAAATTACGCCTATTGAGGTTACGCAAGTAAAAATTATGCTCATTTCGTCGGAAAATCTGAAAAAAGAAATAATGTTGAAGGTAAATGACATTGCACACATTTGAAGATGAAAATTCAACGAAGATTTTCGCACAATCGAAGGCGCTAGGAAAAAATCACAATTATTACGCAGGCCACTGTTTCACGCCAAACCAATCCAGTAACAAAAATTTATCTATTCACATCCGTATGCTAATTGGATGGTCTGAGAGGACTATGACATTATTATTAAAATTGTGGAATACGTTTCCTCCGAGGCAAGTGGTTGTTAACGTTACTCACAACTTCTGTTCAAGCAAAGGCATAACCACAGGTTGGGCCAGACACATGAAATCTACAGCAAGCCGCATTCCGCTCAACCCGCCCTGTTCCGCCCAAGCGCCCAACGCCGGCCCCGAGACCGCACATGGCCCACCCCGGGCCCTGCTTGGAGCTCGTGAAGTTGCTCCTATCGTGCACGCAAGCAGACTGATATGCTTACAAATTCTACCGCAATGTGTCTCTGCTATCGCAAAAGCCACGCGAGGAATCAAGCTTGATGAGCTTGAAGTTGCGATCAAGCAGAGCTTGATAAAAAGTCGCGATCCAGCGGGATGACCGGCCAACACCCCAGATGTCGTGGACGGAAGTCACTGTGTAAATAGGCCTTGAGTGAGACGCCCGTGATAACCGTGCCTTTCGATGCGAGGGCCAGCCGATCAACCGGGACTGCGCGGGAATCATCCGATTTCCCATCACCCTTCTGGAGCCCTCCTCCAACCACCGAGGAGATCTACTGGATGAAATTTCAATGGACCCAAACTATCAATGAGCAGTGTGAGGGAGGAATGAGAGAGTGGTATAGGAGAGAATGGGAGAGAACTGAAAGTGTCATTTAGTAATAAGGGCGAAGTAGGCGTAGTTAATATTTGTAGAGGGGGTAATTGCCAGGGTGAGATTTTCAAGTCAAATTAAAATTATAATAAATTCAGATAGATTTTTCATGGGTGAAAAAAACCCTAAAACCCGTGGATGCATGCCTCCTGAACCCTTGCCGTCCACGCAGGTGAGTTCTCACTACCAACGGCAGCCGGGCACAGCTGCCAGTCTTGAGGTAAGGGCAAAGGTTACAATATATACAATGACATTTGCTATTTTATGGTTTATTTAGGCTCTGGCTGTGTATTTCGTCGCTAAATTGGATTTAAAAAGCACTATTTTATCATCACACGTCAAGTCACTACTTTTTTATTTTGAAAATGGTAAGAGGAAAATATTATCTTGACCTTAGCGAAGATGCTAAGGTCTATATTCTTACAAAATGTCGCCCTTTAAAAACAATTATTTAAAGAATTGTATTAATTATTGTCATCTAGAGAAATACTACCAACATTAAATAATCGAAAAAATCCAGAATATTCATAAATATAGTCCAAAACATTCGTAATTTTTTACTGTGTATGTTAACCAGAATTTTATACGAGGTGTGTGAATTAATTTGAGTTTTTTCTCTACTTTTAAGGCTTTATTATGAGCATCTGAATACATCATTAGGTTTCAAAGTATTGTCCATTGCAAGCAACGCCACTACTTTCTCCCATCTTTCTGGTAACATACGGATTCCGCGTCGAAAAAAACAACTCATCTTTTGATGCAATCCGCGAATCAATCCAATCTTTGCAATCTTTCAATCTAATCTTTCTAATCAATCTAATATTTGTATCTTCGTAAGATTGGAAACGCTGCGTAGCCAGGCTGTGTTCCAAGGATGTGAACGGGTCGTAATCAGATGGAGCAATATCTGATGAATATGGCGGATGGGGTAAAACATTCCATTTCAACGTTTCCAAAAATTTTTTTCACTCCACAAGCATCATGTGGTCGAGCATTATCATGTTGAATTACTTTATCCTGCCTTTTCTCGAATTCCGGAAGTTATTCTTTTAATGCACCGCTCATACGCATCAGTTGTGTTCGGTGGCGTTCACCAGTGATTATTTCATTCGGTTGAAGCAGCTCGTAGTACACATCATCAAGCTGGTCCCACCAAATGCAGAACAAGTTTGACACCACTAGTATTCGGTCTTACCGTCGACGTCGATGACAAGGCAAACCCTATGATTTTATCCGCTTAGGATTATCGTATCTAATCCATTTCTCATCGCCAGTGACGATTCGATGCAAAAATCCCTTCCTGGTTTGGCGTTGAAGCAATTGTTCGTAGGTGAATAATTGCCGTTAAATGTCTCTCGGCTTCAGTTCGTATGGCACTCATTTCCCGTGCTTTTGAATCATACCGAGACCCTTTAAATGTTTGGAAATTGTTGTGTAATCAACATGCAACGATTCAGCAAATTTGCGTTTGACATGCATCTTGGTCGAGTAATGCTTCCAATTCCGCATCTTCGAATTTTTTCAGTTGACCTGGGCGTTCTTTGTCAGCAATGGAAAACACCACTCTTAAAACGCCGAAACCAATACTCACACTTTTAATCGACGGAGTAGGTTCACTAAGTTTCCAAAAACTTAGTTTCCAAACAAAAGTTTCCAAAAACACTCGATGACTTTCAGCAACACTTTTCTTCGAATTAAACAGAAAAAGTACCACTTTCCGCAAAAGGTGTTTTGTTGGCTCGTACTTCATTTTCAGACTTGCAAACAAGCGTGTTGTTTACACTTCACATTGCTTACACAGCATAGCTTAAGCTATTCACAGTGCTTACACGAGAATATAGTTACAGAAGTGTGTGATGCGATATAGCACACGTTACGCCATTTATTGTAAATTCCTCAAAACTAATTCACACACCTTGTACAATTTGACTATTAATTTTTTAATCTATTAATAAATATATGGTAATTTAAAACTATAAACGAATATTAAATTCTCTTTTCGTATCTTTAAAAAATGTTTGCAATTTCCTGTGCTGAATTCAAATTTTGAATATTCTAGGCACGCGTTCAAAATATTACTTGTTATCCCTAGTGATTTTTATATTAACGTTTTTTATCAGACGTGTTTTCAATATTTTTTGCTAGCCAAGTTTTAATGAACATTTGATTTTTGAACGTTTGAATTTCTTGCGATACAATTGGGACATATTATTTGATTGCCCTGGTGGCAGAAGTAAACAATTGATTCGGTGAGCTATGTAATATTTGGGCGTAACTTTTACACAAATAAAGTCTTGAAGATGGCTTAGCTTCTACACAAATAAAGTTTTGAAGATCCACAAAATTTTAGTTGCTCGTACATATTATAGTTATTACATTACATTATCATAATGGTGTGATTATTCAACATGTTCAGGCAGTGCATGTAAATGACAACTAATTTTTTCAAGAGCTATGTCATTTTAGTGGGATGTTTATAATGCAAAAATGTGGCAAATCTACATACGTTTGCTGGTGAAACTCCTGAGAATGATATGAAAATGTTGACATGTTTAGACATTTGAACTATGAATACTAAAGACAGGTAGTACCTATAAGTGGCTGCTATTGACTAGAAATAACCATCTAATTTTCTCGCTTCAAACCCACTTATATCCCCTTTGTTCTTACGGTGCTGTAATCCTGATTTCTGGGAACAGGGAATCTAAAAAAATTTGTCTCTCCCGCCCGCGTCCACTACCGCGCACAACTTGGATATCGTAAAAATATAACTTTATTTTAATGAAAAAAGAACATCTCATTGCGATTATGTGTACCAACATAATACAAAAAACATTTTTAAACCATTGTAGGTAGAGGAAAATCTCCAAAGAAAAATTATCACGACGTTTTAAAAAGAAAATCGGCATATTTCATGTTTTAATCAATTGCTCACGGCATCTAGCATCTGCCTCTTGCCCTCCAGAGACGACGGTGCTGCTCTCAGAAGCCCAAAAAATCACTTGTTCTGGACATCTCTATCGGGAGCTCCAATACCAAAAATTTAAGTATAAACTTCGATTTAAACATAGGGTATGTTTACGTAAATTAGGAATTACGGTGTCATCCAATATGGAGCTTAAATGACACCTAAAGTGTTGACGTTTATGCTCCCGAGTCGATGGCACCGTAACAACTGATGGTCTATCAAAGGACACTGTAAATATATCGAAGTTTAGTATTCGTCCCAAGGTTCGTCCTCAGTCATATTCATTTACGTGCAGACATCGAATGAGTGACCTGTGTTTTTGTATACCTTCGCTAACAGTTTGAAGCTAATGTTTTAAGAGAATTACGTCTAATTTACAAATTGAGATGTAAGTATGATTATGTATTATTATTTCTTGTGCTATGGTCAATCTAACTACTATATTGAATTTTAAGGAGTTGTTTCTGTGTATCAACAAAATACAATAAAGTCCAAAATGTTATGATGGAACAGATTTGTACAGCTGTAGATAGGGCAGATTTGAACATTTTCAAAACTTGTATTGTGAGAATATCAAATATTATTTTGTATTAGTATATATTTGTACAAAAATATATCAACGCTCTATGCCTTTACTTCCAGGTTAGCATTAGGGTTCGAAAGTATTTAAAGCAGAAAAACCATCCTGCAGTGCCAGATGAGGCTCTTAAGGCTATTAATGAACAGTAGTTGTCAATTCGTGTTTCAGCATCCGACTACAATTTGTAGCCGAAGATACTGCATTATTATGACCAAAACATTACAAGGGGTGAAACAATCGAAAATAAGTACCAATCATCATAGGCCAGTCATCAAGTGTTTACAAAAGAACATGAGTCATTATAAGCAGACCACGATATCAAATGCTGGAAGTTGAAGTTTGTGTTGACTTACGTCCATTTACGTCAATTCATATCTGAATATTCAAACAAATGAAATTGAAGACATCCGGAATCTTGAGATGAAATGAAATCTTTAGTTGATTGGACAACGGGTTTTATGGCGAGACATGAAAACCTCAAATTACAAAATTCTGAGAACATAAATCTGACCAGAGCAGCAGCGTTTAAGACCAATGTTCAAGATTTTTGATAATAATCTTCAATATGGAAATTTTCGCCAAAATTTACAATCTAGACGAAACCTAGGTTTGACCGTTGCAAAATCTCCGAAGCTTGTCGCTCAACTGGGTGCAAAACAAGTTGGACAAGCAACTTAAGTATAAACTTCGATTTAAACATTGGGTCTGTTTACGTAAATAAGGTGTTACGGTGTCATCCAATATGGAGCTTAAATGACTACTAGAGTGGTGACGTTTAAGCTCCCGATTGGATGACACCGTAACAGCTGATGATCTATCAAAGGACACTGTAAATATCTGAAAGGCTTTGAACTTTGACGAAACCTATTACATTGCGTCCAACATTTTACGTAGTTTTGCCCATGCAAGATAAATGACGATATAATCACTCTGTTTTGTGTCACTTTATGCTCCGTAATAACTACAGTAGGTATGTTTATTGCTTAAGAAGAAAATGGTAAGAAAGGAAAAGAAACGCTTGTGAGTGAGGCCCTGGGTCGCACATCGTGAACAAAGAGGCATTAACCATACATTAATTAATGAACTGAAGACCCGAAGACGATGTCTGACGATGGACGAGGCAATATTTAATTTCATTTGTTTGAAAGTGGGTCCTCTGATTTGCCGACAGTCTACTCACTTAAGAAACACTATTAGCGTTGAGGAACGCCTCCTCTAACGACGTACCCTCAGATTTCTGGCATCAGGATAAACTTACACTAGCTTATCACTCAGCACCAGAATTCCACAGTGTACTTTGTCTGGAATTATTCCAGAGACACGTCAAGCCATTTACAATGCACTGAAAGGAGAGTTTCTCAAGGTAAGAAAAGAAAGCAGACTGTTTTCTCAAATTCTTTATTCAGTATCACTTCCATTCACAATAACTGCTGACGACATTGCAGTTTTTATAACATCGAACACTCCACAGTTCGAAGTGGAGGGCAAAGCAGAATCTACTTCATCCCATGCATCCATGAGGACTCTGATTTTTTTGGTCCTCATTAAAATCCTCCCCCCGCATCGCTCGTACCCTTTAATTCAATACCTACGAATTCGCAAGTGAAATCAATAGGGTCTTTATTTTTGTTTTAAAACATTTGTCATTTCTGGCATGGTAACCCATGTATAATCTATTGTATAATATTTTTCTTGTTTTTTGGGGGGAGGAATAGACTCTTCCTCAAGAAGTGCAGTGATTTGATCCTGAAACAAAAAACAATAGGAAATGAATAACTGCAAAATGTATTACTTTTATTATTGATGGGTTTGAATTCAGGTATGTTTAGATGTTAAATCAGAAGTCGTCTTTACCCCAAGACATTAAGTATCCACAAGAGAGGCCAAGATAAAATAATATTAGCAAAATGTATGCTTGCAAACAGATCATGTAATTTTCGGTATTTTTTTCATGTTTCTGTATCTTTTTTTTCTTAAAAAAGGAGCACATTTGATAATAATTGTATTTTCTTTGAAGTTCATAACAGTTATTTTATTATTTTAATATGCACACTGTTTATATACAAAGATCCAACTGACTATTTTCTCCATCTGCACTTAGTCACTACTTAAATATTAACTTATACTACTGGCTTTACTTTGCTATAGTTACCAACAACAGTAAGGAATGGGAGAACATTGAAATGGAATTCGAAATAAATAAATAAAATGTGTTCAATACCATAGGAACAATGGATCCTCATTTTTCGCTACTTTTTAGAAAATCACGAATAAATATCATTTAATGTTATTTTTATCAACGGATTTTCGGCTGAGGTGGTGCCCACGTTACCCCGCAACAATTTTTGATCATCAAATAATACATATTTGACTCATACAGTGTGCCACATTACCTCGAATGTGGCCAATTTTACGTTTAAAACCATAGATATACACATTTTTTAATTGACCATAGCTCCGTAAACAAATTTTTACCCAAAATACTTTTAATTTACATAAGATTGAGGTCAAAATCTCTACTTTAAGAAACATGCTTCGCACAATTTAACGATTTCACTGCAATCGGTTAAAATTTCGCCGCGCGCCATCACTA
Source organism: Acheta domesticus (assembly GCA_031308135.1). Lineage (NCBI taxonomy): Eukaryota > Metazoa > Arthropoda > Insecta > Orthoptera > Gryllidae > Acheta > Acheta domesticus. Next base: position 145,954,956 of record JAHLJT010008446.1, on the reverse strand, counting down.
TTTACGACCGATATTTGTAGCGCACTGCTCTATATGATTTCTTTATTCACTCTTAAGCTGTATTGAAGATATTTGTGGAGACTTAGCGCAAAAAGTTTTTGATGCAATATTAACATTGGCACAAATAAAAACGTTTTTAAAATGGGCTCAGTTGTGCCACAAACCCCATAAACATCATGTTTTTTCGGCTTTTCGCTACTTTTTAGAAAATGACGAATAAACATAATTTAATGGTATTCTTATGAACTTATTTTTGGCTGACGTGGTGCCCACGTTATCCCACAATTTTATGATCACCAAACATTACTTAGTTGACTGAGTGGGCCTCAGTAGTCCGAATATAGTCAATTTTACGTTAAAACGACATAAAAATACACTTTTCAATTGGCCATTGCCCCATAAATTTTTATCCAAAATACTTTCAATTTAGATAAGATTAAAACTTATATTTTAAGAAATTTGCTTCGCACAATTTAACTATTTCATTCTAATCGACTGAAATTGCTCTGTGCGCCACATCTGATAGCAACACTCATTTGAACCGCAATGCTATGATTGATTTCTTTATTCACTATTAGGCTGTATTGAACATACTTGTAGAGGCATCAAACGGATTTGGAAGTTACTAGGTGTTAAAGTACACTATACAGCATTTGAAAGCCCATGAGTTATTTTTTTCCTCTTCGCTTTTTTCACTAAGATATTGAATTCTATTTTTTCGATACGGCCTAATATACCCTCATCGTCATAAAAAATGCTGCACCCAGAAGGACGAGGCGGATTGCGATCATTGTTGGCAGGCAGGTAGAGGGTACCATGCGTTCAAAATGATTACATTTTCACGTATGTAGTAACAATATTTACTATGCTTCACGCCCACAGACTGTACATGTTAGTTAGGCGTGAGGTCGCCATACTGGTGAACACATGTGTCCCAGACGTCGTGGCTTGGAGTTGTACAGGTCTCTTGTGGAGTCCTGTTCTAGTCCATGCCACGCAGCCTGCACCTGAGCGCGCGGTTCTTGCAGATTGGTGGGTTGAGATGAGGTCCTGTTCGCACGCTCCATAGCACCCTAAACATTCTCGATCGGGGAAAGGCCTGGCAATGCGGCTGGCCAGGGCAGAGTATCCACGGCTGCAAGGCATGCTCTGGAGATGGCTGTGGTATGCGGACGCGCGTTTTCCTGTTTAAATAGGGCATGAGCGTCGGCGTTCACGAACAGCAGGGTCACTGGTTGAAGAATCTACTGAACGTACCGTGCGGCTGTCACGGTGGCCCTGAGGAACATTAACGGTCACCGGGCATCATAGGATATCGTCGCACACCATCACATCAGGCTGGCGGGACGTGTGATGGGATACCACAAGCCGCTCGTCGTGGCGCTCCCCACTCCGCCTTCAGACACGTACCCAGTGGTCGACGCCATTAAGACAGAAGCGGGACTCGTCGCTGATGATGACCCACTGCAAGTCTGCATGGCCCCAGGTCCGTCGTTCCCGACAACAGGCGTGTCTGTAACGACGTTGCTGGGGTGTGAGGGTCAGGCGTCTTAACGGTCAGCGTACGGCGAGCCCTGCGTTGTGCAATCGCCTGCCAGTGGTACTGGCACTTACAGGATGTAACAGTGCAGGCTGCACAGTCCGCTGAATCACCGCTGAAGCACGTATCGTTGCCATTGGATCTGGTCGCCCGTTGTGGACCATCCGTCGGTCCTCCCTCCTCGTGGTGCGTGGCGGACGTCCAGATCCTGCATGGCGTGTGCGCGTGCCTACCTCAATCCATTGTTGTCAACAGCGGGCGATGGTAGTGTGTCTACGACTGTGTGGTGCGCAATACGGGGACAGGACCAACCAGCCTCCCGCACACCCACGGTGCAGCCCCTGTCGAAAGCTTCTATCTGCAGAATCGACTGTCGAACGCGTCGCCTAGGCATAGTGCACGTGCAGGTGACGTTTTGGCGACGTTACCCGATGTCGCAATGTCCGGCGCGGCCGTTTGAGACCATCTTTTCTCAGCCGATGGCGCAACGTCACGCCCCCTTACCCCCGACCCCACAGTGCGCGGCCGACCGTGAAAACGAAATCATTGGCTTAGTGAATGGTGTGCAAAATACCCACCACGTTTGCAGCAGATCAGTAAAGTCCTTCGGGGTGCAGCTTTTTTTATGACTATCAGTGTATATATATACATATATATATATATATATATATACATACATTCATCGTCATAAAAAAGCTGCACCCAGAAGGACAAGGCGGATTGTAATCATTGTTGGCAGGCAGGTAGAGGGTACTACGTTTACAAAATGATTACACTTTCCCATTTGTAGGACGATCATTTATTGCGCTACAGACAGTACATGTTATGGCGTGGGGCCGGCATTTTAGCGAACACACGCGTTCAGGCATTGCCGCATGGAGTTGTACAGGTCTAGAATGTCCTGTGCTAGTCCATCCCATGCAGCTTGCACCTGAGTGCGAAGTTCATGCAGATTGGTGGGTAGGGGTGGGATCCTGATCGCACGCTCCATAGCACCCCAAACATTCTCGATCTGGGACAGGTCTTGCAATGCTGCTGGCCATGGCAGAGTATACACGGCTGCAAGGTATTCTCGGGAGATGGCTACGGTATGCGGACGCGCGTTATCCTGTCGAAATAGAGAATGGACGTGGGGGCTCACAAACGGCAGTGCCACCTGAATGTGCCGTGTGGCTGTCACGGTGAACGGGCACCATCGGATATCGCGCCCCACACCATCTCACCAGGCTGGCGGATCGTGTGACGGAATACCACAAACCACACGGACCCGGTGGTCGTCGCCATCAAGGCTGAAGCGGGACCCGTCGCTGAAGATGACCCGCTGCCAGTCTGCATGACCCCAGGTCCATTATTCCCGGCACCAGGCGAGTCTGTAGCGACGATGCTGGGATGTAATTTGCAGGCGTCGTAACGGTCGGCGTGCGGTGAGTCTTGTGTTGGGCAACCGCCCTCCCAATGGTACTGGCAATTACAGAATGTGACAGTGCAGGCTGCACAGCCCGCTGAATAGCACCAATCGTTGCCGTTGGATCTGTTCGCGCGTGGCGGACAATCCGTCGGTCCTCCCTCCTCATGGTGCGTGTTTTATACTTATCGTGCGTAATATAAAAAGTTCATTACATCGTTTATTACATAATTCATTACGCACATGTATTACATCGTGAGTAATACAAAAATTTCGTTAAAATGGGAGCAATCTATTGGAAATGAATAATAATGTTAACACATTTTCCACCGTCAATTAAACTCGAATAGTTTCCCGCCTTGTTGGACGCTCTGTGTTACAATGTATTATGGGCTATGACATCAATTTCCCGCTGAATACTATCACAACTGGAAGTTTCACTATTATTGGAAAAACATACGAAAATGCTGCTTGACTGTAAATGTCTTTAGAGCGTCTGGTATATTGTCAGTAAACTGAACTGTTTTTGCTGCATCCAATTTTGGTGTAAGTGAGAATGTAAATACTGAAAGAAAGACTCCTGAAAATTAGAAAAGAAGTCACCACTGCGTTTATGAATCCAAAGTCATTTTCCAAAGTTCGGCAGAAAATGAGGGTATTACTCCAACTAACACCCAGAAAGTTGTTCCATAAACAAGTAAAACTCCCGTGGTTCTAATTCAAGAAATCAGCTCTACCTTCTTCTTACAAGAAGAGAAAAGCCATGGAGTGTGACAAACCAACCCAGAACTGGTGTTCGTACAACAGCACATGCTTTCGGGGAACTACGACCAGTGATATACACTACAAACCATATGGGACTACCCCAACTTGGACATTGACGAAAGACATTGGGAATCCCCTCAGTGGATAAGACAGATGGGAAGGGGAACCACTTTGAGCGACGCAACATTCGGGGACGGAGAGACAGAAATCGGGGATTCACATGGCACGTGACTAGACGGACGAATTACGACGAATTTACAGAACGCAGACCAATTAGAATGACGAAACGGAACATGTGACGAGGGGGGAGACATCGGCAGGCTGAACTCGCCCACAGCGAAGAGACAGTAATATACTGGGCGCGGGAGACGCCGGACGTGCGAGAAAGTTACGGGCGCGTCAAACGCCAGACGGACGAGAGATGCGTGTGGGAAGCGACCGGAGACAGACGTGCACGGGAGATGTCCGGTGTAGAACGTGTGGCTAGGAGAGACTTATGAAGTGTGAGAGGGACAGAGCGAGGCAAAAGACGCGTGTGAGGGAACGGACATGTGTGATGGGTGCTTAGGAGATGTCCGGGTGTAGGATGTGTGACAAAAGACACGCCGGAAAGGGAACTGCGTCCGGAACTGATCCCGGTGATCTCTACGAAAGGCTTCCGTCGGTGTGAGCCCACGGGAGAAGGCGATGAAGCAGTGGAGTACGGAACTCGTGTGCAGCGCGCCCGCGGCCAGCAACCCCTAGGAAGCAGCCGCAGCTGTGGAGGGCGTCGACCCCTGCGGCGCAGTCCGACCGACACTACCTGAAGCAACCCGACAACTGTGTAATTTTGCGGTGTCCGCGCGCCTAGTGGCCAACTGTAATTATGCCAATAAATGTGCTCGTACTGTATGGCGTGATGTCATGTCAAACCAAGTAAGCTCCTTTTGCATTTCCCGAGCCAAGCAATCCTGAAAAAAAATCCCCCATTGGGCTCATCTCAAATCAAAGTATGGGATTGCTTCCGCTGGCGAGAGCTGTCCGGACAAACAGCGAGCAGTAATTTTTTCGCGCGATGTCGCTCGCGAATTGATCGCAGAGTGCGGCGGTCAACAGGTCAGCGAATCCTGTGACGTCCGACCAGGTGTCGGCGGTCACAGGAGTTCAAAAGGCAACCGTTCTCACTTGCAGTCCAGACAAAAAGGAACAAAAACGGCAGCAAGTACGCAGTGGCGTAGCGTGACTCGCTCGTTTGGGGATGCTCAACAATAACACACAAAATGTCACTATCAACTACTTCATCTAACAGTCGAAGCAACACAAGGCAGATACACTGGGACTACTTCCACGATCTCGATTGCTTACGACGGTGTAGGCGCTTCCCACAAAATCCTCACAGCACCCAGGACTGCCGACGTTTTGAAAGCAAATTATACAATGGCCCAGCTTTAATTCTTATACGCGAATGGGAATGAGACCAATTGTGAATTTATATATCGCAAACTAAAATAATATGTAATCGGCAGGCACTATTTCTACAGTTTGTGATCATGACCAAGCGGGGACTCCCGAGTGAGTGAGTGAGTGAGAGAGAGAGAGAGACAGAGAGAGAGAGGGAGAGAGAGAATTTACTGACCACCTGAAGTGTGCTGCGCTCTCTGCACAAACGAGCAACTTGCTCATTAGCTTCTTTCCGCAGCACGAAGTCTACAAGTCTTCGTGTTCCGCAATGTATGCTAGCGTAAAGCAGTCTGGTTTCTCTTGGCCAGGTTCGAAGAGGGGAGAGGGGAACCTCGCAATCTGCGCATGCTCGTCGAAATCTCGCGGCAGACGCTAAAAGCTTTTTAACTTCCAAGCAATCACAGGCCAGGTTCAACAACCCTCCGAATTTAATCATATGAAATTAATTTAAAATTAATACAAAAACCTGTTTCGCTCAACGGACCACTTGTCAGATTATCAATACAGTATTTAGCGTTCTTTATTAATATTATGTACGCGGATGCTCAGGATCTCAGCGTCCCCTGTCGCTACGCCACTGCGTAGGACAGCCCACGAAAAATTAAAAAATCAGTAAAATAAGCTAAGATGGCAAAAACAATTAAAGAAAGGAAAGAAGGACGACAAGTTGCACAACAACTGTTTTCTGACAGTTGTATTTGCTGTAACAAACAATGACCGGCGCTGTTGCCTATGTGATGACGCTTGAGTGGAAGATGTACAATTTTATGTTGAAAGTGGCATGTGCAGATATTCGTCAAGGTAGTAAAGACCCATATGTTTGTGACTTTTGCAGTTGAACATTTATGAACAAAAGCTGATTCTTTGTTATTGATCTTCTTGAAGTTGTTACTTTTAGATACTTGACATTTGTTTAAAAATAAAGTCTATATTTACTTAAGTCTAGGCCTATATTCATATTTTAAACTAGTTCAAACTGTTCTGTCGTATGTTCAATTCTGCATAATAAAATAGCTTAAAAGTATTCTGTATTTTGTATCTTGCGTTTTCTTTTCAAAATGACCAGGGCGATTTAAAAATCTTGTTAGCTAAATCGCTCCATTTGCGAGATACTAAGCAATTGCTCGTCAAACTAACAAAATCTTAAAACTATACTTCGTTTTTTCTCCCTTGGCGCACGGGGGTGTCAATAAAATGGAATATCTCACGATATTTTGCGTCGTTCTCCATTGTGGCGCTAGAAGTCGCATGATCGCGATCGTATCGAGCAGTGCTGACGATCATGCGATCCCTGGCCGCACAAAAGAGAACGACGCGAAATACCGTGAGATCTTCCATTTAATTGACACCCCCCCGTTCGCCATGAAAGAAAAACCGAAGTATACGTATTTAATACGTAAGGTTAAGTGTCAAAATATGTGGATAATAGTCCCATCAAAATGAGAATAGCAATGGTTCATTATTTTTCGCGAGGAAACTGAAAAGGGGTTATTTATGCAACCTTTCTCTAAGTAATGTTTGTTTATGGACATTTATTTGAATTTATTTTAATTAATCCACATGAATTGATTAAGTTATGTTAGTGTTAAGATATGTTAGTGTTCACAATTTTTGAAAATTACATTCGATGGAGTTGTAACGTCAAATTACACCGGCAGTACACCGGCAGTAACTGATCTCATTGTCTTCATTGCGTTGTGGGTCATGGAAGAAAATACGTCTATGGCTTGGCAGTCCCAGTTAGTTCTTCCCACCGCCACTAGGGACTCGTTGTTCAGGGAATAAATTGCGATTTGACGGAGCTTTCTTTGGATGTTAATCTGACCACCTGGATGAACTGTACCGGACCACGAACTGTACTTCTAGATAGTTTCTATTGGTTCGCTTGTTGTTGTGCGCGTGTGTATGTGGGCAATATTCACCGGTGTTTAAATATGTCTGTAAGTGAAATTATTCAAAATAAAACTGTTTTGGAGGATGAATGATGATAACTTTAATGCAACAGAAATTAATATCTTGTGAATGTCTGTGCTATAAATTTGAAAAGTTGAAAACGTTTGGTTAGAAGGTTCTGGGGGGTGGAGAACTTAACCTTTTAAAGCAGTTAATAACAAAATGATTTATTTATCAATGTGAGGAGGGAGAAAACTTAACGTCATTTTTCTTTCGTTTTTAAGCCTCCGTTTTTTGGTTTCTTCAATTTACATCAAGTTTCTACTGTATTTCAGTAGCAATGTTATATAAAACATGCCCTGTTGATATTATTTTTTTAACTTCTAATATATATGCTATCAGTAATTGCTCTCTCTTTGAATTGTTCTAGATATATATGATGTGAAAGAAGGAAATAAAATATATATACAACATGTTCTTTGTTGCAGGCAACAGAATTAAAAGATAAAGGAAATGCCGCTCTTCAGGCTGGAAAATTGGATGAAGCTATTCAGTGTTATACTTCAGCTATCCAATTGGACCAAAATAACCATGTATTGTATAGTAATCGTTCTGCTGCCTTTGCAAAAAAGGGTGTGTACAGTAGAGCATTGGAAGATGCTGAGAAGACAGTGCAGTTAAAACCTGATTGGGCCAAGGTGTGTTTTTGTGTATTGTTTGATGTATACTGTTCTCCAAATTTTCAGCACACTCTTGGTTGTTTGGTATTGACTTTATATATGTTTACTGACATGTACCTGTAATTTGAATTCAAATTGTTTTCTTAGTAAAAACCTTACATTTAACATGCACAAGGTGAAACCTGTTTTGTACAACTAGTATTTCAGCAATTTCAAGCTTTCCAGAAATATGTTACGCAGCATCTCTCTGTTTTTTCGTACTTATTTTCGTATCAGTTAAAACATCCTTTTCCAGGAATCATGTGATAAAGTATTCTTTACTGGATAACTGCCTACTTTGGTTAATTTCTCTTTTGGAAAGATGTTTTTAGATGAAGGTTATTGCATTTAAGTATAAAGTATTTGGAACTGAAAGGTTCGCTGTGTGCACATCTTCCGTTTTATGTCTGTGCAGATGCACAGTTAGGTGTTTCATCTCCTTTGTGCCAGGTGTATGGCAGGACATGAAAATGTCATTTATATTTTATTTATTGTAATGTTCCAGCCTGTATGATGATTTTTGTTATTATTATTAGTATATGTATTAGTGAGATAAAATCAAATCAGTTTGAAGAGGGATGTAAGAGCTTTAATTTACTTTTTGGCTGTGATGAAAATAAAGAGAATATGGTTTAAAATTTTCCACCTCTTCAAAGTTTTGTTTTTACAGAAGGAATGTTGATTCTTACATGCGAAGTTGGAATTACATGGGTTTGAGATTAATGCTAGAAACGTAATTGTCAAGTTAGTTGCATTTTAATAAAATTACCCTTCAAGTGATGGAGTTAATATCTTCATTGAAGTCCAACAGTTCCTTTAACTGGCAGTTTATTATTGCACTGCTTAAAGGGTCATTTTATTAAAATGCCACTAACTTGAAACTTGTACTCTGAAAATGCCTGAACGAGAGAGGCAATTGAGAAATATGTCAGTTGGATTTTCCTGAAGTTGTATGCTCCTGATGCACATTTAAAAGTAAAATTCACAATTGTCCCATTTTATTGTAATAATTTCACTAATATAGATGCAAATATTTTCTATTGTCTGACTTAAATAGTGACTTGTGATCATCAGCTGTGATGCAGTTTTCCAATCGGGAGTTTTGATACTTAAAATTAAAGTTGTAATGAAGTTCCCTGTTGGATAATCGCATCCAGCTGATGATCTGTCTCAAGTCGCTTCAAATCCGATAACAGAAACGAGTATGTGTGCTGCGTGTGATTGTAAATTGTAATTTTTAATATTTTGTCGGGTAGAGATAGGCTTGGAGCCTGCTTGATGGTAGTTCACATTTCTTTTGTTACCACTTTCCCCTTTAATTGCTGGCTAAGTGAGAAATCTATTTTTTTTTGTGTAATCTCTTAAAATGAAAGTTGTGGATTAGATTTCATAATTGTTCACATTCATTGTACGAATGCTCAATGCTGACAGAACTGTGTTAGAGCAAAATAGTTGAAAGATTTACTTTGGAAATTTTTTCTGAATCTTTCTTGCTTGTGAATGCATAGAAATTATGTTTTAATGCAATGATTTCGGTAAGTGGATTTTTGATATTGATGCAATTGGCAACTGGGCTGGTTTGCTAAACTGTTAAATGTCAGTATCTACAGTTTTTAATATAGTTTTAATGTGGATTTGTTAATAGATTTAATGTAACATGGCACCAAAATTCAGTCTGAAATTAATTTTTTTTAATTGTTTACACCAGTAAACATATGCTTAGCTCCTTAGCTACCAACCATCTAAACAGTGCATTAAGAGCATATCTGTAGCAATGGTGTAAAATGCTCAAGAGTCTATTAAAAATATTTTAGCGGACTTAGGGGTTTAGATTTTACCAGTGCTCACAAATATTTGGATAAATAAGTCATTGCTACAAAACAGAATTTTTGGGAATATTTGTAAGAAAAATGTATTCATTAGTGGTACAGGAAATATTCTAAAATTTTTTGCACTTTTGCTTCTGTATCCTTTTTGACGCTTTGTCAATTGTCTCATTTTGTCTTTTGTTCCTCATTGTCTCCTTTATCCCTTTTGCCCTTGTCCTGTTTTTTGCCTTTATCTCCATTGTCCCATTTTGCCAATTTGTTCACATGGACTTACAGCAAAACTTCTATATAATGTTCCTCCCATATAATGTTTTCCTTTGTTAGGTAAATTTTTTCCGGTCCCCACCAATAGCCTGTATACACAGTCTTCCTCTTTATAGTGTTTTCCTCTATACAGTGTTCGAAGTTCATGGTCCATTAAAAAACGTTATATAGAGGTTTCGCTGTATTTTGTCCCTTTCCCTGCTTTTGTCCCCCTTTGTCCTTTTGATCCTTCCATGCCCTGCAATTGTTATGTAAAAATGGTAGCAAGTCCCTTTACCAGCAAACCTTGCTACAGAACATAGAGAACAATGGCAATTTTTAACTCGTGTAAGTGTTAAGTTTTGTTTTGAATAAGTGATAATTAGCAATAACAAAACATTGTATGTAACATGTCCTCTATTAGTCTGAGGATGAGGCTGAAAGGTTAACTGCGAGGCAGAGCGATTGGGGAGCTGTATAGTTAACCTTTGGGCCTTATCCTTAAAGACTTTCTTAGAGACTAGTTACAGAAATAACTATTATGTATCTAAATGCGTGTGAGTGATTAAGGTTAACTATTTGCATATCTGTGATGTTTTAATATTTATTTTTAAATATATTATGTAATTAATATTTCTTGCTAATTGGTTGTTATATCTGTAATACTGATTTCCACTTTCTCGCGGAAGTAGAAAGAAAACGGTGCACTCTGTGCCCTTGAGATATGTCTATGGTTTTGTTATATCCAGGAACCCGGGGCATGCAAATATTTGATTGTGTTATTCTATTCTCAAACAGCATGTATCATCTGAATTCGTGTACTAATTGCATCACTGTTTGGCACAGCTGATATGTGATAGCAGCACTCCTAGAGAGCGAGTGCCTCCCATTAAATGTTTGCTATTCACATGTTGCTTAATGGAACAACAACTTTTCTGTTGTTCTTGGTATGTAAAGAACTGTTGTACCATATATATTCTATATCATGTTATTATATTATTCATGAAGACTGTTTTTGTTTAAAATATTTCATGTATTAGAGTGTGATACAAGACGTTTTTATTTGTTCTTGAGGAATGTTTGTGCTATGTTTGTAAAACATTTTGTATTGTTTTACATCATCAATTTTACTGCAGCAGGCAACTAGAAGTTGTGTATATAAAATTAAGAGTACTATAAGCACTTGGACTTGACTGTTTTCTTCTCCAAGTCTTTAGGAAGACCCTGAACTGGTAATTGGTCATGGGTCTGAAGATTTCACATGAGTCCTTGGTGCTAATTTCACTTATTGTTTGATAATTCAAAGCTTTTAAAAATTTCCTGTTTGGTCAGATGTGATGAAGAAAAGTTTTCACTAAAGGGATTAGAAATGTTTGTTATATGCAATTATTTTAAATGTGCAATAAAATTGCATACAGCTCATCAAGGCCCTTGACAATAAAATAAAATCCTGTGGTAACTTTCTCCTACCATTGCCTTTTACATTCATTGCTGTGATGTGATTAAGTGTGAAATGGATAGTACACTGCTTCAAATACTATTGAGAATGTTTTTGTCGTCAGATTTAACCCTTTGAGTTGGTATATTTTTTGAAATGGCCTTTAAGCAATTTATTTGCAAGACACCAATTTTTTAAAATGTATCTCCTAGAATTAATGATTGGTATTTTATAATTATGACTAATATCTATAAACTGACTAAATATTGGTTTTATGAAAAGTGTTTGTGTGTGTGTGGGGGGGGTATTGGTCACATAATGTTACAAGATGGTTTTACTGTGTATAGGGATCTTCATAAATCATAGTTAATTAAGTAAAGGATCTTATTAATCTATGTATTCTGTAAAGTTTTTCTTTCTCATTAATCTGTTTTTCTTTTATCTTCTTTATTTTTGGGATTTGGGGTAGATATGTGTATTGGGATAGTTTGATATCCTGCCAACTGTAGTTAAGTTCTTTGAAAGGATGTTCTAAAGAAGCGCTTGAACAAGCAAGTTCAGTTGACATTAGCAATATTTTTAATAGTAAAATTATTTCAGATTTCAAAATGTGACTTGCAGATACTTCTATTTCCCAGTGAAACTTAATGTTTTGGTTCAGGTTATTACCACTTAGTTTTCATGAAAAGGAAGAAATGGAAAATATCAGTGTGGCAAAGATATTACCAAAATATGCAAGGTCACTATGTGCTCAATTATTACTTCATAGCTTCAGAAGGTGCCTGAATGTAATTTTAATGTAGTGCTGCAGATGACTGGTATGAGTAACTATTGCAGCCTGCAGTTTTGAATATCTCATGATTAACATATTCATCCGCTTCTGTTGTATATTCTGAGAATATATAAGTCGCTGACCAAAGAAAAACAGTGTGAAGTTTTTACTTTACTATTGCATGGTGAACTGCGTGAAGTTATTCCCTCATACTAGAAATTCTTGATGTTAAAAAGTATGAATTGGTTGGTGACTAAGTCTGTGGGTGATACATATCCATATATTTAGTTGCATGTTCTTGGTTTTCAAAAATAGTCCGTCAGTCATTAAATGACTACTCAACTTGGAGTACCACCTTGGAGTACCAACAGCTTCAATTATTTGAAACGTTTAATAAAATGTGTATAGTAGTAATTGCAAGACAAGTGATGATGCAGGGAGGTCGTCAAGCATTATTTAGCCAAGCCCCATGATGTATAGCAAGATTACTTTTGTGTATTATATGTGATATTATTCTTAGAATATTCACTACTCGTGGATCACATACTTGTGCAGTTGTTGAGTACTAGACATAGAATAATGAAAAGTAATTGACTGACAAGCACAGTTTAATTTGTCGTAATTGTGAACTTAACTGATGCTCAATGTGAAACTATTGTGCCTTCCTGTTGAATTTTGTCAGTGGATCCACAATTCTGTGTTTCTTTTGTGATCTTAAGTAGTTGCATTTAATTGTCTGCTACTAATTTTCTCTCTGGTGCATTTGTTCTAAACTCATAATAAACTGGTGAAAAAGGCTGTAATTTGCGTTTTTTTAGTTTCTAAAATATTTATAGTGAATGCAAGTGTAAATAGCAAGGTTTCAAGAGTTACTTGTTCCTGGTATGTTTTGAAACTAGGAAGTCTGTTTCAGTTAAGTTTTCTTTGAATTATTTGTTATTATTCCAAGTATACTTGGCAAAATCCAGTGAAGGTAGTAGTGTAAATTTAATTTTTTAGTTTTAACTTAAATTCTTGAATTTGCTCATGTTCTTTGACAGTGCTATGGGAAATAATATAATACAATATGATTAATTTTTTTCATTACTGTTTCTTTACCTTATTGTGAAAACAAATTCTGGTATTGAGGAAAATAGAATTCTGGTATGTGCAATTCTCGCTTATTTTCATGCAATTGTCTCCAGCATTCTTGCTTATAAAATATTCCAATGTGAGCTTTGTAGAGAGATGTTCAATAGATCAGGAAAATTTTAAACAAGAATTATTCCTATTGATGCTTTTTCAAAATCTTTTGAACAAAATTACAATTCCAAAGACTATAGATTGAGTAACAAAAAAGTGTGCTCACTTTTGAAGAAATCAAGTTTAAGGGCAAAACAGCATTTTTGTACATGTGTGTGCATGTCTATATATGTATATGTATATATCAATTACAGACTCATAATCATTTTTTTAACGTGTATGTTTCATTAAAGAGGAAAATGCTAAGAACTGGCCCTATATGTACACAAGCTAGAGAACTAATTTTTTAGTACAAAGTTACATACATAAAATAGACCAAAGTGATTACCACGGTAATCTGTTACCGTATAATCAAATGTTCACAGTATTTGTCTTCTTTTAATTCATTTTATTTTTGCCTCTAACACTTTAAAAAGTGTAATAAAGATGCCAAAAAAAGTAAGTGTGCAGCTGAAGATTGGTACCACCATGAACCATCTGAAAAAGATAATAGAAAACTTTTTAAACTCTGCTTATGTGCAATTGAAATGAGAAGATTTAAGCAAGTTTCCTCTAGGCAATTGGATCACTTTTAGCCAATCTTGAACAGAAAATTTTCTAAAATTAAAAATCACATGCTGTTTGTCAATCAATATTATTAACTTAAGAATGGGACTTCATTGTAAAAACATTTCAACTTGCAAACTTCAATAATATTCTCTTATATGAGGGAATTGGGTGTGAATAACAGTAACTGACATTTCATGTTTTACTAGGAAATGCAATGGGAACCAGTTTTATGTGTAATGACACACAAGCTTTTTTTTTAGAAGGGTGTAATTTTTAATGGTATGCTATTTATTAATGATACGGTATATAACATAAGTACACTTGCACAGAAAAATTGTCTGTAACTCTACTCTTCCTTTGAAAATAGAAATTGATTTGTATGTTTCATGATTTTGCTTGCAAATATTGTTACCTTTACTTATTGTATTTTTATGACAATAACACACAGTATAAAAACTGGTACATTATGTTCTCAGAGTGGCCAAGATGAAGTATAGTTCAATCAATCTTGAAAGTATGTGATGTTGGCTGGGAGCATTCTGCTTGTGATAGTTTGCCCATAAAAAGAACTTCTCTTCTTGAGTTATGTTGCGTAAACAGCAAAAGAGCATTTTTAGTAGTGTAACAATCTTTGTCAAAACTGGTATGATAGTGAAGACCCTGTAAGTGCTTTAATCTAGGATTTTATATATATTGTAGATGTAATTCTTTTTTGTTACAGGGTTATTCCAGAAAGGGCAGTGCTCTTGCATATTTAGGCCGCTTTGAAGATTCCATTCAAGCATACGAAGCTGGTTTACGAATTGATTCTTCTAATCAGCAATTGAAGGAAGGATTACAAGAAGTTAAAAGCCAACTTGCTGATAGTAGAGGTGGACTCAATCCATTTAGAGTGCCAGACCTGCTAGAACGTTTGAAAGCTGATCCTCGGACTCGAGCTTATCTAGATGACCCCGAATATGTGAAGTTGCTTTTAGAATTGAAGTCAAACAATAGCCTTCTGGGGTATGTTCATCAGGAAATGTGTACTTCTAGTTATTAGAATGTGATGGTGATGTAAAGTTAATACAAGAATTATATTATAATGAGCATGACCAGTTTTATCTGAACAGAATTGTTTGCTATGTGAACAGTGCTTGTCCAAATTTTTATTGTAACCATTGTTACTGATACACTGATCAATGTGGTTTTCTGGAAGTTGATAGTTTTATTTGCTGATGTTGGAGATGTGTTTCTCCTTATTCAAGGCTTCATAAACACAATCATAAATGAGTCCTGAGGAAGGAGAAACATGTTACAGACTAGTCTTTTATTTTGTGTATATAGTACGGTGGTCT
Organism: Acheta domesticus; assembly: GCA_031308135.1. NCBI lineage: Eukaryota > Metazoa > Arthropoda > Insecta > Orthoptera > Gryllidae > Acheta > Acheta domesticus. The sequence continues at coordinate 145,939,784 of JAHLJT010008446.1, read as the reverse complement.
TATAGTACATTGATCTTAATCTCTGAATTAACTGCTCTTAATAAACAGTATTTAACACCAGTGCATTTTGAACCTTTACCAAGTATCTGCATCTTACCACGAACAAGTTCATTTGCAAGTCTCCTCTAAGTGACCACAAATGACCTCAGAATTTTGAATAGTGAAATTTTTTAGATGATTTTTTAAGTGTGGAAACTCAAAAGTCCATTTTTTTGTTTTAGAAGGTGCTATAAATATCTGGAATAAATATAATACAATTGTAAAGAGTATTCCTTGTTAAGGGGGTAAAATGCCTTCAGTTCAGAAAATCTGAATCAACTATTTTAAATTGTAAGAGACATATTCCCATTATCAAAAATTTGCAGCACATCCTCCTCGGTAAAGGACACAAAAATTCTGTTTTTTACAATTCTCTCACACCCCCTCTGTTTCCAAATGAATTAACTCTTTGTAAAATTAATGGATAAAAAATTCTCCGATATCTCTTCCAGCTTTTTTTTTTTTTTATTTAAAAATGTTTTTCTATTTAAACATGTTTTCAAGGTTTCAATGAAGAAACGTGTAATCATCATATGACTGCATACAAACAACATGCATATAAACAACAGTTCATGAAGGTCGCAAAGCAATGGGTAACTTGCTCTCCAGATAGTGTGTGTCATTATTCTTGATAGTCTCAATAGATTAACCAACACTCGTGTTTGTGTTTAGTGGGGGGGGGGGTGTTTTTTGTTTTTTGTTTTTTTTTGTCAACTGACATTTCTGTTGTTGCAAGATTCACCACATTGATCTGGATTTCATTATTTCTCTGATATGATGGATGTTAAATGTTTAGTTTGTGTTTGAAATACAGGATTTAGTCAATTTTTGGGCACGTAGATTGTTGCTGTGTAAATTGATAGTCTTAGTGTCTATTGCATCCATTGAGAAGCATTTGCAGATATGTTATTTCTATGGCAGCACCACTCAATGCCATGTATCATGCTTCAGAAATTGAAACTACTACTGTTTTATACTTTTTGGAACACCATATGACAGGCCTCCACTCATTGAGAATGCAAATCATGTGTATTATTTTCTGCCATTGATTGATCCACAGTAATAGACATCAATGTCACCAAGAATAGATTCTTTGTTATTTTTGTAACCAATTTCTGTCTCTCATACATCTTAAATATTACAGAATTCTTTTCACTTCTTCCCAATGTGATATTCCAAAGCTATTGTATTGCGACTGTACATTCATTGCCTGAGCAATGTCGAGACATATTGCATAAATACAGTAAACTGCCTAGAAATTCACGATACAGAGGTGTGTTACCATTGAAATTTTTCCACACATTCTTGGTTTACTTAGTACCAGTGGCCATTAGTGTGGGCACAGAGTTACAATTAGATATGCTAAACCTATGAAGTATTTCATCTCTACATGTTCTTTGATTCAAACGTATTGTGCTGTTTTCTATCCCAAAAATTTATACCCAAGCAACTTTTCATTTCACCAAGATATATATGACTACGAAAAAACCTGCTAATTTATTCCCGAAATCTTAAAAATGCTGAGGGTCTCGACACATTACTAAACTATCATTAACCTGTACTATGATGATCATTTCATTATCTTGATTTTTCACATAAATGCCAGAATTCCATTTTGTGAGAGTAGCACCTTAATCATGTTGCTTTCTGTTTCTAGGTGTTTCTTCCAAGCTCAACTTGCTTGTTACAAATCGTACAATGCCTTTTTCATATCACATACCAAGTCCCCGTTTGACGTTACTTTTAACAAAGACTTGGCTTCATGAGCAGTTTCAAAATCATAACTGTTGCTATGAAATATATAATTGTCACCATCCCGTCACCTTGTTGGAAGCTATACGCTCGGAGAATATGTTCCGCAGTCATATAGAATCAACACCCAGGGGATGTTGATAAACTCCAATTGTGACCATGTTACCAAGTAACAATGCGTTTTAATAATTAAATTTTTTCAAAGAATTGGTCGGCCTGACCGGGATTCGAACCCGGGCCTTCTGGTTTACGCCCAGCTGCTCTGACCACTAAGCTACCGAGTCAACCAACCCTTTGAACAGTTTTCACGAGCGCACTATCGCTCCTTATATGTATATATAATTGTCACCATCCCGTCACCTTGGTAGCTTAGTGGTCAGAGCAGCTGGGCGTAAACCAGAAGGCCCGGGTTCGAATCCCGGTCGGGCCAACCAATTCTTTGAACAAATTTAATTAGCTATGAAATATGTTTTAAAACTTCTTCCATTGCATTAGGAGTCTCCATGAACACATCTTGTAAAGAACAATTAAGATATGCTATTGTAAAACTTCAATAAGAGTATTGTCTGTTTCACTAGTCTATATTATTAAAAGAATATGGCCACAGATTTTACAACAGACAAAAATGTTTATTCAGATTTTCAGGTAGAAAGATAGGAGTTTGTACCTTTCTACCGATGAGTTTATATCTTTCTACCTGAAAATCTGAATAATCATTTTTGTCTGTTGTAAAAATCTGTGGCCGTATTCTTTTAATAATATAGATATGCTGTTGCTATGTCGAATTGCATAATTTTCAACTGATTTTGTACCGCAGTTGCTAGCTGAATAGAATCTAGATCATTGGGACAAATGTTTCATAAAAAATATATTCCATATTGTTGTCGATACCCTTTGGCGATGACTAGCCTCTTTTCTTTCCAAAATACCATCAGCTCCATGCTTGTTACATAGCATAGAACTACCTATAATATCTCCAGCATTTGATCTAGAACTGCTGGTAATTTCCAAGTTCTTTATTTTTAAATTAATTTTGCTTCACTTGTCATTGATCTCAACCATTCTTCTGATTGTTCACCAGAACAAGCAGGTCTGATACTGTAACTGTAATGAAAGGATCTTTCATTCTTGCTTGAGATCCAGCCGTGGTCTTGTGCTTGTTCAGAATATATCTTCTGCTGTCTTCCCCTGCATCCCTTGGAACATTTTTACTGGAGCTGGTTCAATATTTTCATCTTTCAAACTGTGAATTTCAGTGACTTCATGGATTTGGTCATTTCAGTTGAGGTTTTTTAATTTTTCTGATCTCTTGATCATGATAGATAATTCAACAAATGATTTCTTGATCTTATTAGTGTCTTCCTTTTCATCCATCAGGTTTGATGGCCTTGAATCACAATCCTCTTCTGGTTTAAATTCTTCAAATCTCTTGTTCAATTTAACCAAATTTTGTGTACATTTGACATCCATCGACAGTACTAGTCTTTTTTCAACTGAAACCCGTATTCTGTATTGATACATTGATGCAGCTCTTGTATTCATGAAATATCCTACAAAAAGTATTTTTGGAATCTGGCTCAACATTACTGTATCTGAGTGATTTAATCATGGCACAAACTTCAGAACCGAATTGTTTGAAATATATGTCCCATGATTTTCTGAAACTAATTTCAGATGTTGGTTTTCCATTTAATCTTTTTTGTTGGATATATATTTCATATGTAATTGGCAGTGGCTTCTGCTCACAGATACGAAGACAGACCTGATTGGATCAATAAACATGTAGACCATCAGTGTATGATATCTTCGTTCAATGCCATTCTGAAGTTAATCTTTGGGAAATTCCGTATTTCTTGAGAAGGTCATCAAAATCTTTGTTAACGTGTTCAGATCAGTTGTTTGAATATTTTATTTTAACTCTCCATTAGATATCCATGATGGTTATCAATTTTGACAACCTGATTCTTACACTTAATGATACTTCACACCAGCTAGAGCAGTTTTCAATGAATGGTCAAAAATATCTGTTCCCACCAAATGAAGTAACAAAGCATCAGTCTACAAATATCTGAATGTACCAACTGTCCTATTGTTCCTTTCAGAGAATATTGGAAGTGATAATGAAGACATTCTATCTTGTGTATATATATATATCTTGAATTTGAAATTATCATTAAGATTTTGTATATCAACACCTTGCATACGCTCTGTTTTTACAGTTGTGTGTAGATCATGCAATTTAAATGACTTACCCTTTCCTACCACTTCTGAATTTGAATTGCTGTAATTGAATATTAAATTTACTGTGTGCTGTCTTCTGTAAATTTTTGATTGTATTAATGTCATTACACTTCTGTGAAGTACATGAAATATACAGCCACCAGTTATTAATACTTTTAATTTTTATTTGGAGACCCTTCTTTTTTATATTAGAGGAAACAAAGACATGTATTCCCCACAAGAGTAGTTTGCTGTGTCCAATTTTTCGCCTTTTCTCAATTCTTTGATGTCCAATCTCACTGTAATTTGCAGCATTTTATTTTAGCACCCTTCTTGTATTCTGTTTCGAAATCGTCTCCTGTATTATTTCAGTAGTATACCTTTGGTTCCGACTCTCACACGCAACCAGTCTTTATAAATGAGGGCCCCAAAGAAAGAGAATTTCACGGAGACTTGACGAATTCCATTTTGACTTTAAAAATATGGATGATTTCTTTAAAAAAAACGCATCGAAATATTCATATAAAATGCAACCCGCATCACATGTCAACCTACATCGGCAAATAACTCGTAAACAAAGCGTTTTAGAGCCTTAAAAAGAAAAAATTGTGAGGCCAAAGGCCTCAAAGAAACGTTTTTCACACCATAATCTATAAGATAAGACATTCTTCGATCCATTCAATTAACTTTTGGTTCCACGCTTCAATACTATCAAGGTCACCTCAATATTTCAGTCCTTCCTGCTGGTAGCAATTTTTGTGGCGACACGCTTAGAAGGCTTAGATTCGACAATTTTTATTTACGCTTTCTGTTAACACCGTAGTTTGTGCAGTCTGACGAGGTTTATTTGCATAATCATTAATTCAAGATTTGCTCTCCAGCAACAACTAGAAGTACCATTATAGTTGGTTGATACCTATACCTATGAAGATTGTTTCTTATGCGTGTAGTGAAACTATTCAATTAACGTTTTATCATAGTATTTAAGTGTTGTGTACTTAATTGTGGAAGGATGTGGGTGTTCAGTGAAGAGTGAAGACTGTGTTTGTGTTTTACCGTACCAATATTTTCGTTATCATTCGATGAAATTTTTAAGTCAACGGGTTCCGACACGTGGCTTTCTCAAAAGTAAAAAGCTAATATTTTTGTGACTATCACGAAAAACTAAAACCTAATTGACAAAGAATATGGAACGGATAGACAAATGGATAGGGAAAGGGTGGGATTTAACATGCGAGAGTTCTCGCACGGGTACGCTAGTTTATAATAATTCTTATTGGGTTTTCCAGCTACCATCGTGTCTGCATAGTTCAACCATTATTTTTCCATGCATCAAATTCTTCTTCAATTTTAAATCTTAATGTATCAGGAGATATCCCTTGAATTCATGACATATTTTTTGAAAGTGCAGTCCCAAAGTTTTTGAAATCTTCTGACAGACTGCATAAAAAACAAGTTAGCCAATCTTGATTTATATATACCTCCATTTTCCTTGTCAATTTGCCTTCATCTCAAAATTCTCTTGTGTACTCATGTGAATCATCTCCTTGCATCTTGATTGATATGAACTGATTAAATAGTGCAGCTTTTTGTATAGGGCCTTTTGACTGATACAATTATTTCTAGTTCAGATCGTACTGTATGAAAAGCATATATATATTCATCCTAACATTTAGCACAAATTCACGTAGGCATCATATTCAGTAAAGTGTTTGATTCATCTCGGTATATGATAATGGGCGAGTGAAAATCGAAATATGTGTGAGAAGTGCCACACGTTTGGTTGAGGGTAGCGTAGTTCTTGACTAGCGCATCACAAGTTCAAATACTGCCGCATGTGTATTAGTAGATGCAGATACGTGCGGATGTTAAAATTCTATTGCAATCGCCCACAAAAGTTTATAGCTATCAAGTGCTGCTTCATGGGCATTGGAGACTTATCATTATTAGAAGGATATTCCAGACGCGGTTCTATTTCTTCTAAAATCTTCAGGGACACCGCTTTCTTCGTTCTGCATCAGGTTACGATCTGAGCTTCGTCCAGAAATCATAAAAATGATTTTTTTTTGGAGAAATTGTTCTGGACGTGCTTTTTAAACCAGTACTCAAAAGTTAAGCATCAACATTATCTCCCTTGTTAACATTTCATCACTCGCGTGGCCATTTGTAGTAGCACGAGTAGGGCTACTCACGCGCTGGACTCCGTCCAACGCACCCATTATGTAGTTTTTTTTATTAAAATCGTTAATATACTTTTCTTATTTATCTACACCTACATTTTAATTTAATACATAATGAAAAGAAACATAATTGTAAACAGTGTTTGAAGCCTTTATTAATACCCGCGCGCGTTTTCTTTAGCCCTCACTTCGCTAGATGCGAGAGTAGTGGGGGTTGGTTATTTTGATGACAGGACTCAAATATCAAATCCGTAGCTCGTTTTTCGATGCAAGATCGTTTCTATTGTACGGGAGCGAACATTTCTGATTTTCAGATTCTGTTAACAATTATCGTTGCTCACTTATTCATAATTCAACCAATGTTAATGAATTGACGGTGAGTATTCCATGGCTCAAGGAAACGTGCGCGTACATCACGCATGCGCCACTACATCAGCAAAAGAAATAAGTGGACGAAATACAGTGCACGCGTGTGATGCACTCTAACCTCACAAGAGTTTGAGTCGTCGATGGCCGGGTATATCGGTTGGTCAAAATTTAAGGAATATTTGGTTAATTGTCATATGTAAATATAACGTTAAACGTGCGTTTTGTGAGCATATGAAAAATCAGTTTAGATTTTTTTCTCGTTTATTGTTGTCACGTGTTACGATTTATTCATTCCGAAAATTCAAAAGTATTATTAAAAATGAAAATCTTACAGTATTATTAAGTCAGGGTTGTTAGATGTGTTTCGAGTTTTTTCCGCGCCACTACTTCAGAATTTCCTCAAATAACCTTTACAATGAAACAAAATTCCCCAACTTTTGAAACGAAATATATTCTCCAAATTGTGGACCAGACATGAGCTGTCCCCGACGATTCCATTGGCTGTCCTCTAAAATTCAAATATTTTAAATTAAGCAATCATCGTTCTTTGAACTGCTCGAAGAACTAGGCTATCTTCGTTTTTCTCATATTTTTCTATCTCTATGCCTGTCGTTTATTTTTTCTCTTTTTGGTACGTAAAAGTAAGTGAGAATAATGTCTTTTCTTTTTATTCACAATAATTGAGAAAATAATATTTCTATCTCAACTCCGAAAATAATTTCCCCGAAGATCTCCAATCATTTCCCCCATTGTGTATGTTCCCCATTATTTCCTCACGACGAAATAAAATCCAGATTGGTGACAAAATTCCTCATCTGGTGACACTATTAGGTGTATTTTTCAAGTATGTCCTGTAACCTAGTTATCCTCTAAATTTGTGAGAACTCAGTAGGCGTAGTATCGATCGCAGAATGTCCATTTTGAAAAAAATATTTGCACTTGCGGTTTGAAAACTTTTAGGACTATTATTTTCTGAAACTGATCTAAGGAATATGTACTTCAAACCCTACATTGGCATCAGCTCCAAGATGGACTTTCTGGCTGAAAAAAGACTTTAAAAGCATTTCAAGACTGAGTATTAATTAGTAACATATGCTTCCAAGAAAAACAAAAATCTAAGTTTTCTTTAAAGCTCATTTTTGTACAAAATTCTCCATTCTAGTCTTTGGTTGCGAAAGAAAAGTGAGTGAGTAACGTAGTGCACTGAAGTGATTAGTAAAAAAGGTGTTGTAATTTATAAAACAAAACCTAGAAAAATTTATGTTCTCAGATCTGGAAAACAAGGAAAAAGCCTTGAATTCCAAAAAGCCAGTATGCTGGTCACCCTGAATTTGTTTTTCCTTGGGCAATAGAATTTCTAAAATAATAAATGGCTGTGGTATTAAAGACACATTGGCTCATACATTTGTAGCAAGTTTGTTGTCCACCGTTATCTCCTGGTTTTCTAATTGTTCAATTGTTTTTCCAATTGTCCCACTTACACGCTCCCATGCAACATTTTAATTAATAGGAAATGCATTTGAGTTTTCCATGTATCCCAGTTGTTTCATTCAATATTTCAAAATGTAAACGAGGGAAATTCAGTCTTCATGATGTGATGCAAGATCTAATAAACAAAACACTTCAATCTTGAAACCTTTGCTAATCCACTTAAATGTATTAACTTTCTGTGCTGTATTTTTGGATCTGGGCACTATACTTTGAATTTTTTTAAAGTGGCTGACGACCGGTTATTGTTACACCTCCTGCCATATAAAATAAATCTTACTAATTAATTCCAGATTGTCCTTCTCTACAGGGCCTTGTGGCCTTAGAAATGTGTTTACCACTGTTTTATGAGACAGGAGGTGTAACAATGACCTAATGTCATTGGCCACATTAAAAAAGAATCTGAGTATACAACTTTTTACCAAAGATCTAACCAATAAGGTTTCAGTGAATGCATGTATCTTGTATAACTGATACACCAAGGTGATAGAATAGACAAATAAAGAAATACATGAATGGTTTATGGAGGTTCCAAAGCAATGGGTAACATTTTACTGCTAACGTAATTTTGTATTAACTTCATATTGCCATATGTAAACATCATTAGGATTATATCGTCATACTATTCCAGTTGAATTCAACAATTTTCAGGTGGGGTTGTTGGATCCTCAAAAAGTTCATAAAATTCTTTTTCTTGGTTTAAAGCATTTATTTAATTATTTATTTATTCAGTTTGGAGACTGCATCATCCAAAATTGGGTAATAAAATATACAAAAAAATCTCAACTACAAAATAAATAATAAAAATGATCAAAGCAGTGTATTTAAAAAAGCTAATTAAGCTTGTTTGGATGGCTGTGGAAATTCAGTGTAGAGTGTGTCCGCAATTTTTACATTTATCACAGTGTTTTCAGGGAACTTTTTTCCTCATCGGGTATACACTGTGAAAATTTATAATCGAAAATCAACATGGATTGCTACACTTCTACTATTTTAATTGCTAAATTTGTTTCTATGTATAGATGAAATGGACTGTGTGACTGATTTGAAACTAACATCCTTTTTATTATAACATATACTTAAAATCTGTAAAGTATAATTAATTGGTGCAAGGTGCTATCCCACATTCATTTCAATGAAATTAATAGCATTAAATATAACTTCAACTATTTTCATTTAGTGTAATATGTTATTTAATTCAGTATGGGCTTACATGTAAGTGTGCTTTGTTTAAAAGTTTGAAAGTACTAAGTTATATTACGAAACTTATAATAACACCCTCGATATATCAGATAAGTTATAATAGCACCCTCAATAAATCAGATCTCGGTCAATGTGGGATAGTCTCTGTGTCCCCGTCTCCCTCTGCGTCCCGTCTCACCCTCTGCGTCCCGTCTCTCCCTCTGCGTCCAGTCTCTCCCTCTGCGTCCCGTCTCTCCCTCTGCGTCCCGTCTCTCCCTCTGCGTCCCGTCTCTCCCTCTGCGTCCCGTCTCTCCCTCTGCGTCCGTCTCTCCCTCTGCGTCCCGTCTCTCCCTCTGCGTCCGTCTCTCCCTCTCGTCCGTCTCTCCCTCTGCGTCCCGTCTCTCCCTCTGCGTCCCGTCCTCTCCCTCTGCGTCCCGTCTCTCCCTCTGCGTCCCGTCTCTCCCTCTGCGTCCCGTCTCTCCCTCTGCGTCCCGTCTCTCCCTCTGCGTCCCGTCTCTCCCTCTGCGTCCCGTCTCTCCCTCTGCGTCCCGTCTCTCCCTCTGCGTCCCCGTCTCTCCCTCTGCGTCCCGTCTCTCCCTCTGCGTCCCGTCTCTCTCCCTCTGCGTCCCGTCTCTCTCCCTCTGCGTCCCGTCTCTCTCTCCTCTGCGTCCCGTCTCTCTCTCCCTCTGCGTCCCGTCTCTCTCTCCTCTGCGTCCCGTCTCTCTCCTCTGCGTCCCGTCTCTCTCTCCTCTGCGTCCCCGTCTCTCTCTCTCCCTCTGCGTCCCGTCTCTCTCTCTCCCTCGCGTCCCGTTCTCTCTCTCTCCCTCTGCGTCCCGTCTCTCTCTCTCTCCTCATGCGTCCCGTCTCTCTCTCTCTCCCTCTGCGTCCCGTCTCTCTCTCTCTCCCTCTGCGTCCCGTCTCTCTCTCTCTCCCTCTGCGTCCCGTCTCTCTCTCTCTCCCTCTGCGTCCCGTCTCTCTCTCTCGTCCCTCTGCGTCCCGTCTCTCTCTCTCTCCCTCTGCGTCCCGTCTCTCTCTCTCTCCCTCTGCGTCCCGTCTCTCTCTCTCTCCCTCTGCGTCCCGTCTCTCTCTCTCTCCCTCTGCGTCCCGTCTCTCTCTCTCTCCCTCTGCGTCCCGTCTCTCTCTCTCTCCCTCTGCGTCCCGTCTCTCTCTCTCTCCCTCTGCGTCCCGTCTCTCTCTCTCTCTCCCTCTGCGTCCCGTCTCTCTCTCTCTCCCTCTGCGTCCCGTCTCTCTCTCTCTCCCTCTGCGTCCCGTCTCTCTCTCTCTCCCTCTGCGTCCCGTCTCTCTCTCTCTCCCTCTGCGTCCCGTCTCTCTCTCTCTCCCTCTGCGTCCCGTCTCTCTCTCTCTCCCTCTGCGTCCCGTCTCTCTCTCTCTCCCTCTGCGTCCCGTCTCTCTCTCTCTCCCTCTGCGTCCGTCTCTCTCTCTCTCCCTCTGCGTCCCGTCTCTCTCTCTCTCCCTCTGCGTCCCGTCTCTCTCTCTCTCCCTCTGCGTCCCCGTCTCTCTCTCTCTCCCCTCTGCGTCCCGTCTCTCTCTCTCTCCCTCTGCGTCCCGTCTCTCTCTCTCTCCTCTGCGTCCCGTCTCTCTCTCTCTCCCTCTGCGTCCCGTCTCTCTCTCTCTCCCTCTGCGTCCCGTCCTCTCTCTCTCCCTCTGCGTCCCGTCTCTCTCTCTCTCCCTCTGCGTCCCGTCTCTCTCTCTCTCCCTCTGCGTCCCGTCTCTCTCTCTCTCCCTCTGCGTCCCGTCTCTCTCTCTCTCCCTCTGCGTCCCGTCTCTCTCTCTCTCCCTCTGCGTCCCGTCTCTCTCTCTCTCCCTCTGCGTCCCGTCTCTCTCTCTCTCCCTCTGCGTCCCGTCTCTCTCTCTCTCCCTCTGCGTCCCGTCTCCTCTCTCTCCCTCTGCGTCCCGTCTCTCTCTCTCTCCCTCTGCGTCCCGTCTCTCTCTCTCTCCCTCTGCGTCCCGTCTCTCTCTCTCTCCCTCTGCGTCCCGTCTCTCTCTCTCTCCCTCTGCGTCCCGTCTCTCTCTCTCTCCCTCTGCGTCCCGCTCTCTCTCTCTCTCCCTCCCTCTGCGTCCCGTCTCTCTCTCTCTCCCTCCCTGCGTCCCGTCTCTCTCTCTCTCCCCCTCTGCGTCCCGTCTCTCTCTCTCTCTCCCTCCCTCTGCGCCGGTCTCTCGTCTCTCTCTCTCTCCCTCTGCGTCCCGTCTCTCTCTCTCTCCCTCTGCGTCCCGTCTCCTCCTCTCTCTCCCTCCCTCTGCGTCCCGTCTCTCTCTCTCTCCCTCTGCGTCCCGTCTCTCTCTCTCCCTCTGCGTCCCGTCTCTCTCTCTCTCTCCTCTGCGTTCCCGTCTCTCTCTCTCTCTCCCTCTGCGTCCCGTCTCTCTCTCTCTCCCCTCTGCGTCCCGTCTCTCTCTCTCTCCCCTCTGCGTCCCGTCTCTCTCTCTCTCCCTCTGCGTCCCGTCTCTCTCTCTCTCCCTCTGCGTCCCCGTCCTCTCTCTATCTCCCTCTGCGTCCCGTCTCTCTCTCTCTCCCTCTGCGTCCCGTCTCTCTCTCTCGTCTCCCTCTGCGTCCGTCTCTCTCTCTCTCCCTCTGCGTCCCGTCTCTCTCTCTCTCCCCTCTGCGTCCCGTCTCTCTCTCTCTCTCCCTCTGCGTCCCGTCTCTCTCTCTCTCATCCCTCTGCGTCCCGTCTCTCTCTCTCTCTCCCTCTGCGTCCCGTCTCTCTCTCTCTCTCCATCTGCGTCCGTCTCTCTCTCATCTCCCTCTGCGTCCCCGTCTCTCTCTCTCTCCCTCTGCGTCCCGTCTCTCTCTCTCTCCCTCTGCGTCCGTCTCTCTCTCTCTCCCTCTGCGTCCCGTCTCTCTCTCCTCCTCTGCGTCCCGTCTCTCTCTCTCTCTCTGCGTCCCGTCTCTCTCTCTCTCCCTCTGCGTCCCGTCCTCTCTCTCTCTCCCTCTGCGTCCCGTCTCTCTCTCTCTCCCTCTGCGTCCCGTCTCTCTCTCTCTCCCCTCTGCGTCCCGTCTCTCTCTCTCTCCCTCTGCGTCCCGTCTCTCTCTCTCATCTCCCTCTGCGTCCCGTCTCTCTCTCTCTCCCTCTGCGTCCCGTCTCTCTCTCTCTCCCTCTGCGTCCCGTCTCTCTCTCTCTCCCTCTGCGTCCCGTCTCTCTCTCTCTCCCTCTGCGTCCCGTCTCTCTCTCTCTCCCTCTGCGTCCCGTCTCTCTCTCCCTGTGGCGTCCCCGTCTCTCTCTCCCTGTGTGTCCGTCTCTCTCTCTCCCTCTGCGTCCCGTCTCTCTCTCTCCCTCTGCGTCCCGTCTCTCTCTCTCCCTCTGCGTCCCGTCTCTCTCTCTCCCCCTCTGCGACCCCTCTCTCTCTCTCTCCCTCTGCGACCCGTCTCTCTCTCTCTCTCCCTCTGCGACCCGTCTCTCTCTCTCTGTCCCTCTGCGACCCGTCTCTCTCTGTCCCTCTGCGTCCCCTGTCTCTCTCCCCGTCCCGTCTTTGTCCAGAGAGAGAGAGAGAGAGAGAAAGAGAGAGAGAAACCAACCACATTTCTGTATGAATCATGGTTCTCGAGTTAGACGGCAATAAAAACAATATTTAGTGCGCTCAGAACGAACATTTCGTGTCGTTCGGTTATCTTCAATATTCGGCAATTCTCAACTTGTGATGTGGAAGGAAATATGGAGTATTGATTTATGAATTTCACAGTGAAATACATGTAAACATATCTAAAAGGTGAATTTAAAATGTACAGTTAATAATATTAATGCCAATGTCATTGTACCAGTAATTGCGTCTTAGAAAGGGCTTTCAAAAGTAAAGTTGTGGCGATTTTTAGCTGATGTTCAAAAAGAATATTAAGCATTGTCCGCACAAAGACTTTGAATATCTGATACCATCCATGGCATCTCACCTCTGTGAATGCGCATTTTCCCTTTATTTTACATTTTAAAAAAATGTGAATAATTCGAACGTGTGAAATCTCTTGACTGAAATTTAGTAACATTGACCTTGATATCGATGGTGTCATTCTTGCGAAATAACAATTCAAGTCATTGGTGTTTATTTATCCATCAATCTGTTTCTCCTGGAGTTGGACTTGTTTTGCTATTGACATTTCAGTTTTAATTCTCATTTGAAGGTCTTGTTTTTTACAAATAATAATAATATTAATAATAATAATATTAATAATAATAATAATAATATTAATAATAATAATAATATTAATAATAATAATAATAATAATAATAATAATAATAATAATAATAATAATTCAATACATCCTTTTTTAAAAACAGTATTTTAATATTAAGTTATTTAAAATGTTTTGAAGAGATTTTCGTTCAGTGGGTCACACTCATAGAAGACTGGCGAAACCGAGAGATGTCGATGTCAGTTGTCCGTGGGAAGATAGCTCCCCTTTCCTGGGACGCCGGGTGTTGGAAGCGAGTGCACCAAACATTCTCAATATTTCGCCCGCTGGTAAAACACCATGCAAAACCCATCGTGTTTTAGAGACGTTTTGCATCAAAGCCTTCCGTGACCCCCGCGCTTCCCGCCGCGGGAAAAAATTTCATCGGCTCCGCCAGAAACGTCTCAAACGTACGTTTGTTAACAAAGTACGTAACTTTGATGGCAAAGGATGACTGATGACAAAGGTTATATCCTTTGGTCCCTTATTAATGGCACCGTAACGCGTTTTTAATATTTCTAGCAGTCAGTTGTAAGGATATCGTAAACCAATGCTAATTTTAAGAAAACTGAAAAATAAACTTACATACGGTGCACTTAATGACATTGTTACACATTGTTTATACACTTTTTAATAAACACTATTACTGTAAAAATGTTGTTTCTAAGCAAAAGAGAAATGTATTTATTTATTTGTCCCATATCGAGATAACATTTTCAGGGAATCGTATCTTTGTATTATTTGCAATTGGACTATTCATGCATATATTCGATCTTCTCGTCTTTCCGAACCTGCCATGGAAACACACATTTTTAACATCTTGTTAGATGCCCTCCAAAGCAACTGAGACTAACGAACGGCAGATAGCGGCGGCGGACACCGATTTCCGCGTTTCGACAGGCAGTAGGCCATGAAAGGTCTGAATACTAATTGTCGCAAATCCACGACTTGCAATGCTGCGTAGCACTTGAAAATTCATATTTATGGGTTTTAAAAGGTGTTGAACAAGCTTTCAATACGAGTTTTCAGCACGGCGAGTGATGCGTGTAAGCGCTGCTGAGAAGTGGACGCACTGTGTGTGTGTGTGTGTATAAACACTTTAAAACACCGGCCGGAATGCAATCGGGGCTCTGCCTTTTTAGGTAGCCGGCACTGATAGGGGATTAACTGGGAAGCAGATGTGTGAGAAACCTTACCGCAGGATACAATCGGGCTGACCGCCTCCCGCACCCCCTTGCCATTCCTTTTTGTTCTGCCTCACCCCAACCTCTTTCCATCATCTGCCAATCTCCTCTGTCGCTGGCTGCCTCTGATTCTTGCGACTGCTTGCCTTTACCTCACCTCACCTCACCCTGCCACCTGCCTACGTCCTCTGCCCCCACTCCCCGCCTCCCACGACCCCACATTCCATCTTCGTTGCCCCGCTGCTTGACCTCTCCCCGCCCACTCGCCCCTCGCCCATCCTGGTGCGTCCCGCATCTTCATTGCTCGCCCTTGCCGCTTCTTTCCCCTCACCTACTCACGCGAGACACGAGTTAACCTTATTACACACGGCAATAGGAATCTTTTGTTTTAAAATTTATTCTTCCTTGGCCTGTGGCCCTCAGCTGCCGTTAACGACTGATACAGTAGTTGATTTGGTTGTATATACAGGTGTCCAGGGAGGAAAACGTCGAAACTTCGAAAATAAGCTCTTAAGATAATTCTAAGCATATTTTGTCTAATAAACTACTTGGATATTCCGAATGGTTGGGCCGCAATGAGCACTCAAAATTTGATTTGAAAAAATGATTTCTAGGCAAAAATTTGCATTATTGAAGCATAGAAACACTCCAAAAACATGTAAATTGTTTATTATTTACAAAAGAAATGAATATATTTGCTCAGACAAAAAATAAGCGAGAAATAAAAAAAAAAGCAATCGAATTGTGTAAATTGGGTGCTTTTTTATTTCTGGCTTAATTTTTCTTTCTGAACAAATATATTCATTTCTTTTGTAAATAATAAATAACTTATATGTTTCTGGTGTTTTTCTGTGCTTCTGTAATGCAAATTTTTTGCCTAGAAATCATTTTTTCAAACGCAATTTTGAGTGCTCATTGCGGCCCAACCATTCGGAATATCCAAGTTTATTAGACAAAATATGCTTAGAATTATCTTAAGAGCTTATTTTCGAAGTTTCGACGTGTCCTCCCCGGACACCCTGTGTATGTATGTGTGTGTGTATATGTATATATAATGCGGATGCCCACATTCGTCCCACACGCCCCACGCAACGTGCTATCAACGGCTGCAAACGTGGCGAGCGAGCGCGGCGTTGTTCAAAAGGGGCGTGCCTCCTGCGGCACGGCGCAGGCATAGTGACATATTAAACTGGAGAGGGAGATGACGCGCCGCTACCCCTCCGATGGAGGGCGGACACATAAAGACAGCGGACGACCGAACATTCTTCCTTCTGGGCCCGATCCCCGTCCGTGCTGCAGCTTCAGCCTAAGAATTCATAGAGGGGTTAGGCGTTTTGAGCGTCAGAGAGACGTGTAGATAGGCCCGGCGTTATTAGGATTTTTTTGAGGAAAGTTTTTCGTCAGTCGACGACTGACTGAGCGAGTCTGTGGTCAACAAAGAAGGGACGGTAATTTGCATGGCGCAGGCGCAGTTACTTTCGATGAAAGGCGCTGAATATACTGTGATAGCTGGTGCGACGTGTACGCCCGAAGTAAGCAAACACATTGTTGCACGTGCATGAGACATTCGCACGCGGGTGTGAACGAGACGGAAGGGAAGAAAGAAGACGAGGACGAGAGGTGCCGGGGAAGAAGACGCGAGACGACGTGGAAGGCGACGAGCAGCAGGCGACCGAGGTGAAACCGCTCGCGCCGCAGCCGAGGGCAGCTGGCCTCAGCAAGGCGCTTCGAACGCTGTCGCACGTCGGCCGGCGTACGCCGCCGTCGCTCCAAGGCCAAACTTCGAGGCGCGCAGCGGGCGGTGTCGGCGAAGTTAACGGTGGGCCGTGTACAGCGCCGAGAATATAAGTCAACGCCCCGCGACCGGGAGAACTTTAAAAGGGAACGTTGATAGGGAGAGTTGAAATAGTGCACGGAGCTATTAGAGAATTTAGAAAATTTTCTGCCATTTTAAGTAATATGCCGAGAAAGTTGTTATAAAATTGTTCGATTTGTGATAGTCATAGTGACGATAACCTGTTGGAGAATATTAAGTAATTAATCACAAATTGATGTTAAATTTGGAAAACTGAATATCGAAAATCCGAAACCGGCGTCACCGGGAGACTTCAGAAATTGGAGTAAATTTCAGGTGTAAAATAGTCGATGGAATTCCTAAGTTAAATACGAAAGAATGAATGAAGGTTCATGCATCTAGAGAGAAAGATACCATTGATTTATTTTTTGTGTTTTGCGTTTTTATCGGTGTAACCATTTAAAAGGGTTCAGAATTAAACCCAGTTTAATTGATTTATGTGTTTTGTTTGGATTCCTCTGGACACCCAATAAAGTCCCACTGCCCTGAGGTAATAAAAAAAGCTCACAAGAGCATGATATCTACGAATTCCTGACAGACGCCTAGGAATTGCTAGACGGGGATTTTCGTTAGATTGATTGGTGCCCAACGTGGTTTCTTATAAATTGTAAACATTATTACGTGTAAATTGTAACGATACACGCATATACATGCGTGCATATGTGATCCTTGCTGCAGTGACTGGAAAACTGAACTTCTCAAGATTATGTGCAAACCAAGCCATTCTATGAAGCTTTTTGCAACATATTCTGTAAATTATAGCAACAAATATGAAGCAAAATATGTGGTCAACTGTGTACAAATTAAGAGTGAAATGAAGCCATTCATTCTGATTTCTGTTACTTTGAAGATTGTGAAATTATCAGTTTGTGTTTGTCAGTATTATAAATGAAATAATTCCAGTAATTGTTCACTTTTATTTTGTAGGTCAAAAACTTAGTGACACAAGAGTTCTTACTGCTCTCAGCGTTTTATTGGGCATGAATGTTACTGGTGCTGGTGATGAAGAGATGGAGACTGAAACTGTTCCAGAGCCCACCAAAGTCAACACTGGTGCAGGAGATGCACCCCGTGAGAAATCGAAGCCTGAATTAACTCCTGAGAAAACACAGGTGATTAGATTTATGTGTAAGATGTTTCATTTTATTCAGTTTAAGAATATTCATATTTTTGTACAAAGAAATTTTTATTTCTATAAACAATGTGACATTGTTATTTTGTGTAGTGAATCATTTACTGGTGCTTTAATTCCATTGGATTGTAAGTAATCCCCCTGTGTTGCCTGGGTATTTATCACTAAGTTATTAGACAGGAAGAGGAATTCCACTCATTTCTGTCCTTCAGCCATGCCTACTATCTATTCCATTGTAGAGGAGTTACTCTAAGAAGTGACCAGGTTGACTGGTCGGGAATGTATTCTCATTCATTTTCTCATTCTCATTCCGAATTTCAGATGTCAAATCGATCCATTCCTATAAAAAAAATCTCTCTAAATTCCTCCGCTGCTCCCTCGCTCCCCTTGCTCCCCCGCTCCCCTTGCTCCCCCGCTCCCCTTGCTCCCCCCGCTCCCTTGCTCCCCCGCTCCCCTTGCTCCCCCGCTCCCCTTGCTCCCCTTGCTCCCCCGCTCCCCTTGCTCCCCCGCTCCCCTTGCTCCCCCGCTCCCCTTGCCCCCGCCGCTCTCCCCGCTCCCCCTACTCTACTCAAAAATTACCAAATGCAATATTTTTAAAGATCTCACACCGTTAATTTGCACATTTCCAGCAATTTGTTAACTATTGTATTTATAATATTAAGTGCTTCAAATGGCTTTAAATGAAGTTACTCGAATACTCAAACATTTTCAGTGAAAAAGACCTTCAAATTCTGAATTTATAGTAGCTATTTTTAATTGATTCAATTTTTTCAAAAGAAAATTGCCATTTAGGATGGGGTTTTACTGTTTTTTAATTTTCTTAAAATATTTCCATTCGATTACGAATCCGAAAAATCAAGAAAATGTCAACAAAATGTACTTTGAGCGGTGATAGATGACGTCTGGCAAGAGTGTGTGTCCGAATCACTAGACGAGGACAAAGGAAATAGAAAACAAATACGGGAAAGTCTATGCTATTCTGTAGCACCACTCGTTCTCACTGTTTTAATGATGGTTATGTTTTGAAGCTGATCAGTCTTTTGTTGGAGCCATCAGTCCCCTCCAAAAGGAAATGGATACATTTTTTGAGTGTAAACGTGTGATGGGTACCAGGATCCTTCTAAGTTTTCGATCCACCCATTTACTTATGGTCTTCGGGAAGGAAAATTGTGCGTGATGAATAAAGACCGCGAAAAATATGTATGAAACATCATAATGAATGCAGTAAAAATATGTAATATGATATATGTAATTATAAAACACATTTACATAATACGAAATTACATTGATTAAATATTCCTAAAAAAAATTTAAAAATAATTCAAACGTTTTAAAAATCATTTGGAGAGCACAAGGTGATTCACACTTTGCACCACTCAACTTTCCCATCATTTGTAAAAGATTCATCTATTGTTATTCAGAACCGTAGCAGCCAGACCAAGGTGCATATAAACAAGGTTATAAGCACCTTGTGCTAGACTAGACACAATAGAAGCTATGGTGATATTTATGACCTGCAAATAGTCACTGCAGCGTACAACGTTCTTATCAAAGTATGACATGTCGGTGGATCGCGAAAGTTTCTCTGCATTTAGGGTTAAGTGTAAAGGGTTTTGAAAATGCTTCCTTTCATAAACAATACGAAAAAGAAGAGAGATAGAATAAAAAATATTATGTGAAAATGTGTAAGACAATTGTCAACTAATGGTTCTACCAATGCACATACTTTCTCTCATTATTCCTAAACGCTCCGCAATATTATACTACTACATAAACGAGCAAATATTTTTCCGCTCTGAGACGCGATCCCAAATCCTCACATATAACTTGACGGCATTCATGCCACTACGCCACATAAGCGCGCATGATACGAACTCTTGGAAAGGCATACACACGTAAGTGTCCGAGTTTTGTCCATGTAAAAACAACAAATGATTCAGAACAATGTATACAAAATTCCTCCGTAGATACATTTTTACTTTCCTGTATACTATAGGTACGTATAGTATAGGGAAAGTTTTGTAATGCTGCGTGAAAAACGGCGGATTTTCGGCAGAAAAATTCTTATTACGGGGCCCTGGTAATGAAAAAGGGTATAAATCCAGTTGCTAAATGAAGGGGGGAAAAAATCTCTTAACACGTGGGGCAGCCAGAAACCGTTTTGAATGCAAACCAATTGAATGCAAAACGTCTGTCCGTCTGTCTGTGAACAACGCTAGCGACTAAACCGCCCAACCAATTTTCTCCAAAATTGATACTCTCCGATTGATCTGGCTATTTACTATTTGCATTATTGTGGTCATCTTGTTCAGATAATTTTAAATCCTAAATTACTGACAAGTATGTAATTATCTGTAGATGTTATAAAATGGTGCAGTGTATCCTCTTTACTTCCTCAGATTCCTTTTCATTACCATAGTCTCATTCCTTCTCCTCTTCCATTCTTTTTCATGTTCTTTTTTCTGCTTACTTGTCCTCTTTATATTTCCACTCTTCAACTTGTGTATCTAGTTTTCATGTTTGGCCTTAAGGCATCTTTTGGATTTTTTCCTTTTTTCTGGGTTTAGTTAATTGCTTAAGACATGCTGGGATAGTTCTTGGTCATGCATCCCAGTCATAAAGTAAAATATGCTCATTTTTGGAATTGTGTTTATTGTGTAAATGATCGATACAATTAATGTAAATTAATGATATTGATCATTATCATTAAAACTGTTTTTAACATTTCAATTTTAGGCTTTGAAAGAGAAAGAACTTGGGAATGAAGCATATAAAAGGAAGAACTTTGAAGAAGCTTTAAATCATTACAATAAAGCTGTACAAATAGATCCAACAGACATAACTTATTTGAACAATAAAGCAGGTTTGTGGAGATTTAAGTGTTTGAAATGTGTTGTTATATGTGATGACATTTTCTTAATAAATTCTATTTTTTATCTAGCGGTTTTCTTTGAACAAAAGGAGTACGAGAAGTGTATTAAACAGTGTGAAGATGCTATTGAAGTTGGTAGAGAGAATAGGGCAGATTTCAAATTAATAGCTAAAGCATTTACACGCATTGGTAATGCTTACTTAAAATTAGGGGTATGTAACATGCTGAATATTTTTCAGTCTTTTATTTTTATATTTGTTACATGTGCTGTAATGTTTTCATGTGTATACTTAGGATCTTCAAAAAGCAAAAACTTACTTTGAAAAATCAATGTCAGAACATCGAACCCCAGAAGTAAAAGCACTGTTGTCAAATGTGGAAAGAAAAATTAAAGAAGAAGAAAGACTGGCGTATATTGATCCTGTTAAAGCTGAAGAAGAGAAAGAGAAAGGAAATGAGTTCTTTAAAAATGGTAAACAGTATTTTTTGTTGTAAACTTATCTAAGGGACCTGGTGGAGCAATTCTGACAATGTGTGGTTGCAACCAATAAAATAAGTACAAAAATCCTAGGCAATGTGGCGGACATATTTTGTTAGTGATTGATTGGGAGCTAGTCTTTGTCATTAGTAATGCTTGAGTGAGTTTGCCTGATTCCCAGAATTAAAGTAGGTACTTGACTGCTATGAACTTAAGAGCTACATTTGCATTATGGATGGGGAGACTGGTAGATAGAGACATAGTGAAAGAATCATTTAACAACTTAGCAAGGGGGGTAATCTTCAAATTGTGTGTGGTGTGGTGTGGTGTGGTGTGGTGTGGTGTGTGTGTGTGTGTGTGTGTGTGTGGGGGGGGGTTGTGTGGGTGCCCATGACCTGCCTGCTGGTGTGAATAATAAGCATTTATTTGTTGTTTAGTTTTTATTTCTTCCCAGAATGCCCACCTTTGAAGGAGTCTTTCCTTAGTGGGCCAATGAATTCAATTGTACTTATTTGCTTTATTTTACACAACTTATTCAGATACCTTATTTGCTTGTGTATAAAACGCACTGAATATTTCAATGTTGCCAAGTAAATCTTATAATAAAAATATGTATTAAAAAAGAAAAGATAAATTCTTTATGTGAAATTGGAGGGGGGGGGTCCCATGCCATTTTGGATTGGCTGTCTCTGTGCTTCTATCAGAGCATGACATGGTTATTACTGCGATTTTTTCCATAGCTTCCTTTCAAGGTCCGTCTTCACGATGGAATAAACCGTGGTATTTCGTGTCTTTTTCGGTCGTGCCGCTAGATGTCGCATGATCGCGACCGTATCAAGATCTGCTTGATCATGCGACACCTAGTGGCACGACTAAGGAAGACGCGAAAAGCCGTGTTATATTCCATCGTGAAGACGGGCCTTGAGAGACAGCTATGGAAAAATCGCAGTATATTTCCCACACTGAGAACAACTGAGGCAATGTGACAAGTGATATCACATTACTTCCGAAGTGGCGAAAACTTTTAAAGTGTGCGGCATTTCTAATAAGATGGGCGGGAGCGAGGACAACGCGTAATGGAACATTTCCAGTGATTGTATAAGTTGCAGTGAATCAGGGGTGGGGGGGCATTTGCGTGAGTCCAGAAACGATGGAAATAAATTTAACATCAACTTGTATACTGTGTGCATTTGTGACAAATAAATGTTCGTTTTTGGCATACAATTTTGTTTTCCTTTAATGATTTTTTTAAAAGAAATATCTTGTGTATAATCCGTACCCCCATTTGATGAGTTACTTTTCGGGGGGAAAAGTGCGGCTTAAACATAAGCAAATATGGTATTTGCACATACGCAGTACATGAATTTGGAGGTGAGATGTTGCAAAATTGGTTAATAAGTTTTAATGTTCATCATATGGGCAACACTTTGCCTTCACCTGTCATCATGGTTGTGAGGAATGTATAATACCCCTCTTAAGCAAAAGCTCTTTGTTTCAGGTGATTATGCTACAGCCATAAAACATTATTCTGAAGCTATTAAGCGTAATCCTGATGATCCAAAATATTACAGCAATCGTGCAGCCTGTTACACAAAATTAGCTGCCTTTGACTTGGGTCTGAAAGATTGCGAGAAGTGTGTTGAACTTGACCCGAAGTTCAGTAAGTAATTACTTTTATATGTGAATTGTAAAATTTTCTTTGGACTTTCATACTAAAAGCTGAGTTTATTGTGAACACACAAAGTGTTTCGTAAGCAATTTATTCTATATCACAAATAGCTCTGACTCATAAATGAGTGACCACTCATTCACATAAAGGTCACCTCATGTTAAATATTCCTCATTCAGGCTTTTCTAGAGGTTGGGATACTTAAAGGCCACGTTCTTTAAGTATGGAAAATGACAGTTTACCAGAATATTTGCAGTTCATGTAGCATGCAATTCATACTACTAATACGTTTATTAGTGAAGACTGGATTTTCATGCAGTAAAACTCCCGAAGACTTGCAATAAAAACACCAAAATGTGCAAAAACATGCAATAAAAGATAAAAATTTTGCAAAACAGTGTTATGTAGCCTAAAAACTCCAGTGAATCCATTTATCAACTTATTTTATATTTGGGATCTGATATTTAGGGCGATGGAAATATTATGATTTTTGTGTTTTTATTATAAGGTGGTACATATCGTTTAATCAAACCATACTTGACAATTTAAATATGCACGCAAAAAATGAATTTAGCATAAAAATACAAAAATGAAAAATACAAATAAACGTTCAGAAATCAACAATCACTGACACACACACACTCACTCACTCACTGACACACACACACTCACTCACTCACTGACACACACACACTCACTCACTCACTGACACACACACACTCACTCACTCACTGACACACACACACTCACTCACTCACTGACACACACACACTCACTCACTCACTGACACACACACACTCACTCACTCACTGACACCACACACTCACTCACTCACTGACACACACACACACACACACACACACACACTCACTCACTCACTGACACACACACACACACACACACTCACTCACTCACTGACACACACACACACACACTCACTCACTCACTGACACACACACACACTCACACACTCACTCACTCACTGACACACACACACACACACACACACACTCACTGACACACACACACACTCACTCACTCACTGACACACACACACACTCACTCACTCACTGACACACACACACACACTCACTCACTCACTGACACACACACTCACACACTCACTCACTCACTGACACACTCACTCACTCACTGACACACTCACTCACTCACTGACACACACACTCACTCACTGACACACACACACACACACACACACACTCTCACTCACTGACACACACACACACACACACACTCACTGACACACACACACACACTGACCCACACGCAGCCAATGGTTATTTATACAAATTAATTTTATTTAACAAAATATATTACCAATAAAAATTATGTTTTGTTTTAATAAATATATACAAATTGTATGACAATTCTTTCCTTCTCCTTTGAATAGTGTTTTACAGATGCTTGTAGTTCTTTACAAGAGGGGAGTCATTCCATGTATTTAAAATTGCTTATTTAAATATTTATTGAAGTTTGCAAATGGCAAAATATTAGATTAATTTTCCTTATTTCCTAATTTTAATGGGAAAATCTTAAAAGGATGAAAATTATTTTTATTTCAAAGTGAGCTCCCTTAATATTGATTTCTCTACAAATGCTGCAAAGTGCTAAATCTCAGTTTTTATAATGTGCTAAAATGCTATAGTCGTGTGTTCAAAATGCAATTTTTGATCATTTGAACAGCAAGCTCTCAATTCAATGCTCCTATGTCGGCAAATCCCTTAGGTACTTCTTGTTGATTCAGGGCTATTTCTCAGCAATTTTCTTTACTGGGACCAGTGAAATATTGTAGATTTTTTTTAATTCTCAATTTTTCTTTAAAATTATGAAAATGTGTTGTTTTTATGATTGATCATGGTTGCATCTGTCGATGATTCAATGCCTCACCACTGATTAATTAGTAATGTTTGCAATCTTTTTGTGTACATATTTATTTATATCTTTGTAGACCGGAAAAATGCTGGAAAACATGTGCAATTTCAGCAGGTTGTACTGAGATGTCATTTGAAAATGAAAACTGATATCTCATTACTAACTTTTGCCTTTTGTTATAGTTAAGGGTTGGATTCGAAAAGGAAAAATATTGCAAGGAATGCAACAATATGGTAAAGCTCTAAGCGCGTATCAAAAAGCATTAGAGTTGGATGCAGCAAATGCAGTAAGTATTCCAGCTAATGCATTCCTAGCAATTTGGATTTGAAGCACTAATATTTAATCTTCCTCCTCCTCCTCTACTACCAACACCTCTCCCGTCCTTCTTCCTCTTTTCTCCTTGTGTCAATTTTTCCTACTGCCCTGTTCTCATTCCCTCTTTCTGACAACCATGAGTGGGCTGTACATGGAAGTGCCAGCACTTTAGGGGCATCTGGAGGTATATTTCTCCCATGTTCAACTGGAGATTCTTGAACATTTGTTAAGACACTAATAAAGCTATCTTCTTCTCTTTTTGTCTCAAATTATCCAACTCTTGTTATACACTTTAATGAAAGAAATTTATGAATCTTGAAAACATAAATATTTGAAAATGAATGAAAATTCCACTCCAAAAAATTGTAATATTTGAAGTTATTTTAATGAATGTTTTTTAAGCATGATCCATTAAGTATGTATTTACATGTGTTACATTAGATGTAAATTTCATGGGGGTGAGACTAAATAGAAATTGAGAAAATGTTTCTTTTGTGTAGGCAAATATCCAATTTATAGCCAATGAAGCACCAAGATTTTTAATGCATTCCTGAACCTTGCATTCTGTTATCAGAGTATTCTTCCATTACAACTTTCTTCTAGCACTTTTCTTGTGTCTTATGCATATTTCCAAGTTTTGTCTGATGCTTGTGCCTTTTTTCATGTGTGTCCATTTTTTCATTGCTTTGATCATGTGTCTATGTACAGTAAATCTTTGAAACTCTTCACATTTTTTCTTACCCTGCGTACTTTGTGATAAATGACAAATTGATGTTTTTTATCTTTCAAAAATTATTATTTTAATATAAGCCCAAATTAAATTATTTGAATATTCAGTCGTAATTTGAATTCATAATCTCCTCAAAATTGAGGAGAAAACTTTTGAAAGAGTGATGCCATTGGATGTAATGCAGTTGTTGCCTGATCAGTTACCAACTTATGTGCACCTATATCATCCAAAAGTAACACCAACCTTGTATTATAGAAAGTAAATAGAAAATAAAATATAAAATGAGAAGAGAGAGAAAGGACCACACTCCCCTTATGCATAATTGAATATATTTTAGAATTTTAAAATAATTAGAATTGTCAGATTGAAACTTGCATCATTTTAGAGGAAACTCTGAAGATATTTATGTTGCAAAAAATCAACGTTTTTGATGCGTCCCCTCCTGGATGCCTGACTGAAATCATTCTATTGAATTGTGAAAATAGTGTTTTATGTGTGGTTGGTTTCTTTGAAATTGTGTTATGTCAATTGTTTTAACCAAGGTTCAAAATTGCACTTACATTTGATTTATAGATTATGAAGGTTTAATCAAATTTAACTGTGTGTTGTTACAGGAAGCTATTGAAGGTTATAAAACTTGCACAATAGCTGTTAACTCCAATCCAGAAGAAGTAAGAAAGCGAGCTATGGCAGATCCTGAAGTGCAAGCCATAATGAGAGATCCTGCCATGAGACTAATTCTGGAACAAATGCAAAATGATCCCAAAGCACTGCAAGAGTAAGTATTTTTCAGCTTAATGCCCAGTTGTGTGTGTGTATGTGGAGCACTGTACTGTTTCTGTATTTACATGTGAAGGCTGTTACCTTCTCACTGTTGTCAGACCATTAGTTTCTCTGCTTTTCTTTTCAGATATTATTTTTGTAGCTTGTGTATATAATTACAGAATATTTGAAAACTTAAAATTTTCTTTGCGGTTCTCTTTTTCATAGAATTTCACAACCAAAACTTTATGAAAATATTATTATACTTAAATAAGTGGCTGAAGATATTTTCTTTCATTTCTGAATACTTTAGAGGAGAGATCTCCTCCTCTTTCTCCAAAACAACCTAATATGTAGCATTTTCATTTCAATTCCGGACTACAGCAAAGCCCCGTTGTAAGAGACCCCGTTATAAGAGAATCCTGCATATGAGACAAAATTCACGGTCCCAAGGTCAGTTGTATATAAGCAATGCATTTAGGAGACCCCGTCATAAAGAGATTTCCACCTATTGTGGACAAAATGTTATTCCCCACCGTGTGTTTCTTCTTGCTTGTAAGAGACAAAGCAATGAATTTCTTGCAGGTTACTCACGAATTTTGTCAGTGTGGTAAGGGTTGGGGCCCACACTTAAAATAGACTGGAGCAAGGGTTCACAACACTTGTGCCATTGGGTGTGTGTGTGTGCGCGCGAAGTTTTCTTGAAGAAAGCTCATTCTGTACGTTGTGTGTCTTTTGACAACACGGAAGTCTCTGCAGTGCCTATAGTTAAGTGTTTTGCCCGGTGTTTCCAATTGTTACTATCTCATATATGTAAATGTATACATACACATATATGGAGTAATATACTTATATCAAGTTATGTAATGCTGCGGTAAATTGACTTTGAGATTTCAATAGACATACACGTTTTGGGGGTCCCCTTTATACCGAACTAGTTTTCTTTTTTTCTTTCCTTTCAAAACGTCTGTGTCAGTCCGTGAACAACTCTGGCGCCGAAACTATTCATCGATTATTTCCAAAATGAATATTCCCTGATCGATCTGGTTCCACTCGAAGCTCTGCAATTTGGAAAAAACATTCTTTAATTTTTGGGGGTACTTTACATGAAGCCCTTGGGACATTTTCAAAATTTTCTCAAAAATGGCTCAAAATATTTTCTTCAATTTTCTTGTAAGAACAGAGTGAAATACACTTGTAGAGGTGACATAGGATTTTCACTGTTAAATGTGAATTTTCAAAAATTGCAAAAGTTTGCAATTCTTTCGGCATTTTTCTACAATTACAAAATTGAAGATAGAGATTTTCTTTCAAATACACTTTTTCTCCGTAATTAGTTCTTTCATTAGCATTATGCACTTTATTTTTTAAGTTTTTGCACAATACTGCATGCAATATTAAAAAATTACAAAACAAGATTTTCTCAAATGGCTCCAAATTTTTTCTTTAAAGTTTGGTGGGATAGTGTTAAATGTACTCTATAAGATGACAAATATGCATTTTGTTCTATTCTTTTGTTTTTCCAAAAATTACACAACTGTAATTTTTTATAAGTGATTTGTTCACACAGTTGTTTGCATTTAGGAGCACATGTGCTTCAAATGATGTCATCAAAATCACTCGAAAGATCTAGTTAAATGGGTTCTGTTATCACGTAATTTGTAATTTCTCGAGTTTCAAATAGTGTACAAAACATAACCTACTAATAACTACTAAACATAATGTACATAATGTACTAAACATAACCTACATAATCTACTAAAAATATGATAGCATTTCATTAAACGTGTTAAAAACCCATTTCCCACTTCTTCTAACAGTTTCTGCTTATAAGAGACAAAATTCCATTCCCCCAGGTCTCTCTATAAAGGGGTTTTGCTGTATTTCTTTTTATAGCTCCATTTTTAATGCTTCTAGTCTATCTTTGTTCTAAAAATAAGGACCGGCTTTTTGTGTAGGGGGTCAATCCATTTTAAGTGGTCCAGCACTGGTCGTTCGACCATCTCGATAAAATTCCTATTATTATTTTTTTTTACATACATTTCCCTACGTTATGTTTGTTCAAAAATATCTGCAACTATTTTTTATTGCACGTGGTTTAGAAATTGCGGCCATTTTCGTTTCACGCTGTGCGGCATTTTTCGCGTTTGCAGATGTGTACTCTTTTCTAAATTACTCCACTCTAGGTTGTTCTAGCGTTCTAGAATAAAAAGCATTTGATTCAGTATACTCTGTCCTGCAAATCGAAATATTATTTACCCATCTTATCTTTTATCTGGTGAATATTTGCAACCAAATCTATGGAAAGCGAATGAACGAAATTCGATTTTCAGAGAGTAATTTCTCAAAGAAGGAATTGAATCATAGCCTTATTTTTTCTGTGCTTTTACACATAACAGTATAGTTACATTTTGTAAAATACCATTGGTTTATAACATACCATTTGAAAATTACATCCTCTGGAAAATTAGAATTTTGGATTTTTTCCACATTTTGAACTGTAACATTGCTGTTGGGGGACCAGATAAAAATCTGAAAATTGCACACATGATAGACCGCTATCATACCAAACTCTAGTAAAATTTCAACTTTTAAGTTTAACTCAAAGTATTTTTAAAAAAACTGAAAACTTCCGAAAAACGAGGCTTCATTTCCTCATTGAGGATGCGTTGTGCCAAGTAGTAATCACGTTATTTGGAAGTTATTTTAAACTAAAATCTACATTCGTTTAAAATAATTCATTATACTGTATTATTAACAAACATAAAAGTGAGTTAATATATAATTTTCAATATTACATACTTTAAAACAAACTTACAACTTGACATCTACGTTTGTAATTGAAAATATGGTCACCTTGATTTGAAAAGCTGAACAGGCCAGAGAAAATTATTTATAAAATAGCGCAAATAAGGAATTCAGCGTTTTGTTTACTTTTTCGAATTCTATAAGGAATACATAAATCTATAAGGAAAAACAAAAGAACGAACAAACAAACCTGGAAAATCAGGAATAGTTGCGGAAATTCGTCCCAGGAAATGAGTGACCACAGTTATTGAGATGACTTTGTTTGCCTCATTTTATTAATTGAGAATACTACTATACAGAAATTATACGGAACATTTTATATTTACATTGCATGTTGATACTGGCAAATTGTTGTATATGTGTACATACAATAGCAGTGCAACTTCATTCTGGGAGGAAATAAACCCGGAATATTATTGGGGTATGTTTGAATCAGTGGGATCTAAAGAGGAAGGCATGCTCCCCTCCCCAACTTTTTTGTAATTTTGCTCATAGCATTCAAAATGTCTACCACGCTCATCTCATCCAAAGAAGTATTTCCTATCAAATGTCTGCATCTTTTCTTTAATTTCAAGCTAACAATAAAAGTAAATTCAAACATGTTTATGGGGCTCTGAACTAAATGCAATTCATTGAGCTGTTTCAAAATGAGAAGGGGGGACAATTTCCTTGTACAGAAGCAGACAACTTAAGTAGGGCTGTGTAGTAGATAATGAATAATTCACGTCAAATTATTCCTAGAACATTTCATTGAAGGTGTAGCTTTATTCTTTCCTTGAAAGTATAGCTGTGTGTCCATACATACTTACATGCCTCTATCTTTTATGTTTAGAACTGAATGTTTTGTTGAGTAAAAACTCCCTTTTGGTAAATCTTTTATTTTGAGATAGAATGGATAACAACGAACATGGATGAAATTCTACCCTGTTATATTTGAACAGGTTTTACTGATAATCTCTGGGTCATTTTGTTATTTTATTTATTTTTCTGTTATAATAATTTTGATGAACTTCAAGATCACTTAATTCCTTATGATCTTAAAAAGGATTTGATTATTCACTTCAAGTTCTTATTTTACAGCATTATTTCAGTTTCGACTAATCATTTAGCAAAGGATGGGTTTGGCTGAAGCGGAAAAGATGTCGAAAGGGCCATTTGAAAAAAACTTGTGTTCACTAACAGTAGTCTCGGAAAAGACTAAATTAAAATCATTGAAATTGAGGGCTTAACAATAAAGAAACAAAAAGAAAAATACTTTTACATATCAGTTACTTCATGTCTCTACACTTAGGAACTTGTATTTGTGAATACACCATAAGTTACTACCCCTCAAATATGAGATATATTTATATTCAGCACATTTGTTTAAATTGTGGGCGAACTGACTTCTGATCCAAGATATTCCTGTGGCTTCAAAAATATTCAGTCTAATGGCTTTATTCACTGCCCTTTTTAATAAATTGATTAAATGTTAAACAATATTGAATTGCATATCCAAATCTGTACCTTATTATTTTCATTATTAATATCTCAGATAACTACTAGATCCACCAAAGACCTTAGCGGAGTCTGACAAACATGAAAATTTATGTAATGAAAATATGAAAATTGCAACCTTTTAAAAACTTAAGCTAGTTAAATTGTTTAGACTTTCTTGAACACAGTGATATGACTTATTGCAAAATTTGATATAGAAGTGAGTTTTTTAAATGTCTTTGCAGTCGGGGGCGTGTCTCTTTTGTTATAACTTATTTTTGTTTATTCGGTCAACCTAATTATCTTAATATCTGTTACTTATGTAGACTCTTAGAAGAGGGTTTTATTTTTCACATTGGTGAAATTGTCACGGTTGTTACTTCTTTATTGTTGTAGTTTTGTAACATTGGTTTGTTTACATCTGTTCTGTGTTTGTGAGGTTAGAAGTACAGTTTTGTAGGGAAGTATACCTTGTTTGTTCTTTTTTTGCACATTTAACTCATTTTCGCAGAAACTATTAATGATAAAAAGATGAAATTTACAGGTTAGCTTTATGTAAACATGGCTGAGCTACTTAACCAAAATAATAAAATGGATTTCTCCAAAATTGTTAGAATTATGGAGAAATATGTTTATTATATTATTATATATATTATATAATATATTTAAAATTCTGTAAAATGGTTTTATGATATCCTATTCAAATAATTCTGGCTAAGTATAATAATGAGTAGTTACAGAAAATACTGTATAGATTTCAAAGTTCAAAGTAAAATAGTTTCTGAGATAAAGGGTCAGAAATATAGTCAATTTAACATCGGCTAGATAGGACCATCTGACTCCCCTTAAGAGCAATTGAACTCCAGGTAAGGGCTAGCAAAACTTGAAAGTGAGGTGCTGCCCTCTCACCCCTTGACCTGTGATGTTAATATAGGATGGCATTCATATAGGAAAGCATTCATTAAAATTTGGAAATGAATTTTGCATCGCCTAGGTGGCCATAACCAGAAAATTTTGAAAAGACTTTTTTTTCCTACATGAGTGGCAAATGACTTTCTTATCACAGTCAGAGGGTAGCTTACTAGCTGAAGTTTTAAATTGTACTTAGTTATCTGTGTAACTATGTTCCATGTGCTGAATTTTTAATTATTTTCAGTGTGTTATGTATTTGAGACCCTGTAAATCCTTTATTTCTTAAAAATATCTTGTGCTTAATTTCAGCCATTTGAAGAATCCTGATATTGCTGCTAAAATTCAGAAGCTTTTGGAATCAGGACTGATAGCCATTCATTGAATGTGCATTATATTTTGTAAAATTAAGCTTTGTATCTGAGACACGAAGATAACTGAAAGTTTTGAGAACTGGAAATGTGCAAAAAAGAATTCATAAGTACATTTTTGAGGTGCTTCCCCCAGTCTAAGCCACCTATCCTGTAAAATCACTTAGGATAGGTCATACACCATTCTTCTTCTTCTTGGACTTCAAACTGCTTAAAAGACTTAACAGGAAATGAACAAGCAACAACTTTAATTTGATATGACAATTTAAAAAGGGAAGTTGTCAGTACAGAGCATAGCACGGAAGATTGAAACTTCTGGAGTCCTTGGTTTGTTCTCGAATACTATTTTGTACATCATTTGTCAATCTCATTATTTTAATATTGTTCTGAGTGTTTTTTCATATTTCAGGAAATGTTTGTACTAATTCAAGTTGTAATATGAAATTACAATGAAAATTTTTCATCATTACCTGATTGTTCTCAAAACTTGCAGAATGATATCCATA
>JAHLJT010008446.1:145100170-145251813 GCA_031308135.1 Acheta domesticus | reverse complement strand
ACTCACAAATATTTTATCGATCCTGGAGCCGGCCTATGCACACTTCATTTCTTCGACTCGGTTTCGGAATATTCGTTTACATACGTAAGTTGTTTTGCATTAAGAGAGGGGATAATATTACTAATTGAATTTTCGCAAGTACATCTGTATTATGAGAAAAAAGCAATGCATAAACTTTTTCAAATCCACTAGTTTCTATTGCATGTGCTGAATATTTTATGTTGTAATGTATGATATTAACTTTATTGATATATTTCTTGTATGCGATCGGAATGGCTTCCTCTCGGACGCAACGCGAGTACCCCGCCCCCCTGTGCCTTCTGCGCCAATACTCTCAAGCCTTAGGATGAACACACCTATCCATAGGGAACGTTCATACTAGAGATGATGATTGGGTGAAACCGGGGGGAATCTGCCCTATCAGATTCTCAGGCGATGGCAGTTGGTAGAGAATGTTATTTTGTAATAGTTAACTATGAAAGAACCAGATGGCGTTATCCTCCGTACAGTGCTGCCAGAATGTGCAGAAGGATTGGGACTTCAGAATATGCCGTTGCCCATTCTATGTGGCGGCGAGGGTACAAGAACGCAGAGCACACTTGGACTGGCCTTGTTATACGTCTTCTTGCATCCCGCCATGACTGCTTACTGTGCATTCCTGAGAAATCGGAGCGCTGACATCCCTTCGCCGAGGGCACTGCGTGCCCTAGTCGCGGGTCCGAGCACGCACGAGCTCCGTTTGACATCCCTGCTGTACAGGGGTGCCAAAAGATGTTACCACTTATCACATATAACACCCCCTGATTCACCTAACGAGAAGTTAGTAGTAAACGGTCACTAAAATTAACGTCTCTGTTAAGACATGTTCCGTTTCACCAACTTTTCCCCGTCCTCGGTTAATTAATCGTATGTTCACTTTCATGGATGTACAAAATGATTGAATACTCTTACACAAGGCAGAAATTGAGGGTTTGGTAATATTCAAGGGAAAGCTTCAATGCTCAAATGTGCTCTCTTTAGTATCAAAGACAATTTTTTTTTGCCAGTTTTTTTTTATTGTTATATTATTTTGTTTATTTTCATTATTTGCCTTCAGCAAAATGTAGTTTCGTATTCAGTACGTAATGAGGTAAATTTTTGTACTTATTAATTCTTGAATTAGGATTAACATTTTAAGTCTCTTAATATTAGATACTAATTCTCTTGTGCTTGCGCGATTTTCTATAGTCTCAATGCGTATTTCTAATGCGCTCTGAACAATAAAATCCACCATCTTCTTTGAATATCTCTCCTCAAGCATTAGTGTTTTTACTTCTTCTATTAGCCTTCGACAACTCCTATGTACGACAATCGTTTACAGATTTAGATAAGAAAGTTTAAACATTTTAATTCTTTCCTCTAGTGCTACTTGCACCATAAATATTTAATCTCCTTTTTCGGTTGAATATTATTAAACGTGCAAAGAAATTATACAATTAAGTATAAACAAATTTATGAAATTTATACAAATTATATTTGAGTCGGCCCTCTCAAAATCTGTTAATGACAAATTTAAAAAATATCAAGTTATTATGCTCATTGGAAGGTTTCGGTGCTCTCTACAAAGTTGTCTAGATATGTAGAAACGCATGCCAATGACATTAAACAATTGAAACATTACACAAATTTAAGTTAAAAAGTAAAATCTTTTCTGATACATAACTGTTTCTATACAATTAGATAATATACTAATCGTCAAAAAGAAAACTAATGTTTATTTTAACAAACAATGATATATAATGAAGTAGTTTACATTTGATAATGTTTTTAAAAAAAATACGTAATACACCGTAACAAGTAATGTACTTCAGCTCGCGGATCAATGACTCCATCTCGATCAGGTTTTTGTCCAGTTTTCTCTGATCCCATTGAGCAAATGTTGAGATGGCCCTTATTTTGCTTCTGGACGTAAATGTAGCTTCACTATGCGCAGTTTTTGTTGAGAAATCCTTTTACTTTTAGTGGTAGGAATAGAGCTGAGGGTGAGTTACTATTTTGTTAGCAATGCAGAAAAACACATCTGCAGTTCGTTTACCGTTGCAATTATGTTTTCTATTTTCGAAAACGAAAATGTCTAGTTTTCTCAAATAATGTTGCTAATCTCTCGCTTTGCTTTTTAATTCTGAACCTCAAGAAAATGCGCGCAGATAATCTTCTCCCCCATACGTCATATAGTTTTTACTGTTTTTTCACCAAATAAATATCAAATATCAAAAATGTATTTATCAACTAGTAAAGCGCACTGTAATCGCTTCAAAACTCGTTAAAAAGAGTCTCGTCCACTAGCAAAACCTGTCAAAATTGCCGTGGCTACATTCTCAAAACCTGATAAAAAGGTTCAATTGCAAAAACAGCGAAACCACAGACGTCATGGCGCACGGAGGAATACACATGCAAACCTGCTGATATCTGTTTCAGAGCTTTTAACACTGAGAGCTTCAAAGACTGTTGTGCTTTTTTACTTTCCCGTATACTTACGTATATACGGAGTGATATACGTAGTAAAGGGAATGTGATGTAATGCTGGAGAAAACCCGATTTCGAGATTTTAAACGGAAATACACCTTTCGGGTCCCCTGACTCCGAAAACGTGTTTTTTTTCCAAAACGCCTGACGTCGACCTGTCTGTCCGCCCTGTCTGTCCGTCCGTCTGTCTGTCTGTCCGTGTCTGGCTGTCTGACTGTCTGTCCGTTCGTCTGTCCCTCCGTCCGTCCGTCCTTCCGCCCGCCCGGTGTCTGAAGACTAAACCATACGTACGATTTCTTCCAAAGTTAATATTACCCGGTCAATCTTGTTCCACTCAAGGCGCTGCGATTTTGCAAAACTAATTTCAAACTTTGCGAGTACTTACATGAAGCCCCTCGGACATTTTCAAATTTTCTCAAAAGCGGTACCAATTTTTTTCAAAATTTCTTGCACGAATAGAGTAAAATACACTAACTAATGTGGTCCGATTTTCACGTTAAACTGAAGTTTTGAAATTGCTAAAGTTTCAATTTTTTCGGTGTCTACCTATAACTATAAAATCGAAGGTAGAGATTTTTCCTCAAATAAAATTTGTTCTGGAGAGTGAGGCCTTCCAGTAATGTTATGTATATTTTTTGAACATTTTAGTCGTTTTTGGCTCAATATTGCGTGCAATTATTGCAATTTTTAAAAAAGTACAAAAACATAATTTTCTCAAAAACGGCTCCAATTTTTTTTCTTTAAACTTTTGGTAGGAATAGCAACTAATGTACACTACAAGATGACATAACGATATTTTGCTCTAATCTTTCTTTTTTCAAAAAATACAAAAAATATAATTTTTTGACTTGAATCTCACGTTAATATTTACATTACCGGCAAATTTTTACATTATTATATTTACGAATATATCTGCTCCAAATAATGACAAGTAAAGTTGCTCGAACATTCAACAGTTTTCTGTGATATCTTAGCTCAAAATTCCGCATTTTCAGGAACGCTTAACGACATTCTTTCAGAAATGGCACCGAATTTTTTCGTCTAACTTTTGGAACGGATAGTGCTAATTGCACTCTTAAATATGATGAAGTTCAATTTGGGGGTATCTTTTTGTTTTTTCCAAAAATTACACCAATATAATTTTTTCAACTGCTACTGTAATATAAAATTTTAAGCTCCCTTTCAAGGGAAACTTTGTTTTCGAAACACTTTATTTGAAGTCATTTAAAAGCTCTTTCTCACAATAGAATAGTGATTACAAATTGCAGCAGAAAACGTGCAATTAACGGTGTGAGAAATCTTTTAAAAAAATTACATTAGTGTAATCTTTGAAACAAAATACCCCAAAATGAACTTTACGTCTTATTGAGAGAGAGGGGAGAAAGGGGAAGAGGGAGAGAGAGGAAAAGAGAGGGAGAGAGAGAGGTAGATAGAGATATGGAGATAGAAAGAGATCGAGAGGGAGAGAGAATGGGAGAGAGGGAGCGCGAGAAAAAGAGAGAGGGAGATAGACTGAGAGAGGGAGAATGAAATAGAGAAAGTGATTGGGTTTTTACAAATTGATGACCCAGGAGCGCCATCAACACCTGCGTGTGTCGAAGTTCCATTGATGCTGCGATGTATGCATCGGTTAGCTTATATTAGCTTGACGGTTTTGACGTTGAGATTTAGAGCTCATGCCTAGATGCAAAATAATTTTGTGAATTAGTGAATTAATACTTTTCAAAGAATTAAATCAAATGAAGAAACAATTCTGGAAGTAATGTAGAAGAATTAAATGAAGAAAAAATTCTGGAAGTAATGTAGGACTCCGCTGCAAAATATTTCTTAAGGAAAAATATTAAATTTTCTGAAAAATATTTTCTTTAAACGCGTAAAGTACATTCTCAAAAACTAAGTATAAGATGAAGTAAATTCATGCGTCGTCTTCAGCAATTCTGAAGTAAACTGATCTCAGTGAAATGATCCATTTTCATTTAATTTCCATATAAACTGACGGACGTAATAGAATGATTACGTTACAATAAACAATATCACCTTTGGACTTAAGAAAAAGGGAAAAATTTAAACCAGATTTAGTGGACATCTGGGGCGATGGAATCATCTTCAAATTCAGCAATCTTTGATCGATCCCTGAGAGAAGCAATGCATTTAGCAATTACTGCATATGAAAATGCTACACAATACGATGCCTTTTGTATTCTTCTTCTTTGTTTTCTTTATCCAGGGCAGCGTAGTTCATGAAACAGAAAACAAACTTAATGCACAAACAAAAATGAATAACACGTCAAAGTAATCATTAAGGCCCTGATAAAAATATTTGATAGATAAACACACTTTACGTCTGATTCAGAATAAATACAAATGTATGTCCTACTGACGAAGCCAAGATGAGTAAATGAGGCAAAATGTAAGTTATTTTTAGGTATTCAGATGTGGAACATGATTCCAAGCGATCACTTTGACTATCTACATAACAGGAGCATAGTCCACATACTTTAATGAGAGAAGGTAATAATTTAAATAAAATTCTTAATCTTTAGAAAACATAAGCTTCCAATTGGTTGTGGGGTTGGTTACATCCCCCCCCAGGCTGGTAACATAGAATATTCGTGATGGTGGCATGCAAAGAGAAATAATAATGATAATAACGTTTGAAAACTTTTCAAGTAAAGGGTTTTGCTTTGGGGGTAGGGTTAAACATATATAATTCTTATTCATGTTCATACGTACGCATTACATAATAAATATGCCAAAAGACATTAAGCTATTATCTTTAATCAATTTTAATCCGAATAACACAAATATTATAAGTTAAGACGGACATTTAGTTTCTATCACCTAATTTCTCCTCCTTCAGTGTCTAAATTTAACGAAAATTAATTCCAAACTATTCAACTAAACTAATAATAAAAGGGTTATTAAGAGCTAAATATAGAACATACTGTTTCATTTATGACACTTACCTTTCCTCTTGATACTTCATTCCACATTTTTAATTAAAAAATGAAGTCAAACGATACATTATAATGTACGTAGATTAGAAACATTTCTTTGAAATATATAAGTAATGTGTAGAATTGCTTTGGAGTTATAACTACGTAATTATCTTCAGGTTAAACTTTGTTGATACAAACCAATGTATTCGAATGTGATGCTATTCGTATCATATCACAGAAGTGTAGGATGTATTCTTTCTCGGAAATGCAAGCGAATAATTGAAACTTCAAGTACTTGTTATAGAGACTTGTCACACTTCTTTAGACACAAACACTCATCACTAACAACATTTTAAATAACTTGATATTCACTACATTTAAGTCGTTGAACACTTTTTTTTGTAATATCTACACACGGGAGTTCATTAAGCATTGTCGATTTCCGTTCCGTTTTAACAGTGACTAAACCTCATAGTAACAATGTTTAAGCATTGTAAGAGAAGTTTGTTTACGTACATTTTCACGGAAAGATTACATAAACATAACCATTGAAAACAAATGAACAGCGAAAGTACAAAAAACAAATTTACAGCGAACGTACAAAAATAATTACAGCGAACGTACAATATTTGCATAATGCACGATCACGCAAATTGGAACAATGAAACAAAGATTTTCAAACGAACACTACGTCCGTATGATAATTTATGCGTATTACAAGAGATATTTGAAACAAAAATAAATGCTATTGTCTGGTATTAAAATCTTTGCACGTTAGTCTATACTCGTAATTTCATGATCTCTATTTGTTTACTGAGACATTTACAAACATTGTAATATTTTAGAATTTAAAGGTACCAAACTAAATTTTAATATCTGTACTCGTGTACATACCACGCATTATTAATCATTGTTTTAAAACTCAAAATATCAGAATTCTTAATTTCAATTTTGATAACCCAACCCACAACTGAATTTTATAACATTGTAAAGACGCAATAGTGCTTGGTGAACTACTGATACTACCGAATGAAACAGACCTTCCCATATTTATTTTCTATTTCCTTTGATCTACGCTACCTATTCGGACTTCCCAAATACTCTAACCAGCTGCCATCTATCGCCGCCTAAAACACTTTTTTTTTTACTTTTCCACCTTACGAATACTTCGTAAGACGAGAAAGTATTGCAATCGTGTGATGAAACCGAATGATTTTCGCGAAAAAAGAACAGCACATTTTCGGGCACTTGTAAAGAAAAAGTGGATAAATTCTGTGGCTAAATTTAGAAAAAAATCCACTAACTCGTGGTGTAGCCAGAATCCAATTTGATACCAAAAAATCTATAAAAATCAAAACGTACGTATGTCTGTGTCCGTCCGTTCGCCTGTTCCTCTGTGCGTCTGTGGTCAACGCTAGCGCCTAAACCGTGCATCCCATTTTCTTCAAATCGATATTCCGAATCATTTCCACTGTTGTCGAACCTCCTGATTGAAAGGGGCTGGGTTCAAATCCCAGACAGGGATTTTAATTTGATGAATGTTTTGTTGCAGAAAATTCTACTGTGGGTTGTAAAAACCTTATTGAAAATCATTTAATGAACAACTACTCACAAATAGAATCAATACAGATAAGGGACTTGTCTGTACGTGCTTCTAGAAATCACAAATAGAATTTACTGACACACTTCCACTCACAAATATAATCAGTACAGGACTTGTCTGTATGTGCTTCTCCAACTTTCAAACATTTTTTTCAACTCTGTAATCCGGTTTCGTATCGTCAAATCAATCTGTCTTGTGTGCATTTGTAAAAACTGATTTCAGTAAAATTAGACATACATTAGCATTAAATGTAAACACAATATAACCATTATGCATGAGACAAAGATGTCTGTAATGGTTCCGAAATAATTATTATTGCTATTCTTGCCCAACGAATACTTCCTAAGAAAGGAAAGTTATGTAATCGTGAGCCAGAGAACAAGAATTTTCGCGAGAAAAACACTATGTTGGGCTCTGGTAACGTAACAATCCTGTTGCTACATTTAGAAAAAAAAACTCTACCTCGTTGTTGTAGTCAGAATCCATGTTTTGATGGCTTTTAATACCATGATATGGTGTGCAGACCCAGCGCAACGGGTTGATGGCTTTTGATACCATGATATGGTGTGCAGACCCAGCGCAACAGGCCGAATGTAGCTGGGTTCGAATTCCAGACAGGGATTTTAATTTAATGAATATGTTATTGCAGAAAAAGTTCTTGTGAATTGTAAAAACATTATTGAAAATTATTTGAAGTATTTCCACTC
Source organism: Acheta domesticus (assembly GCA_031308135.1). Taxonomy (NCBI): domain Eukaryota; kingdom Metazoa; phylum Arthropoda; class Insecta; order Orthoptera; family Gryllidae; genus Acheta; species Acheta domesticus. Next base: position 145,244,059 of record JAHLJT010008446.1, on the reverse strand, counting down.
ACAAATAGAATCAATATAGACAAATACACAGGACATATCTGTATGTACTTTTCCAATTTGTAACTTTTAAACATTTTTTTCAACTCTGTTTATAAATTTCTGAAACATGTCACGTCAAATCTATCTTTGTCTTGTGTGCATCTGTATAAACTGATTTAAGTAGTACATATAAATATAATAACAAAATATAAACATTGTAAGATATATTACTAGCGTATCCGTGCGAGAACTCTCGCATGTTAAACCCCATCCTTTCCCTATTCATTTGTCTATCCTTTCTATTAAGAAGAACCGTTGTTAATGAAACGTGTTTATTTGTTTAAAAAATGTATAAATGTAACTTCAAATCAACTTACACAATATCAAACAAAAATTATAATACAATTTATGTTGCAAACAAACTTTCAATAAAGGTTTATTCAGCATTATAGAGAGATGTTTTTGGAAAAATTCATTCTTCCTTTAAAAACATTTGAAGAAATTATTCAATCTTCCTTGAGAGTTTGCTTTTCGCTTTCTTTGATTGTCACAAAAATGTTAGGAAAGGATTTACTCTTGAAAAAGCCTAGTAAAGTAGTGCGAAAATACCGATCGGGCAAGTACAACCCACCTCTTTGCAATATTATTTAACTTTCCTTGATTTGTTATGTGGAACAGAGGGGGTTTGGAGAGGGAGATTGCCAGCTTGCTGGGGTGCGAAAATTGAAATAATATTGCTATACTAAAAAGTATTGGATTATTTTCTGCGTTCTAATGTGCATCAAGAAAACCAATTGCGAACCAAAAAATAATCAAAGTAATATTTTCACCTTTGAGCACTAAATACCATTTTTTACCATAAGAAACAATTTAGTAGGCTTAGACTTCACTTCGGTACATCGGAATGTTGCATAAACGATGTTTCCATATTGAATAGCTTAACGAACCGACACCTTGAGTATAATATCAAATGGTGTATTATTTACAATATGAGTTTGCAGCTGGGTGTTGATGTACCTGCTTCCTGATACCGCCAACACTTAAATCGTGCGTTTGAACTGCGATCGTTGGCAGTGTCGAGCGACTCATACTTGTGTTTTTATTTCTTGGCGAGTAAGGGCTTGTCTTCACGATCGAATATCACACGGCATTTCATGTCTTTCTCCGTCGTGCCGTTAGAAGTCGCATGATCGCCAGCACTGGTCGATACAGTCGCAATCAGGCAACTCCTAGCGGCATGACCGAGAACGACGCGGAAAACCGTGAGATATTCCATCCCCCACAGAAGTCCCACCTGCCAAGAAATAAAAACCAAGTATACATTATTCTTTCTATAATTTTAAATTTAGGTGCTTTTTTGAATTAATTCACGTAGTACTGTAGGCTAGCGCGTTTTGATTTTTGTTTTTCATTTATATAAAGATAATTTACTTTTGCTAATTTAAAAAGTTTGTTCTTTATGTTGTGGCATAGCACAAGTTTTCCCCTACTACCTCCGCGTACCTGTACGAGAACTCTCGCATGTTAAACCCCACACCCATCCTTTTTTTGAGGGAAATTTGCAAACGAAACGTGTTTATTTGTTTAAGAATCTATAAAGGTAACTTGCAATGTACTAACACAATATCAAATAAAAACAAAAATAATGCAATTGACGTTTAAAAGAAATTTTCAATAAAGATTTATTCAATAATATGGAGAGTTTTCTTGAAACAATTCACATCACTTCCTTAAAGACATTTGAAGTTAATATTCAATTTTTTTGACAGCTTTTCGTGATAGTCACAATAAATATTAGATTTTGACTTTTGAGAAAGCCACGTGTCTGAACCCTCTGACTTAAAATTTTAAATCTCTGCTGTTAACGAAAATATTAGTAAAGGTAAAACACAAACACAATCTTCACGTTTCACTGTACACCCACATACCTCCACAGTTAGGTACACAGCACTTACAGACCACCGCAAAACGTTAATTGAATGTTTTCACTCCACACATAAGAAACATCTTCACAGGTATCAAGCAATTACAATAATATTTCTAGTTGTTACTGGAGAGCAAATCTTGAATCAAAGATTATGCAAATTAACCTCATCAGACTGTTCAAACCACGGTGTGTACAGAAAGCGTAAATATAAGATTGAGGAATCTAAGCCTTCTAAGCATGTCGTCACAAAAATGGCTTCCAGCGACAATGGCTGAAATATTGAGATGGCCTTGAAGTGCGGAACCGAAAATTTAATTGAATGTCAAGGAATGTCTTATCTTGTAGATTAAGGCGTGAAAAGCGTTTCTTTGAGGCCGCTGGCCTCAAAATTTTAGTTTTTAAGGCCCTAGAACGATTTGTTTAAGAGTTATTTGTCGAAAATAGCAACACTTTGGCAAGTGCATCTGACTTGAATATTTAGATTCGTTTTTTTTAAACAAATCGTTCATGTTTTTAAAGTCAAAGTGCAATTCCTCATGTCTCCGTGAAATTCTCTTTCTTTAGAGACCTCATTTATAGAGATTGTGTGTGAGAGCCGCAACGGAAAGGTATACTACTGAAATAATACAGGAAACGATTGCTATTTATTACGTGTAATAACATATGTAAACACAATATAAACATTATACATGGCACAAAGTTAGATTTTCTAATGGTTCTGAAATCATTATTCTGGCTTTCTAATTTCTTACCTTACGAATACGTCGTAGGAAGAGAAAGTTATGTAATCGTGCGCCGGAAATCGACAATTTTCGCCACAAAAACTCTGAATGTCGGGCTCTGGTAAAAGTGGATAAATTATACTACATATACATATAAAAAGTAGGGCACAGATCTTCCTCGCAGTAGTTCGTTTTCAAATTTCTTTTGTCTGGTCTAGCATTTGGACTAAGCATCATGCTGCCTTTTTTGTAGACCAAAATATTTTTCTTTGCATTTTCTCAATTACCAGCTTCCTAATGCTAGACATGAGTCAATTAAATCTTGACGTGTGCAGACACAGCGCAACAGATTAAAGGGAGCTGGGTTCGAATCCCCAAAACAGGATTTAATTCGATGATTGTATGGTTGCAGAAAAAATATTTTGTGGATCGTAAAAACGTTATAGAAAATCGTTTAAGGTATTTCTACGCGCAAATAGACTCAATGTAGATAAACATACAGCATACAGGACGTATCTGTATTTCCTTTTTAAATTTGCAAATTTTAAAACTTTTTTCAACACTGTTATTCGATTTCTGAAACGTATTTTTCAAACATGTTCGATATCCCTATGGCTCCGAAACCATTATTATTGCTTTCTAATGTTTTGCCCTACGAATACTTCGAAAGAAGAAAAAAAATTCTAATCGTGCTCCGGAAATCGAGAATTTTATCAAATCAGTGTCAGGCTCAGGTATCGAAAAACTGGATAAATCTTAATGCTATATTCAGAAAAAACTCTGTATCGTTGATATAGCCAGAATCCACATTTTGATACCGATAAATCCACAGAAAAACCTCCGTGAGTCTCTTTGTTCGTCTGTCCGTCTGTGGTCAACGCTTGCGCTCAAAGCGTTTAGCCGATTTCTTCAAAATTGATATTCCTCAATCGATTTTGCTGTTTTCGAAGATCCTGGAAGTTCAAAATGATATTTTAATTTTTGAGGTTGCTATAAAAATCCTCGGACATTTTCAAAGTTTTCAAAATATCAGCTCATAATTTTTACTTCCCCGTATACGTACGTATATGTATACGGAGTAATATACTTAATAGGGAAAGTTATGTAATGCTGCTGGGAAAATGGCGAATTTTCGCCAGAAAAATTCGTTTCCGGGCCGTGGTAACGAAAAAGTGGATAAATCCAGTTGCCGAATTAGGGGAAAAATCACCTAACACGTGGTATATTTCAGAATCCCTGTGTTAGAATTCCTTGATACCGAAAAACCAATTGAAAGCAAAACGTCCGTCCGTCTGTCCGGTGTAAGTGCGGTGTAGTAGCGCCTAAACTATGCACATGATGTTTTCCAAATTGAAGAAAGCCCTGTCCATCTGGCCTGAGTCGAATCTCTGAGATTTTGAAAAACATTAATTAATTTTTGGAGGTACTTTACATGAAGCCCCCCGGACATATTCAAATTTTTTTCTCAAAAAGGGCTCTAAATTTGTTCTTTAAATTTCCCGTAAGAATAGAGTAAAATACACTTTTAAAGTGGCATAGGTCCGATTTTCACGGTTAACTCTGAATTTTCGAAAATTGCATAAGTTTGAATTTTTTTTGGCCTCTTCCTACAACTACAAAATTGAAGCTAGACATTTTTCCTTCAAGAAATATGATTCTCCAAAGTGAGTTATTTCATTAAGGTCACGTACATTTTGTGAAAAAAAACAATAGTTTTCGCGCAACATTGCGTGCAATATGTGCAATTTTAAATAATTACAAAAAAAAGATTTTCTCAAAACGGCTCCAAATTTTTCTTTAAACTTTTAGCAGAGATAATACTAAATATACTCTTATCAGATGACATAAATGTCATATTGCTCTATACGTTGTTTTTTTCAAAAATTTCAAAAATGTAATATTTTTTACTTCTCTCGTCGTCAATATTTACATTATAGATGTATTTTATTGTTCAGTGCGTTTATTTACACATAAGCTTCGAAGTATCTCTAATGATAGTTTTTGAAATGTCCATAAGTGGTCCATAATAATGGAACAAAATTGGCAAATTTTCTGAAATGTTCCAACCAATTTTTCTCAAAAACTATTGAAAATATTTCCCCGAAATTCTCAACAATGAAAAAGAGTTCAATTTTCCAGAAGCTTCATTTAGGCCAATATATTTGGGGCCCAAAAATCAAAATAAAGCTGAAAATGTTTTGTGTTTTTAATGCTTAATGTGTTAATGTGTTTTTATATGCTCTTTTCGGCCAAGCGAAGAAGCCATTTCTCCAATCAATTTTTTCGTAATATCAGACGATTTAAATCATAACACGGCAGCGTGTATTATTTCCAAATATAGCTAATTATACTTGAAAACAAAAATTTTAAATATGAGAATAATCTTATACTATCCAGATGGAGCGGGAGCTCAATATGAAAATAAGTATAATATTCTTAATCTATGTCTTCATGAAAAATATTTTACAGTAACAGCTGAAAGGCATTTCAGTCTAGTTTACAAATGTATTCTGATTGATTAATTGATTGTTTGTTAGTGATTTCGGGTGCGTCAACTACTGAGGTCATTAGTGCCGCAATTGTAGTGCATGGTTTTCATCGGGAGGTGGCGGTGATCTTCTCCCGTTTAATGGCAAGATCCGGCGCTGACCTACTTGTCGAGTAGCGAGGTTTTCCCAAACGAAGTATCTCCCACCAACGGGGAACCGCCCAAGTCGGGACAAGCTTTAAGCCCCCTGTCCGGTCTCCCGACATGTGTGGTGGTGTAGTGAATGTTAGTGTGTGTGTAAGGGGCGAGGATATGACAAGGAAGAGGGAGGAAAGATCGCTTGCTGTCCATGGCAAGATTGTTAGGGTATTGTTTCGGCATTCTCCTGATGTTGATAGGAGAAACTACGAAACTAACGATCAGAGCAACTGTCACAGATAAAAAAGGACGTTATAAATCAAGCTAATGTCAGACTTGTTGCCAACATAGAAATTATTACGTGTAAATGTGTTTTTAATTTCGGGTTGATATAATTAATGCCGATATATACACATAGAAGTTTCTGTCTTCGAAAATATTATTGAGATACATTTAAAATGTACGAGAATTAAACACTAAATAATTGCCAGATAAGTCGAATTCACCCGCTGTCTGGAGAATTCTATGGGCCGGCTGATCTGATCGTTGTTGTTTCGTAGTTTCTCCGATCAACACGAGGAGAATGCCAGAGCGATACCCTTACAATCGGGCCACGGATCACACGATCTTTCCTTGCTTTTTTTCTCGGGTTTGAAATTTTAGTTTTCAAGTATAATTAACTATATTTGGAAATAATACACGCTCCCGTGTTATGCTTTAAATCGTCTGATATTATGAAAAAATTGATTGGAGAATAGCTTGGAGAAAACGAGGGTTAGATTTTTGAGCCACCGCTTGTTCGTACGGTAAACGCTATTTTTTAATGTTTTTTTTTTTCTCGTTAAGGAGGCAACATTTGAATTAGGGCGTTTTACTAAAATAAAATACAGATACTTAACTTGTAGTTTCAGTACTTAACTCAATTTTGCCAAAAATTGACTTAAGAACTTTTACCCCGTGACCACAGAAATGTAAACATAATATAACCATTGTGCTTGAGACAAAGTTAGATCTCTCTAATGGCTCCAAAACCATTACTATTGCTTTCTAATTTCTTGCCCTACGAATACTTCGTAGGAAGAGAATGTTATGTAAACGTCCGCTGGAAATCGCGAATTTCGCGAAAATCGCTGACCGCCAGGTAGCATCTCCGCGTACGCGCCTCACACCGCGCGCCCCTGCGTCACTACCCAGCAGCCAGAATTGGGAAGGAATGTGGACAATATGATTGATGATTTTCTTCGAATTTGGTAATCCCGAATCTGAGGCTGAGGTTCTGGAACTTGAAACGAGTATTTTAATTTTAAAGGGTACTTTAATGAATCCCCTCGGAAAAATTAAACATAGAGATTTTCACCTCAGATAAAATCTGATGTACAGAATCACATCTTTAACAAAGGTCATGTACAATTTTCTGAAAAAACGCGTATTTTTGACTAGTTTGCTCGTGAAATTTAAGAAACGTTTTTCTGAAAAACCACCCCAATTTTTTCTTTACATTTGCATGTAAATGCTTGGTACACATGTGCTTTTGCACACAACATTTGCTTGGTTCACATGTGTGTACCAAGAAGCGGTAAATGAATAAACTAGTTGTGTTACAGAACGTCACAGACTTTCTCGCCGTAATTCGTTTTTTAATTTCTTTAATCTGGTCAAGCATTTGGAGTATGCCTTCTCCTTTTACGGCCGCCTTCCTTTGTTCGCCAATATTTTTTTCTTTGCATTTTCTCAATTACCGGCTTTCTAATTATAGAGATTATTCAACTAAGTCTTGACTAATGTATAATTAGGCCTTTTGCTATACGTATAGTCGAGGTGATTAGAGCGCGTGTAAACACAGCGCTACCGATTGAAGCAAGGTGTAGACACAGCGCTAGCGACAAAGGGATTTTAAATTGACGAACGTGTTGTTGCAGAAAAGCTATTGAGAATTGTAGAAACGTTACTGAAAATCATTTGAAGTACTTCTACCCACAAATAGAATCAATACAGAGAAATAAACAGTAATTGTCTGTATGTGATTTTTCAATTTGCAAATTTTTACATTTTTTCAACTAATTCGATTTCTGAAACTTAGGTCACGTGAAATCAATCCTTGTCTTGTGTGTATCTGTATGAACCGATTAAAGTAAAATTAGAAATATATTAACATTAAATGTAAACACTATATATCCATTATGATTTAGACAAAGGTAGATGTCTTTAATGGTTCCGAAGTCATTATTTTTGCTATTTATTTTCTTGCCCTAAGAATACTTGATAAGCTGAGACAGTTAGGTAATAGTGCATCGGAAATCGAAAAGTTTGGCCTGAAAATCTAAGCTCTGGTATAGGAAAAGTGGATACAACGTGTTGCTACATTTAGAAAAAAACTTTAACTCGTGGTGTTGACAGCGTTGAATAGCGCGGACGACTTTTAACAGATTGATGCACATGAAATCGAGCAGATATAGCGCTACAGTGTGAAGGGAGCTGGGTTCGAATTCTACACAGGGATTTTAATTTGATGAATGTGTTGTGGCAGAATAAAATATTGAGGATTCAGGAAACGTTATCAAAAATCATTTAAAGTTTTTCTACTCACAAATAGAATCAATATTGGTAAATATAGAGGACATGTCTGTACGTACTTCTTCAATTTGCAACTTTTAAACATTTTTTCAACTCTCTTATTCGATTTGTCTTGTGTGCAACTGTGTGTCTTGTGTGCAACGTCAAATCAATTTTTGCCTTGTGTGCACTCTATGACCCACAACAAGAGAAAATTATGTAATCGTGCTCCGCTAAACGCTGAATTTCCGCACAAAAAATCTTACAATGCCGGGCTCTGGTAACAAAGTAATGGATAAATCCCAATTCTAAATTTAGAAAAATAATCCTCTATCTCATTGGTGTAGCCAGAATCCATGTCTTGATGGCTTTTGATACCAAAAATAAGTTAAAAGCCAGACGATTTGTCCGTCACTCTGTCTGCCCCTCGGTCTGTCCGTCTGTGGTCAATGCTAGCGCCTAATCCATTCAGCCGGTTTTTCTTTAGAATTGATATTCCCTAATCGCTTTCACATATGTCGAGGCTCCTGGAACTCAAAACCGATATTTTAACTTTGGAGGGTACTTTACATGAAGCCCCTCGAGCATTTTTCAAATTTAAAAAAAATTCTAATTTTTTAAATTATATTTTGTTGTTAAATTGCGCGCAGAACATTAATAGAATGATGCAGGTATGATTTTTCTTGAAATCCCCAATTTTTTGAAAATTATAAAACAATCTTTCAAAAATGCAATATTCAGAATAGAGATTTTTGCCCCAGACAAAGACTGTTGTACAGAATCAGCTCTATGAAAAATGCCACGTACAATTTTCTGAAAACCGAGTAGTTTTTGCGTAGTTCGCACTTCACATTTACGAAATTTTTTTTCTCAAAACCCGCTTCAAAATTTTCTCTTAAAATTTTCTCCACCTATGTAATAAACCTGGAAAGGTATAAAATAAATAAATAAACTAGTGGTGCTACAGAATGGCACATATTTTCTCGCAGTAGTTCGTTTTCAAATTTATTTAGTCTGGTCCAGCTTTTGTACTGAGCGTCCTGCTTTTGTGGCTACCTCTTGTCACTCAAAATACTTTTTTGTCGCATTTTCCCGATTATCAGCTTCCTAATGCTAGCGATGAATCAATTAAATCTTGTCTAATGTGTAAGTAGCTGGTCTGTAGCTAACTGAAGGTCCGAGGTGGCTAAATGGAGGTTCGAACACAGCGCAGCTCATTCAAAGGAGCTGGGTTCGAATCCGAAATAAGAATTCTAATTTGATGATTGTGTTGAAAAGATCTATTAAAGATTGAAGAGAGCTTATTGAAAATCATTTGAAGTACTTCTATTCACAAGTATAGTCAATACAGATAAATACTCAAGACGTGTCCGTACGTGCTTTTCCAATTAGTAAATTTAATTTTTTTTTTTTTCAAATCTATTATTCGATTTCTGAAACGTATGTCTCGTGAAATCAATTTTTGTCTTGTGTGTAACTCTATGAACCAATTTAAGTGAAATTAGCAATATATTAACATTAAATATAAACACAATATAACCATTATGCGTGAGACAAAGTTAGATGTCTCTAATGGTTGCGAAACCATTATTATTCCTTTCTAATTTATTGCCCTACGAATACTTCTTAGGAAAAGAAAGTTATGTAATTGTGCGCCGGAAATCGTGAATTTTTGCCAGAAAAGTTTTCAATGTTCGGCTTTGGTAACGAAAAAGTTGATAAATTTAGGAAAAACTTCTAACTCGTTGGTGAAGCCAGAACCCATATTTTATTTGGATATTGATACAAAAATCGATTAACAGAAAATCGTCGGTCCGTCTGTGTGTGGTCAAACGAAACCGTTCAGCCGATTTTATTCAAATTTGATAATCCGCAATCGTTTTGGCTGAGGTCGAGGCTCCTGGGATTTGAAATCATATTTGATATTTTAATTTTAGAGAGTACTTTACACAAATTCTTTGGATATTTTCAATGTTTTTAAAATAATGACTCCAAGTTTTTGTTTAAATTTTCTTGCTGAATAGCACGAAGGACGTTTAAGAGAATGGCGTAGGTGTCATTTTCGTTGACATCCCCAATTTTTTCAAAATTGTAAAAAAAAAAAACAATTCAAACTCCAAATTTGAAGAGAGATATTTGCCACAGAAAAATTTTGTTGTAAAACATTACCTCTTTAAAAAAGATCATGTACAATTTTTCTGAAAAACGAGCAGCTTTTAAGCTTTAGCAGCTTGAAATTTACGAAAAATGTTTTTCTCAAAAACCGCTAAAACATTTTCTTTACATTTTTCTCCACATATATAACAAGGGGCGGTAAATAAATAAACTAGTGGTGTTACAGAATGACACAATCTTTGTCGTAGAAGTTCATTTTCTAATTTCTTTAGTCCGGTCAAGCATTTGGAGTAAGACTTTTGCTTTTATGGCTGTTTTCCTTGCCGCCCAAAATACTTTTTTCTTCACATTTTCTCAATTACCGGCTTCCTAATGTTAGAGATGGTTCAATTAAGTGTGTAACTAAAATGAACTAATGTGTAAGTAAGTCTACGACTAACCGAGTGGCCGCTGTGGTTAGAGCGCGTGCAGGCCCAACGCTTTAGAACGAAAGGGACTGGATTCGAATGCCAGACAGTAATTTTATTTTGATGCATGTGTTTTTGCAGAAAAAACTATTGATGATCGTAGAAACGTTATTGCAAATCATTTGAGATACGTTGTCGTCATAACTGAGTCAAGTCATGCGCTGAGACGATTCCTTGTTTAGCTTCTTCATTGTGTATGAAGATTTTATCTTCTTAACTCAAATTGAAATTAGCGTTTAATAATGTATACACCACTAATTTTTAGATGTTATGCACATGCTTATGTGCTGTTCTAAAAGTTTGAACAGTAAAAATTGTGAATTACAAGGACGCCCCTGTTATCTCTTGTGGCCTTAGCGACAGACACCGTTTGCTGGCCACCAGGAGCTAGAGCCGCGCAAACTGTCAAACGGATGAATTCTCCTCCAAATTACAGCTTCTCAACTCTTATACCAAACTGGTAATATTACGCAAATTTAGGAAGGAAATTAATGAAATCTCTTTGTTTCACTGTTATTAGACGAAACTTCTGATGCAAACAGTAAAGAGCAACTTTGTACTCTATTCTGTTATGTGTCCACATAGGGGAATATTGAGGAGCGATTTATTTCGTTTACATATATGAGTTCGGACAGAAAACCTAATTCCCTTTCACAATATGCTTTAGCCATGATAAACATTTTCTCTTTTTCTGAAAAGCACGTTTTCTAAACACATAATGAGCTCCAGGATGACACGGGAACACAATGGATTACAATCTAAACTTCCAGAACGTTTTAAAACAGAAATATTTGTTCACTGCTATGCTCAACAGTTAAATCTTGTTTTTTCACAATCAGTCATCTTCAACAAAGAAATGAATTTTTTTATTTCTCTGAAAGATTTTGCTGCATTTTCCTTTAAGTCAACACGATCATGCTCTATATAGATATATTAAGAAACGGATTTCTTCTAATTGTCAGACTCGATGGAATAAGAGCTGCCTGGTACGAACAATAAAATATCACAAGGGAAATATGGAAAGTTTGATACAATGGTGATATATGAAAGTTCCGAATGGGACCAAGAAACTGTTTCATGTGCAGGACGTTTATTAAACAAACTAAAAAATTTACTTTCAGGTTTCTTTTGACCATTTTTGACAATTCTAGCGTACCGGTGCGAGGTCTCTCGCATGTTAAACCCCACCCTTTCCTTATCCATTTTTCTATCCTTTCGATTAAGAAAAAAGTTGTTAATGAAAAGTGTTTGTTTAAAAATGTGCGTATTGAGTATCTTAACGCACCGACACCTTGAGTTTAATATCAAACGATGTATTATTACAACTAGCGTACCCCTGCAAGAAATCTCGCATGTTAAACCCCATCGTTCCCCTATCCAATAAGATGGAAAGTTGTTAATTAAATGTGTTTATTTGTTCAAAAAATGTATAAATGTAACTTCTAATGTACTTACAGAATATTAAATAAAAATAACAAGGCAACTGATGTCGGAAACAAATTTTCACTAAATGTTTATTCAGCATTATAGAGTGATGTTCTGGGAACAATTCATACTTCTCTAAAAACATTTGAAAAAATTATTCAACCTTCTTTGAGAGTTAGTTTTTCGCTTTCCTTGATGTCACAAAAACATTAGAAAAGGTTTTTACTCTTCAGAAATCCAAGTAAAGTAGTGCGAAAATACCGGATCGGGCAAGTACCATCCTACTCTTTGCAATTTTGTTTAACTTTCCTCGATTTTGTTATTAGCAACAGAGGGTGTTTTGGAGAGTCAGAGTGCCAGGTTGCTGGGGTGCGAAAATGGAAAAATTATTTGTATACTAAAAGTATTGGATTATTTTCTGCGTTCCTATATAGCTCAAAAAAAGCAATTCCGAGCCAAAAAATAATCAAACTAATATTTTTACCTTTGAGTACTAAATACTACTTGTTGCCATTGGACACAATTTAGTAGGCTTAGATTCACTTCGATACACGGGAGTGTCGCTGAAACGATGTTGCATATTGAATATCTTAATGAACAGACACCTTGAGTTTAATATCAAACGGTGTATTATTTACAATGTTAGTTTGCAGCTGGGCGTTGGTATATACCACTGGGCTATATACCAGCTGGGTGATTCCATATACCACCACTTTTAAATCGTGCGTTTTGACTGCGATCGTTGGCAGTGACGAGTGACTTGCGCTATTCTTTCTACAATTTTAAATTTAGTACCTTTTTAAATTAATTCACGTATTATGGACTAGCGCGTTTTGATTTTGGATTTTCATTTATTTCAAGTTATTTTACTTAAGCTAATTTTAAAAAGTTTGTTCTTTGTGTTGTGCCATAGCACACGTTTTCCCCTACTACCTCCGCGTACCCGCGCTAGAATTCTCGCATGTGAAACCCCACACCAACGAGCTGGAGATACATAGAGAGGCAAACGGCCTTGTTTCAGCGCTCCTTACGTGATATTCGTGAAATATGGCCGCCATGTTTTAAGGTGTCATGGCGTGATTATCATCATGGTGCTGTATTAACCTTGTCTTTTAGTTTGTTATTCCTATATGTAGTGAATTAGTTTCTTTAACACGTTGTGTAGTCACAATCCATGTTTTGGTATGAAAAACTCGATTCATAGCAAGCAAAATGTCTGTCTGTCCGTCTGCCCGTCAGTCCGTGGTCAACGCTAGTGCCTAAACCGTTCACGCGATTTTCTCAAAAATTGATACACTCCGATCATTTTAAAGTAACTGGAGGCTCTGCGAGTTTGAAATGGATATTTTGATTTTGGAGGCACTTTCTATGAACTGTCAAAAATATTTTCAAAATGTTCTTAAAGATAGCTTCAAGTTTTTGGATCAAACTTGATTATCGGATAGCGTAAAAAGACGCTTAAAAGAATTACAGGCCTCGCTTTTCGTTGAAATTTTTCAATTCTCAAAAATTGCAAGATTTCAATTTTTTTCGGCGTCTTCCAACAACTACAATATTGATGACTGAGATTTTCCCTTAATAACATCGGTTCTTGAAACTCAGATCTTAAAATAGTCATGTACAATTTTTCGAAAATAGTTTTGGCGTAATTCGTGAAATGTAGAAAATTTTAATACAATTATTTTATAAAAGAGAGCTACAAGTTTTTCCTTTAAATATACTCCTCGTATGTATCAAAGAAAAGTAAAACGGATTGTGCTAGTCCTTTTTCCAGTGAACTAGGTATAATTTCGAAAATTGCAAAAAGTTAACATTCCAGAACTTCCATATTGATGAAATATTTTTGTCTTAAATGAAATTTGTTCTGAAACTAGAGATGCTTCAACAGAACATTCACTATCTCGCATTATTTGTAACGACTCCGCGATATAATACTACATGAACCTGCAAAAATGTTTCCAACCAGCAAACGTTTCTTTCCCCGCTTCTTTAACGTTTGGCACCTTTTAACATGGCGGAGAGTGACTCTACTGTTTCAAAGATGGCGACGCTATTGCCTCTCTATGTATCTCTAACTCGTTGCCCCACACTAATCCCGATCCTTCTATTTCCATTCTAGAAGGAAAAGTTGTTAACGAAACGTGTTTATTTGTTTAAAAATATATAAAGGTAACTTGCAATGTTCTAACACAATATCAAATAAAAATTAAAAAAACCAATGCAATTGATGTTTAAAAGAAATCTTCAATAAATATTTATTCAGTTTCATGAAGAGTTTTCTTGGAACAATTCACAACACTTCCTTAAAGACAACATATGAAGTAATTATTCAATATTCTTTCAATAATATTTCAACAGTTTTCTTTTAGCTTTTCGTGATAGTCACAAAAATACTAATTTTTAACTTTTGAAAAAGCTGCTTGTCTGATGCCGCTCACTTGAAAATTTCATCGAATCACTGCTGATAACACAAATACTGGTACCGGTAAAACAGTCTTCACTCTTCACTGTACACCCACGTCCCTCCACAATTAGGTACACAGTACTTACAGACCACGGCAAAAGGTTAATTGAATGGTTTTACTAAACGTATAAGAAACAATCTTCATAGGTATCAAGCAACTATAATTGTACTTCTAGTTGTTGCTTGAGAGCAAATGTTGAATTAATGATTACGAAAATAAACCTTGTCAGATTGCACAAATCACGGTGTATACAAACAGCGTAAATATAAGATTGAGAAGTCTAAGCGTGTCGTCACAATAATGGCTATCTGCAACAAGGGCTGAATATTAACAAGGGCAACAAGGGCCGAACCGAAATTTAATTGAATGTCCAAAAACGTGTCATCTTGTAGATTGAAGTGTGATTGTAGTGTAATGTTGTAGATTGTAGTGTAGAGGCCTTTGGCCTCAAATATTTGTTTTTAAGGCTCTACAATGCTTCGTTTAGGAGTTATTTGACGATATAGATTCAAAAATATTCCCAGGTGTTGCGGGTTGCATTTGACATGAAAATATAAATATACAAATGCGTGTTTTAAAAATAAATCCTTCATATTTTTAAAGTCAAAGTGTAATTCGTCACGTCTCCGTGAAATTTTCTTTCTTTAGATACCTTATTTATTATTTATTATTAGTTGCGTGTGACAGCCGCAAAGGGATGGTATACTACTGAACTATAGTACTAGGTATACTACTGAAATACTCTAGGAGACGATTTTTCAGCATTCCGATATTCATACCAAGTTTTTCAGGAAAAGCTTACAGAAAAATCTCCAGCAACACAGGAACAAATTTTACGAAATTTGGACCGTAATGAAAGAGAATGAAATTTAAATGAAAAAAATAGAGAATTCGTCTTAGCACAGTCTCCAGGGAAGATATCAACACTAAATACCGGCTATTATTCATTGAAATTATTGATAGTGTATCACCAACCTGCCTATTTCCTATCAGATTAGGTGATACGAGCGAAGTATCTTCACTCGATAAATAGGTGGCAAAAATGAATGTCACCTTTGCTTTCCTACAGCAGGTAGCCTGCTCCTAACATAATGTAAGAGTTGGGTTCTTTTTACGATACCAAAAAATAAGAAAAATCAGATGCAAAGTGAGTTTAACTATGATAGTAGGTTCTATCAAAACAAAAAGTACACTGAATGTAGCGAAATTAACAATATATGATTTTTCATCCGTTCAATGCATGACCTTTTGACTAATAAAAGTTCTATCACACACATATCATAATAATAGAATTTAACAATGAAACAAAATAAATAATACACTTCCTGAAATAAAATTACATACACAAAATAAGAGTTTCACTTATGTACATTATTCACTCAAAAAGAATACACAAATGTTCATTATTATTTGTGACTGTTTCCAATTTGTAGATCTATACATTCATGTTATTAATAATTTAAGTTATTCCCTTTGATATTATTTACACTTTGTTTTCATATCCTTGTTTATCACTGGGATTATTGAAATGAAAACCAAGGCTTTCAAAAATCTAGAATGTATCCTTGCGAAATACTTCAAAAATAACATGAAATTTATATTTCACTATCCCTGTTCAAAATGGCCATTTCATTCTATAGAATGTTTGATTTCGTATTATACAAAGATAACTAGAAATTTTAACTAATACGATAGTATAATTAAGGGATATAATTAATATTTGAATTTCAATTTTACTTTAACATATAGCGCGCTATAACACCGATGGAATATCGTTCAGTTCTCTGTGAAGGAAGATCACGACAATATAGTTCTTAGCAGAGCATTTAAACTCCCCGAACACCAGGATGGATCCGCGTAGCTCGTACAGCGTGGTCGTTTCTTCGTCGCTGGATGTTAGGGAACTAGGAACCGCTGCAGCTGGTGCGACATGGCCTCGAAGTATCGCCGTCCGCCCCGATGAGCAGTTTCTTTCGTTGATGCGCGACCTATTCATTTACCAGTGGAGATAAACCACAAATAAAAGCAACTGCGGGAAGAACGTAATTATATGAGTCGAAATCCCATCATGACGAAATCATACCTCGTGACATAAAAATCCATCTTGAGCTATTTTTTAATATTTTGCATTGAATAAATACACATTTTCAACGTATTGCGATCTGAGATTATTATTCATTTACTCTTCAATAATTTGGCATTATATAATTTGTACTACTTACCTCTTATAGAGTTTTCTGCGAAAAACGTGCTCCGTTGTTCTTCGTTCGCCGTCCGTCCTTCGGTCATTCGTCTGTTGCTGGCGCTGGTCACTCACAAAATGGGTGGAGATCTGTCATCTTCCCGTTAATTTGCAGTGCATTGCCAAGTAAATTTCTTATTGGCTAGCGAATTTGAGTCAGGAATTTATGAATCAGTGCCTCTCTTCTGCGCTTTCTTGTGTCGACAGAGAGTACATTTTGAAACCTTGCACTGCGTTCTGCCAGAACAGGTGGCCGATTTAGTTGTAAACGCGGTTATGAACACTATATAGCGGTTACAAGGGTAAGACAATGTGTTTCAAAGATTTAATGAAGGTTAAAAATGAAGTTTCTCTCTCTTTTTGATCACAGACAATTCTCTTAATTGAAGAAATGGAGACATTCACCTGCCTAGAAGAAAATTCTGGACAGTTTGTTTTATTTCTCTGGGTTAAAAGTGAGTTGTGTGCAATTTATAATGATCCTAGTATGAAAAAGGATAGTGTTATTGAACTTAATCAATACATAAAGTCAATGGATATTAATACTGTTTTCCCTGAAACTTTTAAAATTTCCGTTTTAATTATCACCGTACAGACGTGCCTCCGTGGATCGCATCATTTTCCTGCTTCAAAAGAATAAACTAGTGGTGTTTAAACAGGACGTACTTTCTCACCCGTATTTTCACGCCAAATTATGCGAAAAGTACTCAAAAATTCGAAAAATTGTACATGACCTTATTTTCAAATCCATCTTTAAGGGACAGATTTCATTGAAGAAAAATCTTATCTTTAATATTTTAGGTGTAGGAAGACTCGAAAAAATTTTGAATTTTTGCAAGTTTTGAAGAATCACGCTTTTCAACTAACATGATACCTGCACCATTCTCTTAAACGTAAATCACACTACAAACAACAAATAAAATTTTATCAAAACGATGGAGCCATTTTTTCTAAATTTGGAATATGTTCCAGGGGCTTGATTTAAGTATCCCCGTCCCCAAATTAATATATCGGTTTCCAATTGAAAACGCCACGAAATCAGCCAAATTGATTGGAAAATATGAATTATAGAGAAAATCAGCTGAATTGTTTAGCCTCTAGTGTTGTTCACAGACGGATGGACTGATAGACTTTTGCCGTTATTCGATATTTCGATATCAATTACCCACAAAACATGGATTCTGGCTACACTACCTGCTAGAGAAATTATGTTTCTAAATTTAACAACCGTATTTATCCACTTTTTCGTTACCAGGATCATGTAAAAAGAGTTTTTCTGCCGAAACTTCGACGTTTTTTACGCGCAGCATTACATAACTCTCTCTCCTCTCCACTCCGTATAGTGAAAGTGAAAATTACCTACACAACTCCCAACATCAAGAAAGACTTTCAATCTTTGCCCCTATTTACATTGAAAGTGATCTACGTCAAGAAATTCGTTCTCGATCCAGTTTTGAGAACGAGGTTATAGATGTCCTTGCGAAGATACGACGATCCAGCTCTTCTACAAGAAGTAATTCTACTCGTAAAAGTGAGTTGATATCTTTGATATTATGTGCATGTCTGAATGGTTTTAACATGTAACTCTTGTAGTACTTTGCTTGATCATTAAACTAGCACATCGCTCTTCTTTAATTACATCTGCAGTTCTCGACCAACGTCTTCCATAAAAGTACGTACACAGCAAGAGCGAGGAAACACATCTCTGTACTATTGCACCATTTTTGACCCTCATGGCGTTCAACCTGTTAATGGATCTCCTCAAAATTATTGCGAACTATAGCATTTACGTAAAGAAAATTATAATAATTAAAGTATTATTCCCGAGTACGACTAACTAAGACATACGTTTTTACTTTCTCGCTACGGAGTAGAGAGAAAGTTAAATGCGACAAAACGTCGAATTTTCGACAGGTCTCTGGTAACGAAAAAATGGATAAATCCAGATGCTAAATTTAGGAAAAATTCTCTGGCACCTGGTGTATCCAGAATCCATGATTTATGGGTCCTTGATACCGAAAAATCAAATGACCACAAAACTTCTGCCTTTCCGTCCGTCCGTCCATCGAAAAAACATAGCGGCTAAACCGTTCAGCCGAATGACTCCAAAATCGATATTTCCTAATCGTTATAGCTGATGTCGAGGCCCCTTGAATTTGAAACCGATATTTTAAGTTTGGCGGTGGGACTTTAAATCAAGCTCCTGTTACATTTTCTAAATTTTCAATAAAATGGCTCCATAGTTTTTATAAAAGTTAGTTGGTGTGAAGGATGTTTAAGAGAATGGCGCAGATCTCATTTTCGTTAAATCCTAATTTTTTGAAAATTGCAGAAATTCCAATTTTTTCCGAATCTTCCTATAACTAGAAATATGAAGATAGAGATTTTTCCCTTTATGAAATCTTTTGAAATAAGGACAAGTACAATTTTTCAAAAATGTAAGTGTTATTCGCGTAATTTTGCGTGAAGTACGGGCGAGAAAGTAAGTTCTGTATTAGCACCGCTAGTTTATGAATACATACCCTTACCAATATATCAGGGTACGACACTGATGAATAGCTGTGAGAACTGCTTCATCTTCAAGACCATTCCCATCACTTTGTCATGGGAAATTCATCGAGAATATCATCTGCATCTACTGCAGAGATACAAATCCCATATCCTCTAAAATTCTATTAATTGTATTGTCTACGAAGCAACAGACAACGTGCCATTTTCTCAATTGCCAACTTGTAGATGCTCGGGTGCTAAGGAACATAATATTAAAGACTATAGGCCACTCTGCCTGCTCGGAATATTCTGAGATAATGGTGTTACAACATTCAAGTTTGTTTTTTTACAAATTGTAACATCTATCAATGCACTGGGTTCAGTGTTAATTATGTACTTGAATTTTGGTCTTGCATAGTTGCACTGTTTTCAGAGTCTTCGATTGTGTTTAAATTACACACGTCACACATTACAAGTTATTGTCATGGTTAAATCCTGTCTGCTTTTGTGCCAATAGGCTGTGTTTTTGTGGAATAGCTGCACTGTTTTCAGAGACTTCGATTGAGTTTAAATTACATGTAATTGGTGTCAGTGATAAATCCTATATGGTTTGTGGCAATAAGGATGAGCTCTCATCGTTAACAGGCTTTTGATTGGAGAACATGATACTTTTTCACCATCGAGTTTCTTTAAATGATATTTCCCATTAATTAGCCAAACATAGCGTGCTTTTTTGAAAGGTCTGACATTAATTTCAACTGACATGCAAATTTTAGTAGACGTTTGCAAGACATCCTTGGAACTTAAAAGGTTTGACCGAGGACATTGGATCAGTATCTATTGTGGGTTAGTTAGTAGTAAATTATTGATGTGTAAAGAATGTGTGTAAATTGTCAGTGTGAATGTACAATTGTGCATGTGCATGTTTCATTATTCCTTGTGGTTATTGTTTAACATTTTGTTAGTTTCCTAATTGTTGAACTTCAAACACGAGACCAGGACAGTGGCAGAAAGAATTGCGTTAGTAGTATGTCCTATGCAAAAATGTCTCTTGTTCGTCACTAGATATAATGTATGGCGGAATTGCCTGTTGATCTGCTCGTTACAATTGTCGGCCCAACGACACTCTCCCCTTAAACTCGACTTTCTTCCTCAACACTTGTTGTGGCCCTCAAGTGCATACTAGTCCAGTACTCAAAACAGACAATTCGTGATAATTGCAAGCCAACAATTTACACTTCGTTCTCGCGGACTTTGATTAACAAAAAAGGATCAAGCAGTTCTATGTGAAAACAAGATTACGTATGGTTAGCATATTTTAAATGACCATTGTTATAAACATTGACGTCCAAATGTTTGAACTGTATCCACACATTAACTGTTTATTATTTCCTCAGATGTAATTTTAGAAAACGTACACAACAATGTATTTTAACGACTGAAGTAACAATTAGCATAAATATATTTGTGGTCTTTATTACCAAACTGTAAAATTAAGATAGGAAACACCTAGGATCGAGAGCTGAATAGAAGAGAAGCTATATATAATTCATTCCATTTTAAAATTATTTTTGTCTCCTAGACGTAAGTCATTAATACTATATTTATAATAACGAAAAAAACTTTACAGAAGATGCAAAGGATAGCCAAATGAAAGAATAGATTCCACAGAAAAATTCAACGAGAAATAAAAAAGCAGTCGAATTATGTAAATTAAGTGCATTTTTATTTCTCCCGATTTTTTTCTTTCTAAACAAATATAATCATTTCTTTTGTAAATAATAAACAACTTATATGTTTCTTGAGTGTTTTTATGCTTTGATAATGCAAATGTTTGTCTACAAATCATTTTTCAAAACAACTTTTGAGTGCTTATTGCGGCTCAACCATTCGGAATATCTACGTAGTTTATTAGACAAAATATGCTTAGAATTATCTTAAGAGCTCATTTTCCAAGTTTCGACGTTTCCTCCCTGGACACTCTGTATAAGGATTATTCACAAAGTTATTTGGTTATACACTTCTTCGTTTTTATATTTACTCATAAAGAAAATAAGAATTTGTGAAGTGGATTCTATAACTATATGTACTTGTTATTCAGGTATTTGAATGTATTTGAACGATTAGTTCCCGTTAAAATTAGGAACAGTTTTTTCAAACATTTACATGTTTTTTTAGGTCAAAATTAGTCAGTATACATATCGTATTTACTAAACAATTCGGTAGACAGTAGATATTTCATATCTTAGCTTTCGCAACATTTGGTGGTAGTTGTGCCAAATTGATTATAGGTATATCTTAGTCAACAGCAACTACAAAAGGAAACTTGGAATCTCAAAATATTAATTTTTGCTATTATAACATCCAAATAATGTAAATGCAATGTAATGTAAATGCTCTATTTTATCAATACTGATAGAAATAAATCTTACTTACGGAGAAGTGCAGAAGTAACTGGGTAGTGTCTCTGAGCTTTCTGAAGAAAGTATTGAATGAGGGCAAATATAATTACTATATATCGCACAGTCGAGAGTAATTCAGATTATTCAGACGTTTAAGTAGAAAAGAGTAGTTAGTTTGGAAAAAACAAATCATATAATTTGGTCCGCTTTTACACTACCATTTATATTGTCTGTTTCACTCATGTCTTTCCGTGTCATAAGCAGGCAATGCTAAGCAAGGGCATATTCAAATTAAACCAATCCCAGATATTTATCGCCATTGACTTTTTTACCGCTGAAAAATCTCTGTTTACCGTTGTAAGATAACAGCAATTGTTTCTGTTCCAAAGTAGCTTGTACTCATCAATATAAAACTAGCTGAATGTGGCGTCGCCGACGCTGGTAAACTATTTTAAAAATATCTTCATGTGTAGAAAATTTCTCTCATACTTCATTTCGTTCGTGCGTACTTTGTTCAAATATGTTCTTACAGTATCTGGCATTGGCTTACCAATGAATCGTAATAGCTGATTGTTAGATGATTTTGCGGAAGAAGTTTCAAACTAATTGAGAATGATCCTTATATTACTACATTAAATGTAGTTGTAAATGATTAAGTAAATTCCTTTCCCAGATTTGTTTAACACTTCTATATTTTCCCCATAATTTTTGAAGAGATTAAACTCCTCAAACCCAGTCTAATTTGTGTTCACTTCTACTTTTGCAATTGCTCTATTAATCGTTTCGTATGTGAATGTAAATAAATATTAAAAGACCATTGTTGTGTATGTTTATGTTAATAAGGTAATAGTTAAGTTTAATATGTATTAAGTTGTGGGTCACATTCATTGAAAATAGGTATTTGTATTGGCATCGGTATTTGTACACTTAGGAACGTAAAAGTGAGAAGTCGAACATAGTTCATTTCATTTTCTAACATTACTCACAGTTTTGTTTTTTCCGTATTCACTTGAAATTCCTTCAAATTTAATACGTTCCAAAGCAATACTGTTCGTAGATTTTGCAATTTTTTTAAAAATACTGTATTATGCCTACATGTATAATTTAAATTGAAATATTCCTCGTGCATCACTTGTTCAAGTTAACCTAAATTGTTCATGTAAATGTGTCAACATCAGTGTCGCCAACGTCGTGAAAGAAAATAATGGCGTGTTGAGGGAAAAAAAATGCCTTTGGATACTCGAGTTTAATCAACGCCACCTATATAGATCTATTTATGTGGCAATGGTTTAATTCCCGGCCTACTCACGAATATGGCAGCACCAAAACACGCAAAAACACGTTTTTTGAAATTTATTTTAATCTTCCGGCCGGACTCGAAAACAAATTATCAGTTCCCCGTCAGGAGACCGAAACGGCGTCGAATGACACCTCGTATGTCACGATTGGTGCACGTGAAGTGGTCGAACTGTGAGGCACGGAACCATATTTTCTCCCGCTCAACTTCTAATGAACTTACAGAATATCAAACAAATATCAGAATCCAATTGATGTTGGAAAGAAATTTTCAATAAAGGTTTATTCAGCATTATAGAGTGATGTTCTTGGAACAATTTATACTTCTTTAAAAATATTTGAAGAAATTATCCAATATTCCTTAAGAGTTAGCTTTTCGGTTTCCTTGGTAGTCAAAAAATAATAGAAAAAGCTTTTATTCTTGAGAAAGCAAAGCAAAGTAGTGCGAAAATACCGGATCGGGCAAATGCAACCCTACGCTTTGCAATTTTATTTAGCTTTCCTTGATTTGTTATTAGCAACAGAGGGTGTATTGGAGAGTCAGCGTGCCAGCTTGCTGGGGTGCGAAAATGGAAAAATTAATTGTATACTAAAAAGTACTGGATTATTTTCTGCGTTCCCTATGTACCCTCAAAAAAAAGCAATTCCGAGCCAAAAAATAATCAAACTAATATTTTCACCTTTGAGTACTGAGTACTACTTGTTACCATTACAAAAAAATTAGTAGGTTTAGATTTACTTCGATAAATGGGAACGTTGCAGAAACGATGTTTGCTTATTGAATATCTTACGACGAACCGGCACCCTTGAGTTTAATATCAAATGGTGTATTATTTACAATGTTAGTTTGCAGCTGGGCGTTGAAGTACATGCTTCCAGATACCACCACATTTAAATCGCGTTTTGACTGCGATCGTTGGCAGTGTCGAGTGACTTGCGCTAATTCTTTCTACAATTTTAAATTTTACTAGCTTTTTCAAATTAATTCACGTATTATGGACTAGCGCGTTTTGATTTTGGTTTTTCATTTATTTCAAGCTATTTTACTTTAGCTCATTTAAAAAGTTTGTTCTTTGTGTTGTGCCATAGCACACGTTTTCCCCTACTACCTCTGCGTACCCGTGCGAGAATTCTCGCATGTGAAACCCCACACTAATCCCTATCCTTCTATTTCCATTCTAAAAGGAAAAGTTGTTAACGAGCACTCTCGCACGTTAGATCCCACACTCATACTTATCCTTCTATTTGCATTTTGAGAAGGAAATTTGTTAACGAAACGTATTAATTTGTTTAAAAATATATGAAGGTAAATTGCAATGTACTAACACAATATGAAATAAAAATGAAAAACAATGCAATTGATGTTTAAAAGAAACTTGCAATACATATTTATTCAGTATCATGGAGAATTTTCTTGAAACATTTCACAACACTTTCGCGCGAATTTTTTCAGGAATATGTGGAATGGTTATTTATTTTGAATTCGGCTTGGTTGTGTAGGATTTCGGCCGAGGATGAGAGCATTTAGAGTGGGGATTTGTGGTATGGTGAAGTAGAAGTATGAGGCGAGGTAATTAATGTGGTTGGCTATAGATTCTATGGATAATTCTTTGTGAAGCTGATTGTTGGTAACAAACCAGGGTGATTAGTGATTATTCTCAGGTACTAATTTTGAAAAATTTGTATTTGTGGATATTGGTTTTTGCGGCCTTGATCCAGATGGGACATGCGTATAAAAGGAGGGGTCTTAAGATGGTTTTAAATATTATTACGGCTGTGTTATATGACAGTGAGAAATGTCTATTGATGATAGGTTTTAGTTGTAGTAGTTTTACTCTTTCTGGATTAATTTTAGTTTTCTGTGTGTTTTTCTAGTTGAGTTTCGAGTCTATGTGCAGTCCAAGTTATTTTATTTTGTCATTATTTAATGTTAAGGGAGTGGGTGGAGAGTAAGGTCTGAGGCTGAATATTTTAGCAGCGGTTTTTGATGGTTTGAGTTGGATGGGATGGGTTGAGTTGAGTTGGGTTGGCGCTGATGCTGAGTTGATATATTTTTGGTGAATCCGAATTGTTCCAGGGGGATGGTTTTGGTGGCTCTAAAGAATTGGATTAGATGTTCAGAATTATTTTTTCAAATATTTGGCTACTGTGGACAGTAAGCTTTTAGGGCGATAACTATTTGGAGCTATAACAATTTTGTTTGGTTTGGGTACGGGAATAACTGTTGTGTGTTGCCATTGTTGGGGGAAGTACGAATTCCTAAAACGAGAATTGTATATATTGGTTAGGTATGCAATTGCGGAAGAAGGTAAATTTGTTTAATATGTTTTTATTGATGGTATCATGTCCAAGTGCTTTTTTACGTGGTAACTTTCTTATTATTACATTTATTTTAGCTGGGGATTTTTATAGTATTTTCGGGTGTGAATCATAGCAGGATTTTTATTAATTGTGTTATGTTCGGGATGGGGTGTGGTTATGTTTGTTTTAAACGTTGACGCGAAGTAATCGGCTAACTCTTCAGCTTTCTGAATAGAGATGTATACTTTGCCCGTTCTCGTGTTTAGTGTAGGTATAATCATCTTTTTATTAAGACTTTTTTTGTAAACTGCCATAGCGTAATGGTGAGTTGTTTTACTAACGTGTGATATTTTTGATTGTTGTGAATATTGATTAATATTTTTACTATGTTTGTTATGGTATTTAATTCTTTTTTTAAGTTCGGGAGTTTTTAAGCGGTTCCACGCCATTATCTCGAAACCGGCTCCGAATATTTTCTTTAAGTTTTTTCTGCATATAGTGTAAAATGAAGTGAATAACATGACATAAATGCCACCTTGATGTATTCTTTTTTTAATTATACAAATTTATTTTTTAAATATCTCTCATGACGTCAATATTTTCATTACCGGCATTTTTATGCATTATTGCATTTGCGAGTACAACTGCTTCAAATAACTGATGTTTTTTAGAAAACACGAATGTTTTGCGTGAAAATGAGCATCTTATTGCGCATTTTCAGGTTCGCTTAAACGAGGTTTTTGTAAAAACAGCGCCAAACACTTCAGTGAAAATGTACACTATATAGTTTAGGAGAAACGTGAAAAAAGTACTTTAGGAGCCCATAGATGGCAGCTGAGAAGAGGGTGAGGCAAACTAGTACAACATGTGTCATGTTCAAGTGTACGAGTGTGTGTCATCTTATGAACCACTGATTTAAAAAAATATGGTTGTTGATTAAAACAGTAAGATGAGAAGTTTCGTTATGTAGCACATTTTCTCTTACTCTACCACACTTACTTCGCAAGGAGTATTTCAATCGCGCATCGGCAAACGGCAAATTTTCGACAGAAAAACCCATTTTGCCGGTCCCTGGTCATGGGAAATGTGCATAAATCTTACACATTGTTTGCTCAGAATTCATGTTTTGTGGGTTCTTGGTACCGAATAATCGATTCGTAGCAAAACATGTTTGTCTGTGGTGAACGCTAGCGCCAAAAACGTACAGCCGATATTTTGCAAAATTGATATTCCTCAATCACTTTAAAAGAACGCAAGAACCTGTGTGTTTGAAAAGGATATTTTGATTTTTGGGGATACTTTACATAAAGCCTCAACATTTTCAAAATTTGCCCAAAAAGGGCTCCAAGTTTGTTTATTAAACTTCTGTGCCTCGTTAGCGTAAAGGACACTTAAGAGAATGGCGTCTCATTTTCTTTAAAATCCCTGATTTTTCGACAAGTGCAAAAGTTCATTTTTTTCGGCGTCTTCCTACAACTACAATATTAGAGATAGAGATTTTTTTCTTTAATGAAATTGATGTTTAAAGTCATATCTTCAAATAAGGTGATGCACAATTTTTCAAAAATAGTTTTCTTGTAATTTTGCATAAAAGTTTTATTTTTTCAAATTGTTTCTTTAAATATTCTCGTCATATCAATAAAAGACTGCTGGTGCTAGTCTCATTTTCAGCGAATTCTGTATTTTCCAAAATTGCAAAATGTTAACATTTCAAAACTACAAAATGGAGTTTTTTGTCTTGAAATACGTTCTAAAAATCAGCTATTTAAAATATCATATACATTTCTTTATGAAAAAGAGCAATTTTTGCATTATTTGTGCTTGAAATTAATGTAGTTTATAAAAAACATTTTCTCAAAACCCACTTGAAATTTTTCTTTTTTCACGCTTAGAGAAAAGGAAGCTTTAAGAAAACGGTGCAGACCTCATTTTCATTGAAATCTGAATTTTCGAAAATTGCAAATTTTAGAAATAATCTGAGAAAGTATGCAAGTTAACTTGTAGACCTGAGTACGAGTTTTAGTACGGAAAAAACGATTTTGCAGGTTCTTGTAGTAATATAATACTGCGGAGCCGTTATAAGTAATGCAAGAAAATTTGTGCTGTTCTATCACCACTAGTATAATGGTGTGGTTGTCATTTTATATTTGACACTGGTTCGCTTGTCAACCCGATGTATTGTATTGTCTCTGGTTCACGTTCAAATTAGTTCTTTCTCAATCGTAGCGTCTTGTGAAATTTTATTTGGTCGCGCCATTTGTCCTGAAGAAACATCGTTAACCCCATAATGCAACGCTTTTTCTTCACTGCGAATTTCCGCCAGGTCCAATTCACTGCTGCTTGCAAGTTTTCAAAGTCGTGTATATCGACTTTCATTACACGATCGATTCTCAAAACGAATTGCTCATCGAAACTTAATCACTACAAGAAATTATGCAGTTTGCTGAAAACGCATGAAAATTCATGAATGGCGTAAAATGTTGGGCGGTGCGTTCAGACAAATCAACTGTTGATTTTACTGTCATAACTTGGAAAGACATTCGCTATTGAGTACATTTCCAAGAAAGCTTCGAATGCTTTGCAGGCACGATGCCACATGTGTTTCGACGTGACTTGACCACAAACTCAGTGGGTAGTAAAACATACATTGAAGTAGTAGCGTTGTTAAAGTCCTCGCGAGTGCCCATCTGTGAAACAGCGGCGATTCGAAATGACCATAAAAAAGTGAGCGTGGGCGCGCGCTGACTTCGCCGTGACCGGCCACTGCCCGGGCCGCGCGGTGGACACGGCACCGCCCCAACCAATTACAATATACTACCACGTAGAATGGCTAACCCTATGGTTTCAACGCTCTTGGTGGACGCTCGACGAACTAGGGGCCGCCACGTTCTTTGCGATCTAAACATGAGAGAGGCCAGACGGTGGCGTGTAGAATTGTTGTACTGAATCGACGCGTTGTTTGTATCATCATATTTCTATATTGTTATTTTCTATTTAAATTATATTGTAGGTTAGAACAATAATATTCACAATGCCTTCAGTATGCTCAGCATATACCTGCAAAATAGAAGTAATCATACTACAAATATATAATTTTTCATCTTTGCCGCCTCGTTTTTGATGTTTGTTTGCTTCTTATTGCAATAACATTCACTTTGAAGGGTTATGCTAACTACAATAACATTTCAACAGCTTCCATTCTTATAAAAATTACCGATTCAGAAAGCAACGTGTTTTTAAAGTTTCTCAATTCGTTCTCCTTACGTATTGTAATTTCATTTTTTTTTGGTCATGAAACAGAGTAAGAGGATTTAAGTTAATCATGGCCCGCGCCCACCGGGCACGGGCCGTGTGCCACGGGCCAGCGCCAAACGGAATACTAGAATCCTCGGTTTCTCCAGAGGGCGCTGCTTTGACTGCAAAAATTATGGCTTCCACTAGGCGCAAAAATGGCGGCTTCAACCACTCTATGTAATGTATTCTCTTTGACCGCCCAACGATCCTACGCGAGTGGCCGCCCTTCGCCGTCGTGCATGGAAGTTTGCGTAGGCAGCCATGTTGAGGCATTACGCGCCCTCATTCAAATGCTTCGAAATTTTACAGACTTTTCCGCCTGCACAGTGGTCTGGATAGGTATGAATGGGGGTCAAATCAAAACACTACCCCATTGTTTAAACATAAAGTACGCAAAAGTAACAGTTAAACGTCAGTAATTTTACGTATTGTTTACCTCTATGAGCATCACAATTGAAACTGTTGTGTTTAAAGCATGTCGCCCGCGTAGTATTGGATACTACTCTCAGTATGTTTGAAAGCAAAAAAATATGCAGATATGCTACTATTAATAAATATAATTCTCTAAAAACTATGGTCCTTACTGTGGCAAGAAAATCTGTGGAACACTAGGCGTGCTATAAAAATGCTTTGAATTCATTCTAATTCTTGAACACCATTTTAATTTGCACAAGAGGAACACTCACATCAGCCGATCTGGATGGGCGAGGTGGCTAAGAGCTTGTACCGAATCAGCGCTTCGGCCCGAACGGTCGTGGGTTCAAGTCCCACCTTGGGCATGATTGTTTGCCCCTTGTCTCAAATATGTGTGTGTTGTCGTGAAGGTCCCCTGCGTTCTGCTGACCGCAGATCAGAGGAGCCCGCAAGTGTGTTGGTGTCGAGTACAGGGCGCCGGGAAGGGGCCGGTAAAGGGTAACCGGCTGTTCACGGGATGAAAGCCCTAGAAGAAAAAAGCAACAACTTGATTGATTGATGATTTCGGACGCATCAATTTGCAAGGTCGTTAGTCAAGTGTTGTGCACGTTTTTATCGTGGAAGGGGTTGTGATCTTGCTCCGCTGGATGGTGAGATTCGGCGGGGACCCTGCGTCGGCTTGCGGCATTTTCTCCCAGCAGCATGCCATCGCCTCAGCCGGGACATACTCCCGTCTGGTTCCCGACATGTGATTGTATTGTATTGTATTGTATTGTATGTGTCAATAAGGAGTGAGGAAATGACAAGGAAGAGGAACGAAAGGTAGCATGCAGTCCGTGGTCCGTTTGTAAGGGTACTGCTCTGACATTCACCCTGTGTGTTGATCGGAGAATCCACGGGAAACTGCCGATCAGAGCAGCCGGCCGCTAGAAATATCCTTCACACAGCTGGTGAATTCTACCTAGCAGACAAGCTAATGTCAAAAATCCTGCCACCCGTTGGACTTGAACCCTAGGCCCTCCCGGTCAGAGACAGTGCAGTGACATCAGTTGATGCCCTAAGCCGCCTTTACCGGTAATTAACCAACATATTCAATAAGCCACATCACATAGTTAAATGATGTTCAAGTGAAGTGATAATGTGCAGTCTATTTGTCCCACGAATTATACACCCGTACGCTGCACACGCTTTACTTCTTTTATTTTCGTTTTTTATATCTTATAGAAATTTTGTATACAGCAAACAAACACGCCGATCCGATGGCCGAGATCGCTAAGTGAGCAGTGGCGATCATGGACCGAGGGATCGTGGGTTCGAGTCCCGCCTCGGGCATGGTTGTGTGTGTTTCGTGATTGTGTGTGCTGTCTATGAGCAATGTGCTTGTGCGGCCCAAGTGATTGCGGTGAGGAAGGGCATCCGGCCATAAAACATTCGCCAAATCCGAATAAAAATGGAGTGGGTGAAAATTTTAAAAAAAGTGACCCCACGCCTATTAGCGCCGACCCCGAAGTAACGGGAAAAGGCAAAAGAAGAAAATATACAGCAAACAACACGCAAATGAGAATGAAATCCGGCACCATTGGTCGCCCCCAACTGTTTGCCAAGAAACGATTCTATTCACAACGCTACACTAGCGCTAAGCCTAGTCTAGTGTCCGATTACAGTGCCTGTGGCCGAGCCTGCTTGCACTACTTGTCATTCGGCCGATGCGGGAATCGGCTGCGACGTCTGCCCATGGCCGCCGCGCCCACGGCTGGGCGTGCCCACATAACTTCTCGGCCACTCCGCCGAACAGCCCGTCTTACACGGCTCAGAGCAAGCATTGCTGTTGCTTCTGCAACGTCGCTCTCTAGGAGTTCTTAGGGTTTAACCCCATGGTGAGGATTTTCGTTATTAGCATCATAGCTAGGTGGAAATTAATCACTGTATGGAGGAAAATTCTAGCGGCCGGCTGCTTCATATTTAGTTTTCCGTAGTTTGCTCAATATAAGGTGAAAGCCTTGAGCAGTGTCCTATCGGAGCATGTACCGCACTTCCCTTCCTCATTCTTGTCCTATCCTCTTTCCTTACTTTCACACTCTTACATTTGCATGCACCACACACCCACACACGCATGTTTACTCACACATGTTGAACAGGTAGACCAACTATATATCGACCAAGAATCATCTTTGTAATGGCTATGAAATGATTCGCAGCAAGCTTATGCTCTGATAAAATCGGTTCCTCAACTCAACTTCCAAAAGCTTGGGCACTGACAAAATCAGTTCCTCAACTGAACTTCAACTTCTAAAAGCTTATGCTCTTATAAAGTCGGTTCTTCAACTTCTAAAAGCTTATGCTCTATTTCACTCATGTCTGTCGTGTCGTAAGTAGCCAATTACCATAAAACTGAAACATATTTGAAATCATTTTCTGCATTAAAGTGTTATGCAAATGTTACTTGATTATGAGTTATTCCAGGAGGCAGTGACAAGTCGGAGTTGAATGAAGGTTTTTCATTTTTCGTTTGTAATTTTGAGTAATATTTCTCTTTTTCGTAATTCCTGTGATTTAAATTATCCTTTCAAATCATATAATGTGTCTATTCGTGAAATAGTCACAATACATATCACTCGAAGTGCTGTAAGGCATATTAAGGGAGTGAGAGATCTTTTAAAAAAATTACATTTATGGAATTGGAAAGGAACAAGTCTTACACTTTTTAAGAAGATTACGAAGATAATTTTATTACCCGCCTAACGTTAACCTCCATTGATACCAATCGTAACATTCTTCTATAAACATCTTTTTAAGGATAAGTTGATATATTCAGATAACCCGTTGTGTATATGTTTATATACACAAACTATATGGTGAGTCACGTGACTTTAGCGCCTCCTGCACTTTATTAACAATTGGAATTTAGTGCAATGCAATTTTCATAGAAGTGCATGGGGTATGGGGCTAATTAGTACATGTATTCATTTCTATTTTATCTCCTGTAATTTACGAGATATTAAGATAACTTACTTTTTTCAAAGGGAACAATACATATTTTTAGAGTATCGTGATGAACGTGAGCAGACGAATCCGTTGATGTGCATATTGTCACACGTTAGATAAGCAATTTTGTGTAATTTGATTTTTTACGCCCCGTGTTTAACGGATATTTTAAATGCAACAGTCCGCCACCTAAAGTCACGCAGCGCTCCCCCTGCTAACGCGCGCTCAGGAAAGGGAAGCTGATCGAAGTATTCGAGATTACGAAACGTCTTTCAAATCTTCAAAGATCTATTCCTGAAGTCTGCTTTCCGTCCTGCCGTATTTTACATTTTTCTTTTTCTCTGATTGAAGGAATTGAAGGATTAAAAATACAGATTTGTCAGAAGTGTTATTGATACAAAACTGATTGTTAATACCACTCCATTTAAAGGGGGTATCATACCACCAAAATATTAATGGGATCATGAAACCAAATACAATAATAATAAATATTTAAGATTGTACAAAGAATATTGCACATTTTGATAAGATTCTTTTCGATTTGTAAACTAAATATGATCACGATTTCCATGAAAAATAGTCTATTATCACAATGTTAATGGCACGCGTGCAATTAAAATCCCACCATGCAATTAAAATTTACACCTACCAATGAGAATTCAGAAAAGGAGCCTAATCGTTTAATTAAGAAACTGTAACAGAGGCTCAGCCATTTCCAATCAATCATGAAACATGAACAAAAATGCACATCATACACCTTATATTTATACCTTATCATACACCTTATATCTTATATCATATACCTTATCATACACCTTATACCTACCTACACTTTATTCGCAACATACTCAGTACCTTCCATTTGCAAATATTTCATGCAAACAAAAATTTCAAGACCTACTAAAATATCTTTTTCAGAAACAATACAACGTCATACTTGTCTTTACTTTTCGTGACGTTGTGGGTTTCGTGTAATATTTTACCCGCAATCAAGTCAGTACCTTCCGCAAATGTTTCTTGTCAACAAACATTGCAAGGCCTACTAAAATATATTTTTTTTGTAAAAATACAACGTCATACCTGTCTTTAGTTTTCGTAACATTGTAAGTTTGATATAATCTTTTATCCGCAATATACCCAGTACCTTCCATTTACAAATATATCTTGCAAACAAACATTTCAAAGCGTACTAAAATATCTGTTTTCAGAAACAACACTACGTCATACAAGACTTTACGTTTCGTGACGTTGTGAGTTTCATCTAATATTTTATTCGCAATAAACTCAATACTTTTCGCCTTTTACTTCCTAATATTTACCTGTACGTGTATTCTCACATACCTGTCTATATGTTTCGCGGTAAGTAATGCTTTCGTGACGTGACTTTCATTTACTATTTTATCCGCAATAAAGGCAGTACCTTCCGCAAATGTTTCTTGCCAACAAACAATGCAAAGCCTAATAAAACATATAATTTTAGAAGCAATACAACGTCATACCTGTCCTTACTTTTCGTGACGTTGTGAGTTTCATCTAATATTTTATCCGCAATCAAGTCAGTACTTTCCGCAAATGTTTCTTGCCAACAAACAATGCAAAGCCTAATAAAATATATATTTTTAGAAGCAAAACAAAGTCATATCTGTCCTAATTTTTTGCGACGTTCTGAGTTTCATCTACCATTTTATCCGCAGTAAAGTTAGTATCTTCCGCGAATGTTCCTTGCCAACAAATATTGCAAGGCCTACTGAAATATCACTTTTAGAAACCACACAAAGTCATATCTGTCCTTACGTTTCATGAGGTTGTGAGTTTCATCTAACATTTTATCCGCAATAAAGTCAGTTCTTTTCGCAAATGTTTCGTGCCAACAAACATTGCAACGTCTACTAAAATATATTTTTTAGAAACAACACGTCATTCCTGTCTTTACGTTTCGTGACGTGAGTTTTATCTATTTTTTATCCGCAATATACTCAGTACTTTTCGTTTCCAAATAATTCTTGCAAAGTACATTGCAAGGCTTATTAAAATATAATATCTAGAAACAACATTACGAATTACATGTCTTTACTTTTCGTGACGATCTGAGCTTCATGTAATGTTTTATCCGCGATATAGTCAGAACCTTCCCCAAACGTTTCTTGCGAACAAACATTGCAAAACCTACAAAAATATATTTTTTAGAAACAACTCTACGTAAAACCTGTCTTTATTTTTCGTGACGTTGTGAGTTTCATCTAAGATTTTATTCGCTATAAACACAATACTTTCCGCCTTTTACTTCCTAATACATATCTGTACGTGTATTCTCGCATATCTGTCTTTACGTTTCGTGGTAAGTAACGCTTTCGTGACGTTGTGAGTTTCATCTAATATTTATCCGCAATAAAGTCAGTACTTTCCGCAAATGTTTCTTGCCAACAAACAATGCAAAGCCTACTAAAATATATATTTTAGAAGCAATACAAAGTCATATCTGTCCTTATTTTTTCGTGACGTTCTGAGTTTCATCTACTATTTTATCCGCAGTAGTATCTTCCGCGAATGTTCCTTGCCAACAAATATTGCAAGGCCTAATAAAATATAACTTTTGGAAACAACACAATGTCATATCTGTCTTTACGGTTCATGAGGTTGTGAGTTTCATCTTACATTTTATCCGCAATAAAGTCAGTTATTTTCGCAAATGTTTCTTGACAACAAACATTGCATGGTCTACTAAAATATATTTTTTAGAAACAACACCACATTCGTGTCTTTACGTTTCGTGACGTGAGTTTTATCTATTCTTTTATCCGCAATATACTCAGTACCTTTCGTTTCCAAATATTTCTTGCAAAGTACATGGCAAGGCCTATTAAAATATAAGGTCTACAAACAACACTACGTGATACATGTCTTTACTTTTCGTGACGTAGTTAGGTTCATCTAATATTTTATTTAAAATAAACTCAATACTTTCCGCCTTTTAGTTCCTAATACTTATCTGTACGTGTATTCTGTCATGCCAGTCTCTACGTTCCGTGGTAAGTAATGCTTTCCTGACGTTCTGAGTTTCATCTACCATTTTATCCGAAGTAAAGATAGAATCGTCCGCGAATGTTTCTTGCCAACAAACATTGCAAAGCCTACTGAAATATATTTTTTAGAAACAACACTACGTAATACCTGTCTTTAATTTTCGTGACGTTGTGAGTTTCATCTATTATTTTATTCGCAATAAACTCAATACTTTGCGCCTTTTACTTCCTAATACGTATCTGTACGTGTATTCTCGGGTACCTGTCTTTACGTTTCGTTGTAAGTAATGCTTTCGTGACTTTGTGAGTTTCGTGTAATATTTTATCCGGGATAAAGTCAGAAACTTCCCCAACGTTACTTGCAAACAAACATTGCAAAACCTACAAAAATATATTTTTTAGAAACAACTCTACGTAATACCTGTCTTTATTTTTCGTGACGTTATGAGTTTCATCTACTATTTTATCCGCAGTAAAGTTAGTATCTTCCGCGAATGTTTCTTGCCAACAAATATTGCAAGGCCTAGTGAAAAATCACTTTTAGAAACAACACAATGTCATATCTGTCTTTACGTTTCATGAGGTTGTGAGTTTCATCTAACATTTTATCTGCAATTAAGTCAGATCTTTTCGCAAATGTTTCGTGCCAACAAACATTGCAACGTCTACTAAAATATATTTTTTAGAAACAACACGTCATTCGTGTCCTTACGTTTCGTGCCGTGAGTTTTATCTATTCTTTTATCCGCAATATACTCAGTATCTATCGTTTCCAAATATTTCTTGCAAAGTACATTGCAAGGCCTATTAAAATGTAAGATCTAGAAACAACATTACGTGATACATATCTTTACTTTTCGTGACGTTGTGAGCTTCATGTAATATTTTATCCGCGATAAACTCAGAACTTTCCCCAAACGTTTCTTGCGAACAAACATTGCAAAACCTACAAAAATATATTTTTTAGAAACAACTCTACGTAAAACCTGTCTTTATTCTACGTGACGTTGTGAGTTTCATCTAAGATTTTATTCGCTATAAACTCAATACTTTCCGCCTTTTACTTCCTAATACATATCTGTACGTGTATTCTCGCATACCTGTCTTTACGTTTGGTGGTAAGTAATGCTTTCGTGACGTTGTGAGTTTCATCTAAT
The DNA here is from genome assembly GCA_031308135.1 of Acheta domesticus. NCBI lineage: Eukaryota > Metazoa > Arthropoda > Insecta > Orthoptera > Gryllidae > Acheta > Acheta domesticus. The sequence goes on along the minus strand of JAHLJT010008446.1, from coordinate 145,208,176 downwards.
ATATATCCGCAATAAAGTCAGTACTTTCCGCAAATGTTTCTTGCCAACAAACAATGCTAAGCCTAAAAAATTTATATTTTTAGAAGCAATACAAAGTCATATCTGTCCGTATTTTTCGTGACGTTCTGAGTTTCATCTACTATTTTATACGCAGTAGTATCTTCCGCGAATGTTTCTTGCCAACAAATATTGCAAGGCCTACTAAAATATCTCTTTTGGAAACAACACAATGTCATATCTGTCTTTACGGTTTATGAGGTTGTGAGTTTCATCTAACATTTTATCCGCAATAAAGTCAGTTATTTTCGAAAATGTTTCATGACAACAAACATTGCAAGGTCTACTAAAATATATTTTTTAGAAAAAACACATCGTTCGTGTCTTTACGTTCGTGACGTAAGTTTTATCTATTCTTTTATCCGCAATATACTCAGTACCTTTCGTTTCCAAATATTTCTTGCAAAGTACGTGGCAAGGCCTATTAAAATATAAGGTCTAGAAACAATACTACGTGATACATGTCTTTACTTTTCGTGACGTTGTTAGTTTCATCTAATATTTTATTAACAATAAACTCAATACTTTCCGCCTTTACTTCCTAATACTTATCTGTACGTGTATTCTCTCATACCAGTCTCTACGTTTCGTGGTAAGTAATGCTTTCGTGACGTTGTGAGTTTCATCTACCATTTTATCCGAAGTAAAGATAGTATCTTCCGCGAATGTTTCTTGCCAACAAACATTCCAAAGCCTACTGAAATATATTTTTTAGAAACCACACTACGTAATACCTGTCTTTAATTTTCGTGACGTTGTGAGTTTCATCTAATATTTTATTCGCAATAAACTCAATACTTTGCGCCTTTACTTCCTAATACGTATCTGTAGGGGTATTCTCGCATACCTGTCTTTACACTTCGTGGTAAGTAATGCTTTCGTGACGTTGTAAATTTCATGTAATATTTTATCCGCGATAAAGTCAGAACCTTCCCAAAACGTTTCTTGCAAACAAACATTGCAAAACCTACAAAAATATATTTTTAGAAACAACTCTACGTAATACCAGTCTTTATTTTTCGTGACGTTGTGAGTTTCATCTAAGATTTTATTCGCTATAAACTCAATACTTTCCGCCTTTTACTTCCTAATACATATCTGTACGTGTATTCTCGCATACCTGTCTTTACGTTTCGTGGTAAGTAACGCTTTCGTGACGTTGTGAGTTTCATCTAATATTTATCCGCAATAAAGTCAGTACTTTCCGCAAATGTTTCTTGCCAACAAACAATGCAAAGCCTAATAAAATATATATTTTTAGAAGCAATACAAAGTCATATGTGTCCTTATTTTTCGTGACGTTCTGAGTTTCATCTACTATTTTATCCGCAGTAGTATCTTCCGCGAATGTTCCTTGCCAACAAATATTGCAAGGCCTAATAAAATACAACTTTTGGAAACAACACAATGTCATATCTGTCTTTACGGTTCATGAGGTTGTGAGTTTCATCTTACATTTTATCCGCAATAAAGTCAGTTATTTTCGCAAATGTTTCTTGACAACAAACATTGCAAGGTCTACTAAAATATATTTTTTAGAAACAACACGTCATTCGTGTCTTTACGTTTCGTGACGTGAGTTTTATCTATTCTTTTATCCGCAATATACTCAGTACCTTTCGTTTCCAAATATTTCTTGCAAAGTACATGGCAAGGCCTATTAAAATATAAGGTCTACAAACAACACTACGTGATACATGTCTTTACTTTTCGTGACGTTGTTAGGTTCATCTAATATTTTATTTAAAATAAACTTAATACTTTCCGCCATTTAGTTCCTAATAATTATCTGTACGTGTATTCTGTCATGCCAGTCTCTACGTTCCGTGGTAAGTAATGCTTTCCTGACGTTCTGAGTTTCATCTACCATTTTATCCGAAGTAAAGATAGAATCGTCCGCGAATGTTTCTTGCCAACAAACATTGCAAAGCCTACTGAAATATATTTTAAAAACAACACTACGTAATACCTGTCTTTAATTTTCGTGACGTTGTGAGTTTCATCTATTATTTTATTCGCAATAAACTCAATACTTTGCGCCTTTTACTTCCTAATACGTATCTGTACGTGTATTCTCGCGTACCTGTCTTTACGTTTCGTTGTAAGTAATGCTTTCGTGACTTTGTGAGTTTCGTGTAATATTTTATCCGGGATGAAGTCAGAAACTTCCCCAAACGTTACTTGCAAACAAACATTGCAAAACCTACAAAAATATATTTTTTAGAAACAACTCTACGTAATACCTGTCTTTATTTTTCGTGACGTTATGAGTTTCATCTACTATTTTATCCGCAGTAAAGTTAGTATCGTCCGCGAATGTTTCTTGCCAACAAATATTGCAAGGCCTAGTGAAAATCACTTTTAGAAACAACACAATGTCATATCTGTCTTTACGTTTCATGAGGTTGTGAGTTTCATCTAACATTTTATCTGCAATTAAGTCAGATCTTTTCGCAAATGTTTCGTGCCAACAAACATTGCAACGTCTACTAAAATATATTTTTTAGAAACAACACGTCATTCGTGTCCTTACGTTTCGTGCCGTGAGTTTTATCTATTCTTTTATCCGCAATATACTCAGTATCTATCGTTTCCAAATATTTCTTGCAAAGTACATTGCAAGGCCTATTAAAATGTAAGATCTAGAAACAACATTACGTGATACATATCTTTACTTTTCGTGACGTTGTGAGCTTCATGTAATATTTTATCCGCGATAAACTCAGAACTTTCCCCAAACGTTTCTTGCGAACAAACATTGCAAAACCTACAAAAATATATTTTTTAGAAACAACTCTACGTAAAACCTGTCTTTATTCTACGTGACGTTGTGAGTTTCATCTAAGATTTTATTCGCTATAAACTCAATACTTTCCGCCTTTTACTTCCTAATACATATCTGTACGTGTATTCTCGCATACCTGTCTTTACGTTTCGTGGTAAGTAACGATTTCGTGACGTTGTGAGTTTCATCTAATATTTATCCGCAATAAAGTCAGTACTTTCCGCAAATCTTTCTTGCCAACAAACAATGCAAAGCCTAATAAAATATATATTTTTAGAAGCAATACAAAGTCATATCTGTCCGTATTTTTCGTGACGTTCTGAGTTTCATCTACTATTTTATTCGCAGTAGTATCTTCCGCGAATGTTCCTTGCCAACAAGTATTGCAAGGCCTAATAAATACAACTTTTGGAAACAACACAATGTCATATCTGTCTTTACGGTTCATGAGGTTGTGAGTTTCATCTAACATTTTATCCGCAATAAAGTCAGTTATTTTCGCAAATGTTTCTTGACAACAAACATTGCAAGGTCTACTAAAATATATTTTTTAGAAACAACACGTCATTCGTGTCTTTACCTTTCGTGACGTGAGTTTTATCTATTCTTTTATCCGCAATATACTCAGTACCTTTCGTTTCCAAATATTTCTTGCAAAGTACATGGCAAGGCCTATTAAAATATAAAGTCTACAAACAACACTACGTGATACATGTCTTTACTTTTCGTGACGTTGTTAGGTTCATCTAATATTTTATTTAAAATAAACTCAATACTTTCCGCCTTTTAGTTCCTAATACTTATCAGTACGTGTATTCTGTCATGCCAGTCTCTACGTTCCGTGGTAAGTAATGCTTTCCTGACGTTCTGAGTTTCATCTACCATTTTATCCGAAGTAAAGATAGAATCGTCCGCGAATGTTTCTTGCCAACAAACATTGCAAAGCCTACTGAAATATATTTTTTAGAAACAACACCACGTAATACCTGTCTTTAATTTTCGTGACGTTGTGAGTTTCATCTATTATTTCATTCGCAATAAACTCAATACTTTGCGCCTTTTACTTCCTAATACGTATCTGTACGTTTATTCTCTGATACCAGTCTATACGTTTCGTGGTAAGTAATGCTTTCGTGACGTGAGTTTCATCTACCATTTTATCCGAAGTAAAGATAGTATCTTCCGCTAATGTTTCTTGCCAACAAACATTGCAAAGCCGACTGAAATATATTTTTTAGAATAAACACTGCGTAATACCTGTCTTTAATTTTCGTGACGTTGTAAGTTTCATCTAATATTTATTCGCAATAAACGCAATACATTGCGCCCTTTTACTTCCTAATACGTATCTGTACGTGTATTCTCGCATACCTGTCTTTACGTTTCGTGGTAAGTAATGCTTTCGTGACGTTGTGAGTTTCATCTAATATTTTATCCGCAATTAAGTCAGTACTTTCCGCAAATGTTTCTTGCCAACAAACAATGCAAAGCGTAATATAATATATATTTTTAGAAGCAATACAAAATCATATCTGTCCTAATTTTTCGCGACGTTCTGAGTTTCATCTACTATTTTATCCGCAGTAAAGTTAATATCTTCCGCGAATGTTTCTTGCCAACAATTATTGCAAGGCCTACTGAAATATCACTTTTAGAAACAACACAATGTCATATCTGTCTTTACGTTTCATGAGGTTGTGAGTTTCATCTAACATTTTATCTGCAATTAAGTCAGATCTTTTGGCAAATATTTCGTGCCAACAAACATTGCAACGTCTACTAAAAAGTATTTTTAGAAACAACACATCATTCGTGTCCTTACGTTTCGTGACGTGAGTTTATCTATTCTTTTATCCGCAATATACTCAGTACCTTTCGTTTCCAAATATTTCTTGCAAAGTACATTGCAAGGCCTATTAAAATATAATATCTAGAAACAACATTACGTGATACATGTCTTTACTTTTCGTGACGTTGTGATCTTCATGTAATATTTATCCGCGATAAAGTCAGAACTTTCCCTAAACGTTTCTTGCAAACAAACATTGCAAAACCACAAAATATATTTTTTAGAAACAACTCTACGTAATACCTGTCTTAATTTTTCGTGACGTTCTGAGTTTCATCTAAGATTTTATTCGCAATAAACCGAATACTTTCCGCCTTTTGCTTCTTAATAATTATCTGTACGTGTATTCTCTCATACCTGTCTTTACGTTTTGTGGTAAGTAATGCTTTCGTGACGTTGTGAGTTTCGTCTTATATTTTATCCGCAATCAAGTCACTACTTTCCGCAAATGTTTCTTGCCAACAAACAATGCAAAGCCTAATAAAATATATATTTTAGAAGCAATACAAAGTCATATCTGTCCTATTTTTCGTGACGTTCTGAGTTTCATCTACTATTTTATCCACAGTATTATCTTCCGCGAATGTTTCTTGCCACCAAATATTGCAAGGCCTACTAAGATATCACTTTTGGAAACAACACAATGTCATATCTGTCTTTACGTTTCATGAGGTTGTGAGTTTCATCTAACATTTTATCCGCAATAAAGTCAGTTATTTTCGCAAATGTTTCTTGTCAACAAACATTGCAAGGTCTACTAAAATATATTTTTTAGAAACAACACGTCATTCGTGTCTTTACGTTTCGTGACTTGAGTTTTATCTATTCTTTTATCCGCAATATACTCAGTACCTTTCGTTTCCAAATATTTCTTGCCAAGTTCATTGCAAGGCCTATTAAAATATAAGATCTAGAAACAACATTACGTGATACATGTCTTTACTTTTCGTGACGTTGTGAGCATCATGTAATATTTTATCCGCGATATAGTCAGAACCTTCCTCAAACGTTTCTTGCAAACAAACATTGCAAAACCTACAAAAATATATTTTTTAGAAACAACTCTACGTAATACCTGTCTTTATTTTTCGTGATGTTGTGAGTTTCTTCTAAGATTTTATTCGCAATAAACTCAATACTTTCCGCCTTTTACTTCCTAATACATATCTGTACCTGTATTCTCGCATACCTGTCTTTACGTTTCGTGGTAAGTAATGCTTTCGTGACGTTGTGAGTTTCATCTAATATTTATCTGCAATCAAGTCAGTACTTTCCGCAAATGTTTCTTTCCAACAAACAATGCAAAGCCTAATAAAATATGTATTTTTAGAAGCAATACAAAGTCATATCTGTCCTTATTTTTCGTGACGTTGTGAGTTTCATATACTATTTTATCCGCAGTAAAGTTAGTATCTTCCGCGAATGTTTCTTGCCAACAAATATTGCAAGGCCTACTAAAATATCACTTTTGGAAACAACACAATGTCATATTTGTCTTTACGTTTCATGAGGTTGTGAGTTTCATCTAACATTTTATCCGCAATAAAGTGAGTACTTTCCGCAAATGTTTCTTGCCAACAAACATTGCAAGGCCTATTAAAATATATTTTTTAGATGACACGTCATACCTGTCTTTACTTTTCGTGACGTTGTGAGTTTCATCTAATCTTTTATCCGCAATATACTCAGTACCTTCCATTTGCAGATAGTTCTTGCCAACAAACATTGCAAGGCCTACTAAAATATCTTTTTTATAAGCAATACAAGGTCATCAAATGTATGCCGCGAATGGTAAAGATGTGCTTGAATCTCTCAAAAATTTAAATCATTCTTAAATGGAAACGAAAAATTATTGAACGCAGCATGTGTATAAAGGAGTATAATTGGTTTACAAGAAAACTGTCTCCTATCGTGGCTCATTATCTTGAACATAGCTCTTATGCAATTATACCTCTTTTTATGCGCTAGTTTCGTTACTATAATGTTAATTAGTAAATAATTATAACGTAGGGATTGAAAAATTCAGAGATAATAAATAATCATGAAATTTAAAATAAATTTCAAAAATATACTAAAAAATAGTAAATAAAGTTAAACACTCTACGATGTTTCTCAATTTACTTGAACATGTTCATCATGACCGAAATTTTCGAAAATGCATAGTGTTCGCCGAAAATGTTACCTTGCCAAACGTCTAACGGTCTTTTCTGCATAAAAATTAAAAGCAAATAGAAAATTCTTTATATTTAATTCTGTAGTTGCAGGAAGACGCCGAAAAAAGTTTGAACATTTTTTTTTTTTTTTTTTTTTTTTAGTTTATTTATTTATGGTCGCTTTTTAACAGCTTGGTCATCAGCGACCTCAGTTTGTTTACATCAGAATATTACATTTCATAAGGTTACAAACATGGTATCATTTCACAGTAAGCATTATATCAATATATCATTAAAAAATTTGTCTCATTATTATTATTTGAACATTTTCAATTTTCAAAAATACAGACTTGTACGAAAATGCGACCTGTTATTTTTTTGAGCGTCCTGTGCACTATCCACAGAAACAGTTTGATTTAAAGAATCGGGAAATTATGAAAATAATTCTGAAGCTTCATGTAAATTACTTCAAAAATAAAAATATTTGTTTCAAACTCGCAGGGCTTTGAAGTCCTCCAGATGTATGGGCCGTTGTAAATTGTGGAGAAAATCGGCTTGTTTAGGTGTCGAAATACCTCGCTTTTACATTCGTGGTGTGGGAATGCGAGATTCTTCGTTGAACGACTGGCAAGAAAACGCCATCACTGGTTCGTGCAACAGCAATTTCTGAAATAACAAACATTTAGGGTGTTAGCACATTAGCGTCAGAATCGGATTTCTAAAATGACTTATTCCGAAAACATGTTACGTGTCGCCGGTCTAGGGCTTTCTGACAACTTGTTTCGTGCGTGGTTGCGTACCTCTCACATTTCCTTCCATTTCGACTCGCCAAATACAGCTGGGTCATGGAAAAATATTCCCACGAAGTTTCGAAACAAAGTACTCATCATAACGAGCTAGAATATACTACACACAATAGCTGACCATAGCACTCTTTGTGGACGTTCGACGAACCAGGGGCCATCAGGTTTTTTGCTGTCAAATGAGTGATGCTTGGTGGTGGCGTGTAGAACTGTTGTACTGAATCGACGTGATGTTTGTATCAGATCTTATTTCTACATTGTTGTCTTTTGGTTTATCTATATTTTAATTATATCAGTGGTTAGAGTAATAGTATTCACAATGCTTTCAGAACGCTCGTCATATAACTGAAATAGAAATCAAGCCATATCATTTTTCAAATTTGCCGCCTTATTTGTGATGTTTGTGTGCTTATAAATAACATTCACTTTTAAGCGTTATGGTAAGTACAATAACATTTCATCAGCTTCCATTCTTTTGACAATAATCGATGCAGAAAACGTGTTTTTAAAGTTTCTTAATTCGTTCTCCTTACATTATTGTGATTTCGATTTTCAATGATTGGTTTTTGGTCGTGGAACACAGAAAAAGAGGATTTATATTACGCGCGATCCGCCCCCACCGGCTGTAACTAGCGCCAAACGGAATTTATTTATTACAGGTTGTAAAATTACAAATAATGTAAAATAACATTACAGTTTGAACATATATAAATAATGTAAAATAACATTATTTCACAGAGGACGAGGGCTGTACGTAAACCAGCAGTGATTAAATATATATTGGTAGAGTAAAATTCTTTATTATTATGAAAGGAAAAGAAAGAAAAAATATTTAAGAAAAGAAAAGAAAGAAAATATATTTTATAAAATTTAATTTTGTGTGTTTTATATAATGAAACTAAGCCATGCTTGGTCACTGTATAGGTTGATAATATGACCTTACAATTTCTTCATATATTTGGATAATCCAACTTCTGAGACGCTTTCCATCCTTCGTTTGGTCATATCATGGCTCTTCAGTTTAATATTCAGTGAACTGAATACTTAATGGTTTGTGTAGTAATGACGTCTTCTACTAATTTGCTTATTAATTATATTTGAAATGGCATATTCCATGAGACCTTCAGAAGTGGGTGAGAGGATCAAAACTTTCAAATACATTTTTGTTCTAACTGTGTTTTCATCTTTTTGTTTATCGTCAATCGTCATATTTCTTTATCGTTTTTACTTTTAATGTGCATTGTATCAAATATATTTGTAATTGTAGTTTCATGTTCCTGCCATTAGGCAACATCAGCCCAATTGTAGGATAAAGCTTCTATCTCTCCACCAAAAAACGAGTAAAAACTGTATGTGACGTATGAGAGGGAAGTATAATCCGTGCACTTTCCTTGCGCTATATCTTAAACATGAAAACTTCTGTCTTGTTAAAATTTCCAACCTGAAACGATTAATGTGCACCAAAAAGAGTGTAGTGAACACCCGTGTACTGTCAAAACGTTGGCAGACCACTTGTTTCTTACCTCATTTTATATTGCCGTTGATCTCCCACGTTTTGGCATCACTTAAAATTCTTTTAACTTAACTCGTCCTTCCCAGATAAACTAGCGATGTGCGTTTGAATGACTGATAGACAACGTTTTTTTTAAATCGTTGTATTTTTCAAAATATGCACTCCAAGATTCAAATATGTCATCACGAAAAGGTAATTCCACTTGTCTACGGTCCTATTAAAATAAGTTGGTGATTGACAGTGCGAATGGAAGGGAGCGACGTTGAGAGTTTGCGTACTACTGAGCACGTGCTCCCGGGACACGAAAGTAAACACTTGAAATAAATACTTATTAAAATAACCAAATCGTACCCTCATATTGTATGAAGCTTCAGCTTCAGAAGCACAACTGTCAATCACCAACTTATTTTAATCGGACCATAGCAATGAAATGTGCACCTACCTCTCTGGCAAGCAAACAGCGTTCTTTTTGGTTTGGACCACAGCTTCCGTGAACGAATTATGAAATGTGGCGGAATGCCTATGGGTTTTTGTGACGCGATCTCCCGAACTATTACAGTTCTGGACGAGCTGATAATAATGACTATAGTGTTCGGCCAAAAGGTGTGAAACAGGATTCTCCCGCGGCAGGACAAAATTCATTCGGGGGCCTCGCTTTGCCACTTGTGATTCCTTTGCTTCCAACGCTCTTATCTCAGGTAATGTACTTGGGAAGATGACGCAGATACCAATCACCAACGCCCTGAGTTATTTGAAGGAGTCGTTCGCCAGACGTTCAACGTTGATCTTGGCGTAGGGGGGGAGGTTAAAAGGTCCCAGGAAAATGTCCACTTACGAAACACCCACACCCAAACATGGCCAAATTAAAAAATGTCCATTGAAATAAATGCCCAGAATAAAAATGTCCCATTTATTGAATTTCCATTAACTTAATTTCAAAAAGATCCAAATAAGAACAAATTCCACCGTAACACTTTCTTCAGGTTCTTAGTGCTGCTTTCTATCATCGGGCTGTAACTGATGTTGCAAATTATATGATATACATCGAAAGTAGCTGTTAACATTATTTTGTTTCTTTTCACTTGTTAAACTTCTGCACTGTATTTGCTATTCTTATTTGGTTGGTAATATTTTTTTTTCATTTATACGAAACCCAACATTTGCATGACCTGGTACATTTGAACTACAATGCTTTTTATTCGTGTAGCTAATTTCTTACAGAGAGCAGAAATCTCAGGATATTAACATGGTGAGCAACAGTCATCTTTTGTAGTTTACTTTAAGAAGCTTCCACCGCATTATTCATCCTTGAATATCCGAGGTTTCCAAATGGCAACACTGATAATATTGGTGAAAATCGTCTGAACGGTTTAGTCGCTAACGTTGACCACAGACTGACGAACGGACGGAGAAACAGAGAGACGTGTTGCCGCCAAAACACCACATAACGCTTTAAAGGAAGGAAGTTACTACATACTAAACAACAATATTTATTAACCTTTTTGTTTATCAAGGCCTTACTAGGGGTTTTCTGTCGAAATATTGACGATTTCCGACAAACGATTACATTACCTTCTCTTTACTAAGTACGTCAGTGAGGTTTCACATTGCGCGTTCAGACGTGATGGGGAGAGGTCGACCGCTGCTCCGCTAGCAGTTCACTCCTTTGCGCGCAGTCCAAGGATAGCTTTCATATGGCGAAGTGCGTTTTATAGTGTTAATTGCCAAAGTACTTAAATCAATCTAGTAATTTGTAAGCTGATAACCACGCAGTGTACAGGGTTTGGCAAAAGCCAACCCTGATGCTGAGGGGTTTTCAGCAAAGATGCATTCACCAACTGGGCACAAACTAGTAAATTGAAGTTGCTGCAGATGCATCGACAAAAGTCCAGTGAATTTTCTCCAAGTGGCAGTAAAGTTTTTCTACGAGCAGGGCATCAATCCTGCCCAGAGGTTCTGGGTTAACCCCGAACATTCCTTTAGTGAAGCAGTTCCCTGAGCTTTAGTCGTCTTAAATAACGGCAAATCAGTTTCCGTTAATCTACATGCCATAAGCCCTCACATTCATATCCATTCTAATCCCGAACAAATGGAAGGGGTACTGAACTAGCCACCAAGGTTCACCCAAATCCGCGGCTATCGACTGAAATCACAGCAATCTACAAACAACAATGCAGTAGCTAGACACTGGGGCAGCCTTCAACGAAAAATATCAGTGAGCCACTAAGACTTAATTAGTGAACACAAAAGAAATATACCAACAATGACAATTCACAATCAGTGCGTAATCACGAAAATCCCACTCATTTTAATGTATCTACCAATACTAGATTTGAACCGTTTGCAGAACTGGACAAACATAGGTTTGAAGTTATACGAAACCCCCAGTGGATCAATAGACTCTCCACAAAAATCCCACCCTTTTTTGTTACTGTAATCTCCCAAATACTTTCACAGGAGAGATAAAACCAAGGTGTCAACAAATTTGGTAGCAGATCTGAAGAACAGTAATGTGAAACCCAATAAAAACACCTCTGCAGACTTCAGTCTAACAATAAAATATCAAATGCGTACTCGTAGGAGCTTCCATACATACAAAACTCCCTCGAAAATAACTTTTTCGTGGTGTTTAAAAATGTGCATAAGTTATTTTGCATCTAAGAATTTTTCCCAGGCCTAAAGCAAAAGTGCCCCTCTATTATCAATGTTACCAAACATTTCTAAGAGAACCTATTATTACCGGTAATAGCTGCAGAATTTTCCAGAAGAGAGTAGATAGAAAACATTTTGTCCATCAGCCAAATTTGCAACCACAAAGTGTATGCCGAAAACGGAAAACAACACTAAGCCCAATCCAAAACGAATGTTGCCTAGATTTTGGGCACCCGAAAAGGAATTGTAACCATGCCATAAGACTGGAAACCATAATTCTATATCCTCTTCAAACAAAAATCAAAATACATTTGAAAAAAACTGCGAAGACAGTAACAAAACAGTCAGCAGGGATTCCAAACTTCCAATATCTCAATGATTATTCCCAAAAATAAAAAATCGCCCCCTCTTCAATTATCAATAATCCAATCACGTCAGCTCCGATCCCCACCACCACCCAAACATTTAAACCCACTTTCCCACATTCAACCTTTCAGAACCTTTGCTCTAATAAAACAGGTTTAGGTAGCTTAGGGCATCAATTGATATCACTGCTGTATATCTGATCTGGAAGTCCTAGGGTTCACGTCACGTCAGTGGCAGGATTTTCAACCTAGCTAGGTCGAATTCAGTGTGGAGAAGAATTCTATCGGTCGGTTGCTCTGTTCGGTAGTTTTATGAGGTTTCTCCGATTAACACGAGGCCTTTGCCGGAGCAATATCCTAACAATCGGGCCGCAGACCGCGCATGATCTTTACTTTCTCTGCCTTGTACTATTCTCACACCGCAAATTCAAAGAGTTACGGACAATGAGTGCAAAATGTGGTACTGGCCCATCTTGTTGGAACCACATTCTTTGCCTAGTTGCTAAATCAACATCCTCCATGAATACCCCTAGATTGTATTAATACCCCTAAATAGTAAATAACTTGCTCCTGTTACATTACCGTCAAAAAAGTAAGGACCAATTAAATACCCATTTATAACCACACCAGACCATTAGAGTCCATCAATGTTCATGGTCAATAGCTCTGTGTCAATGAGGATTTGTATCAGACCAATAGTGGCAATTATGCCTATTTAATTCTCCATTGCTTCTAAATGTTGCTTCAACGTTAAATAGAACGTATTAAAAAAATTAGCATCATCGGGGATCATTTGCAAAGCCCACTAACAAAACGCAATTCGTGCTTGCATATCTGCTGGTTTTAACGCTTGTGTTAAAGTGATATGTTAGGCATGGTATTTTTAGGCCTTTAAAATTCTTAACACAGTTCTGTAAGGTATCTATTTCTCTTTCTGTTTGACAGCTACTAATATGGGGATTAATATGAATATACGCAAGTACTGTAAGGACACGTGCATCATGTTCATCATACGATGCTGACGTTTTAGCGTCATTTTCCCTTCTGCAGCTCTTTCAGTTAACTGACGAATAGTTACCCTAGATGGATGTCGTCTGTTCGGAAATCGTTGTGCATAAGGGGCTGCAGCCGTTGTAGCGTTGCTTCCACATGCACGTACAACCATTATCATGTCAACAGTTTCCGCAGGAGTGTAATCTGCCATGGTCACTTCAAACCTCTTACCTTCGTAAGTTGCCTCTTGCAAACACTATTCCGTATTTTTTTCCCAATAAGATCAGCAGCTGGTTGCTGCTTTACATTATTTAGTTGATACGTTTATATATTACACACTCTTTTACAAAGAACCTTACATAACAAGGGATACAACATACATTACAATTTAATACACTTTAATAGATTGCAATTAATTTACAACACTGAAGAGGTATAAATGGTTCTTACAATGGGCAGTGAAACACTAGTTCTTACAATTACTTATATTTACTGTATGGGGATTGGTCTTGTGGATGGGAGGTGTGTATTTCCTCATACCAGCTAATCTATATCCAGTCTTTTTTATCAGGGGGAAGGAAAACATCTTTGGGAAATTTGTATCTCAACAAATCTTTCCGTTGAGAGTTCTGAAAGTAAAGTGAAGTCTGACAGCACTTTTATTATGAGTCGTAGTTCACCGTATGGCTGCAGCAGCGCTTTGTACCACACAATACTGGGAATACAGATACTTTCATGAATGGTTTATCTTCTGATTTTTTCAACAGGTCTGTCTTTTTAATTTGATGAGTCTTTTTTTAGAAATTCTAAGACAATTGACCGCCTCTAATGATCAATTATCCAACTCCATCACCGACCCTTGACTGTAAGGGATGGGGTGCATCGGTAAATAATGGTGCCCCAGAATATTAATTTTGAAAATATAGTTTACATTAAATTTTATTTTCCTAATATCATGTGTTTTTCCCGAAATATCCCAATTTTTAATGATTTTCAACGAATTTAATTTTTGTCGATTACACGCTGTCAGCCAAAATGACTTTAACCATAGGTCAAGTTGGGGTAACTTTTTCTGGGGAAACCAAATCTGCAATAAAAATGGGGGTTCCTATTTAATATTTTTGTCTCCCCCTCCCCCAGAGGTGTGGGTAGGGGGTGGATTTTGGTATTATTGGGTTCCCCTACCGAAACAAACAACTTTTATTACCCATTTGTTTTGATCCGATGTGTAGTTTTTTATATATTTTCTCCGATAGATTAAAATGGCCACCTGTATGTAGTAGTGTAGTGTGTGAAATGTGTGTGTAGGTAAGGTGTGAGAATAGGACAAGGCAGAGGAAGGAAAGATCACGGACGGTCTGTGGCCCGGTTGTTAGGATATTGCTCCGGGATGATCATCACCTTCCGCGATTAAACATGCACTACGCATACGGGAAAATGACCTTAGCTGTCGAAGCGCCAAGAAACACTAGTCAATCATTTACGTACACAAATAACTTGGCCACTCAAACCAATTCCCACAACCCTCGTAGTTTCAACAATCAAGTTAACCCCGTTAATCAAGTTAGTTTTCGATGCAAGAACAACATCGGCATCAATAAAACAGTTTTTAAAACGGGTTTAGGGGTGCCACAAACCCCAGAAACGCCCCGTTTTCGGCCTTTTTCGCTACTTTTTAGAAAATAACGAATAAATATTATTTAACCTAATTTTTATCAACGGATTTTGGGCTGAGGTGTTGCCCACGTTACCCCGCAACAATTTTATGATTATCAACCAATACTTATTTGACTCAGTGTGCCATATTAGCTCAAATATGGCCAATTTTTACGTTAAAGCCACAGAAATAGACACTTTTCAATTGACCATAGCTCCATAAATTTTTATCCAAAATATTTTTAATTTAGATAAGATTAGAGCTCGAAATCTCTACTTAAGAACTTTGCTTTGCACTCCGAAATCTCTACACGAACTTTACTTCGCACACATTCGCACGAACTTTACTATTTCATTGCAATCGGCTAAAATTGCGCCGCGCGCCATCACTATTTACGACCCACATTTCTTCCGCACTGCTCTATATGATTTCTTTATTCACTATTAGGCTGTATTGAAGATATTTGTGGAGGCTTAGCGAAAAAAGTTAATTTCGATGGAAGAATAACATCGGCACCAATAAAACAGCTTTTAAAATGAGTTCAGGGGTGCCACAAACCCCATAAACAGCATATTTTTCGGCATTTTCGCTACGTTTTAGAAAATAACGCATAAATATTCAGTGGTATTTTTGTCAACATATTTTTGGCTGAAATGGTGCCCATGGTATTTTACAACAATTTTATGATTATCAAACATTACTTATCTGACTCAAACAGTGGGCCACATTAGTCCGAATTTTACGTTAAAATGATATAAAAAGACACTTTTCAATTGGCCATAGCTCCGTAACTTTTTATTCAAAATACTTTTAATTTAGAAAAGATTAAAACTTTAAATCTCTATTTAAAGAACGTTCCTTCGCACAATTTAACTATTTCATTGGTTACCGGTCAGTAGGTCTACAGAAATAAGGTCTACACAAATAATGTTTAATATTTGAGGGTTAACGACATTTGGTCTACTCTAAAACATCTACATAATAAATGTCTACACATCGCGCTGGTCTACATGAAAAAAATGTCTAATGTCTACACGCAGAAATGTCTATTGCCTAAATGTCTACAGACAAAAGTGCCTACATACAAAAATGAATATTGTAAATATGTCTACGTAGAAAAAGGATCTACTTATGAAAGTTTGTTAGATTTATTAGTAGGTGTAATTATAAATGCATATATAATTCGAAAAATA
The DNA here is from genome assembly GCA_031308135.1 of Acheta domesticus. Taxonomy (NCBI): domain Eukaryota; kingdom Metazoa; phylum Arthropoda; class Insecta; order Orthoptera; family Gryllidae; genus Acheta; species Acheta domesticus. The sequence goes on along the minus strand of JAHLJT010008446.1, from coordinate 145,192,156 downwards.
TATTTACCAATTATATGCAGTACGTAAATAGGACAGAGTTTCATTAAAATCATTTTTCAGATTCTTCTACTTCATCTGCTTGCAATTTCAGGCAGTACTTAAATAATCCTCTCAAGTAGGTACTTCATTTTGCTGTATATGGCCTTCTTACCTCGATACTAATATTTCAACTTGCTCCATATTGACACGATACGATTTTTTAAAAGGATTTTTTAATCTTAAGTGTCCCGCTCGGAGTTGCGTAATAAGAATCTCGTTGACTCTCTGATCAGGGTTGATGTCGATATTTCCAAATGCTTGCATGTGGAGTCACAAGAAGTTTTTGAAATTTGCTAGGTCATCTTTCGACGTTACGAGGGTGAGTCAAATGAAAACCGTAATTATTTTTTAAATAATATTTATTGTACACACATGGTAGAAAACTGGATCACTTTTAGACATAGTCTCCCCCACGTGCAATGCATGTCAGTCAGCGCTTCCAAAGTGCCTGAATTCCTGTAGAAAAAATGTTTCTGGGAGACGACGCAACCACTCGTGCACCACATGGCGTACCTCATCATCCGAATGAAACTTCTTCCCTCCCATTGCTTCTTTGAGGTGCCCAAACATGTGGAAATCGGTCGAGGCGAGATCGGGCGAGTAAGGTGGATGTGGGAGGAATTCAAATCTCAGGTCAGACCCAGGTTTCGTACCTGATGACGATTCGTCCAAGGAAGGTATCACCGCTACCTTCAACACGCCGCAAAAGTTCTTCACACGCATCGACACGTCTCTGTTTCAATTTCGAGTTGTTGCCGTGACACCCATTTTGCAGACCATGTACTGAACCATGACTAATGTGTACAGCTTTTGCAATGTCGTTTAATGTCACTCGGTGGTTGTCCATCACGATTGCTTCAATGGCTGCAATGGTCTCTGGAATCACAACGCGATGTGCCTGGCCTGGGCGCGGATCCTTGGCCACGGATGTCACACCATTTGCGAACTGCCGACACTATTCGTACACTTGCTGTGTGGCAAACAGGCGTCACCATACTGAACCTTCATTCGTCGATGAATGACAATAGGTTTCACACCTTCACATCGCAAAAACCGAACGACAGAATGCTGTTCCTCTCTGGTGCACGTTGCTAGTTGGGCAGCAATTTTTACACCGTTCCTGCGCCGGCGTTAGTGTTTCTTCCTAATGATGCCACGTAAGAAACATCTGACACACATGCCTACAACATACAAACACGCCTATCAACATACAGGTCACTAGCACCACATTTGGATTTTTTATTATACTTTTACGGTTTTCAGTTGACTCGCCCTCGTATTTATGGTTCTCTGAAACCCGATTAACATCGTGTCATGCACATTCCAAGTTTCAGGCGGGAAACGTGGAGGCATTGCTTGTCGCTTTCCTCTTCTAGGTACACCCTTGATGTGTCCCTTCCATAAAGCTGGCTTCGGGTCTTATGGTTTCGCACAAATCAGAATCAAAATCCAGTAACGATAATGACCATAACTACATATTCTTATATACTTTCAACTTATTATTACACTAAATATAATATTTTAACAAAACACTCCTTAGACATTTCTATAGTCTTTTAGCTAGTAGACATTTAATATTTTTTTGATAGCATGTTTGAAACATATCTCAGGACAAAATAGTCTATGTCGGACACACGTTACAGCAAGCCACATTTAAAAGAATGAAAATGGCTATTAAAGACCATTTCAGTTGTCAAGAATATCTGGCTAGGGATTTGATGATCACTTAGCCAGAACCCCATTGTCACTCTTTTGTATGTTAACAGAAATACAAAGATATCTAAGAAATAAACAAAAACGTTTGTTTTAAGTCTCCGTAGATAAACCACTTAGTAAACGCAGGTGTTGTCTTCCTTCACATAATTAGGTCCATTATCTAAAACTGCACAAGTGAAGATTTTGTACATCTTTGTTTACATTTTATTTTCCCTCTGAGAGGTTTTAACATTGTAGGCCAGTTTTCCCAAACCACCAGTCACGTATCACTTTGCACTAAACTGATAGACTTTAGCTGATAGACTTTGCAGTTAGTAGACATTTTAGTTAGTAGGCATTTTAGCTGCAGACATTTTTGTTGGTAGACTTTCTAGCTGTGGACGATTAATCATTAGACTTTATATATCTTTAGACCACATGTTTATTAGACATTTTTTGTGTTGAACCTTAATACAGTTAAACATTTTTTCTGTAGACCTACTGACCTTGAGCATTTCACTGCAATCGGCCAAAATTGCGCTGCGCGCCATCACTGATAGTAAGCCTCATTTGAACCGCACTTCTGTAACTGATTTCTTTATTCACTATGAGGCTGTATTGAACATATTTTCAGAGACAGCAAACGGGGTTAGAAGTTTGCTAAAAGTTTGCTAAGTTGCCTAAGCTTTAAAAAACACTATTCGGCGTTTGAAAGCCCATGAGTTATTATTTTCCTCTTCCTTTCGGTGCGTGCAACAGTGCCATTCCATTGCGCCGGCCGGCCTGCCCCGGGTGCCACCCAGGCCCACGCTGCTGAAGGAGGCACAGTCACTAATGCATTCCGAAAAGCCACCCTTCGTTTGTTTAAATTTCTTCTGCATTTCAAAACTCAGTTAATTATTTATTGATATTTCCACATGCAAGCATCAAGATGAATTCATATACCCTAAGGTTCCAAAGTTGCATATACGCAACATTTTCTTGTACATTGACTATTGGTTAAAAATATTATAAATAAATTTTTATTCTTTCTAGCGTAATATTCGAGTAAATACATAATATTATAAAAAATATTATTATTTCAGTGCTTGGTTCATAATAAGTTAAGTTCAGTTAAGTACAGTGAAGGTCGGCGACTGACGCTTACCTCGAAGCGCAAAATCTAGAACCCTGACCGTCTGTTCGTTTCCCTCTCAATCAGAAGGTAATATTTTTGAGAAGCGGGATTCGCAGCGCATTCGCTGAAGCCGATGTCACGCGGACAAGCTTCTCGCAGCTTCCTTTAACTTTCTCGAGTGAATGGTCGAATGAACCTCCCTTACTTTGATTTTTCTCAGAATCTCGGACTCGAAGTAGGTGAACGTTCGCTCTTTGTTCGGACAATTTGTTTAAGAGTGTTAATGCTGAACTGATAGGCGTAACGAGCTGTCCTTTCCGCGGTGAGTCCTCGTGGGGCGTGGGCGGCCGAAGGGGCGAGGGCACCGCGCGCGTGTCACTGGGCCTATTGTGTGGTATACTGGAGTATACGCACTGCGGATGTATTGTCACAATTGAAAGGGTGTGATTAACGGCTTTCTTCGTGTGTCATTACTGGACCCAAGTGAACAAAGTAGGCCTGCTCCGAGCATGTTAGTAGAAATTCCACGATGGTAATGCGCCTGGAGAGCTAAATGCTCCCAACGGCGCGGGGGCAATGGCAAGAGTGGGTGTCTTCCTCGGATGTGCGGGCTCGCGGCCAAATACGCGTGACGCGGTAAATCGCCTCTTCTGCAACCATTCCGGTGACATGTGGCGGGGAGGGGCGGAGGGGCGGTGCAGGCGCCGCGTGGCAGCTGCACTCCTCAAAAACGGGTAGGACTCTGTGCCAGGCCAGTGGGTGACGATTTACAAGTTTCCTAGGGAGCCGACTCGAGTCTTAACCCGTAACTGATGAGGTCATTTTTTTGTCACGAAACTAGTGATGTGAGGACACCCCAACACAAAACCTTGCTTAAAAGTGTTGAAATAACAAAAATGTATTTTTTGGTGATATGAACAAGAAATATTATGCATTATCATTAGGATGATTACAAAAATAATTAAATAACAAGCACTGTGACACACCAAAATAAAAAAATATTTTAAGAGTCAACATAAATCACTAAAAAAGCAGTCCTCCACTATATTTCGAATAAATATACAGACTGTAAAATTGTTTTTTGTGGACCAGAATCTGATTAAGGAGGACCAATTAATCAAATCTTACGGCTAATACAACACATCAATTTTAATTAACTTTCCACAGTCTCTCATTCACTATACAATTTCCGTATACTACACGCTCTCCACGGTCCTCTTTTCACCACTGAATTCGCTCTTTTCCGCTTCTAAATTGACCTTGACCCATTGCTCAAATCCTGGATAACCTCTCCTAATAATATCCCTCGAAGCATCCATATTTTTTTGAAATATATATATATATAAAAAAAACACGGGATAAAAAATTACGTAATCGGTGAGGTGGGGATTGGTTATACCCCAGGCGCCAGAAAAAATTAAATAACAAGTTTCTGCTTATCTTCACGAATGTGACCACCGCCGAGTTCCCAAAACCACTGACTTCCTGAAAGGTATCCAAAAGCAGAAGCTCCTTCGCGCATCCGCTTCGGGCAGCTACGGTTATCTTTCGAATGCTGGAGTATTAATAGCCACCACCTCACCAGTTACGGGTTAAAATACCATAATACCATACCGGGCTTCTTTCTCGCAAAAGATGGACCTCGGAGACGGCGGCGCGGAGGGGCGGTGCGTCTCAATATGGCCGTGATCTGCCGATTTTCTAGCTTTCAATTGCTTAATAGTTTTAGAAGTTTCGGATGGGGATATAAATTTAATTTTATCTGGGATATAGTCTGGTAACAGGAGGTTCCTTGAAATGTAATTACTAGAGGTAGAATTAGTATCAATATCATGGTTTGCAGTAAATCTGTTTGGCAGATATTTACCTAACATATTGGCTTTCGTATGATCCGCACAAGCTACAGTTGATTCGTGTTTAAGGATGGGACTGTCAAAGGTCTGTCTGCATAGTCGTTTTATGGTTCTCCAATGTGGTCTGCTATTTGGGTGAATTTGAGTTAAGCATCTTTGAAAGTTATTAATTCGAACTTTGTTTAGCTTGCTTTTGTTTTTTCGCCCTAGTTTGTTGATTTTCGCTCTAAGGTCATATTGGTTTGCCAGACCCGTCGTAGGTTTTTAGGTGTTTTATTTGATTTAGAATATTCCTTCGGATCGGTTTTCTGCTCTTAGTGAAAAGTGTGGTAGATTGTGGTAATCCGCTGTAGATTTTCTGTGTAATGATAGTTACCTGATTGTCTATTTCACTTATTGTTCGAATATGATCTGGTTAGTGAAGATTTACTTCTAATAGGTCTCTAAATTTATGTTGACGTGTGATCTTTCGTGCTCCAACACGGTGCATGAATCATTAGACTGCAAGATGTTTTAGTTCTATGATGACAGGGCAATGATCGGAATCTAATTCAGGATTTACTGTTTGTGATACGCGCAAGTGGATTTTTTTTAGACACGATTATCTCTAAAATGTTAGAGATAATATTATTATTGTACGGATAGTGTGTAGGTAGTCATGGTTCTGTTACAATTAAGCTGTTCTTTACTGCAAAAGATTGTAATTTAGTTCGTTTCTGGATTGTGCAATTGCATCCCCAGAATTGGGATTTACTGTTAAGTACTCCTACTACTAAAACTTTGGGGTTATTAAATATTTTTTTGTATTCTTTTAGTAGAAATTGGTTATTCGATGGTTTAAAAGTTGCTATTATGATGTAATCTTTTTACTGTCCCGTATACGTACGTAGTATAGGGAACGTTATGTAATGCTGCGTAAATTTTCGGTAGAAAAAATTAATTGCCGCGCCCTGATAACGAAAAAGTCGATAAAATCAGTTGCTAAATTAAGAAAACAAAACCCCCTAACACGTGGTGTATCCAGAATACCTGTTTAGTGGGTCCTTGATACCGGAAAACCAATTGAAAGCAAAACGTCCGTCTGTCCGTCTGTGAACACTACTAGCGCCTAAACCACTCGTAGGATTTTTTTCCAAATTGAAGAAGCCCCTGTCCATCTGGCTCTAGTCGAAGCTTTGATATTTTGAAAAACTTTCTTCAAAATTTGGGGATACTTTACATGAAGCCCCTGGGACAGATTCAACATTTTCTCGAAAACGGCACCATTTTTTTCTTTAAATTTCATGTAAGAATAGAGTACGTATACTTATTGAGATGGCAAAGGTCCGATTTCTGCGGTTAACTCTGAATTTTCAAAAATTGCAAAGGTTTGAATTTTGCAATTGCTTGAAGGCAAATAAATTTTCTATAACTCGGGAACGAAAATGTCTATTTTACTTTACCGTATACGTACGTATCTACGGACTAATATTCTTAGTATAGGGGAAGTTGTGTAATGCTTCACGCAAAAACGGCCGATTTTCGGGAGAAAAAAATTAATTGCCGAGCCCTGATAACGTGTACACGTAGTGTAGCCATAATCCCTCTTTTGTGGGTTCTTTATACAGAGAAACCAATTGAAAGGAAAATATCCGTCTGACCGTCCGACCGTCCTTCTGTCGGTCCGTCTGTCCGTCCGTTCGTCTGTGAACACTACTAGCGCCTAAACCATAGGTACGCTTTCTTCCATAATGGATATTTCCCGGTGGATCTGGTTCTGGTTTGAGTCGAAGCTTTGTGATCAAAAACCGCTCCAAATTTTTTTTTCTTTAAATGTCTTCTAAGAACAGAGTAAACTATGCTTATTAAGGTGGCATAGGCCCGATTTCCATGGTTAACTCTGAATTTTCAAAAATTGCAAAAGTTTGGATTTTTTTAGCACCTTCCTCTGAACAAAAAAATTGAAGATAAAGATTTTTCCTTCAAATAAAATTTGCGCTCAAAAAAAGAGTTCTTTCTTTAAGGTCATGTACATTGTTTGGATGAGTTTAGTACTTTTCGCGCAATATTGCGAGAAAAAAGTGCAATTTTAAAGAAGTACAAAAACAAGATTTTCTCAGATACGGCTCCAAATTTTTTCATTACAATTTTCCATAGGATAGAGCCTAATGTTTCATTTCTCATCACTTTTTTCAATTTTTAAATACTAACTGTGTAGTACACTAAATTTTTTACCGTTATTTTCAGATAAAAACATATTTTAAGACTTTTGTACGAATAGTTTATAAAAATATCCGGGCGAGACGCGCCCAAAAATGCGGCCCGAAACAATTTGCTTGTAGGGAAATCCAGCTCAACATTTACCTATACCCGGATTGATAATTTCACTTTCACACAAGCAAAGTATTTTATCAATTCAACCCATTTAATGTCCCGTTTAATCTACTTCTAAAACCCTTAAGTACTGAATGTCCACCACCGTAGCTCACCAGATTGGAGCTCTGACCTTTGTAGAAGGTTACTGGTTTGAGTTCAGTTTATGATATCACGCAATTTCATGAGGTACGGAAGGCAATGGATATCTACTAATTATCTCGTGTAATAGAGAGAGAATATGAATAATTGTCAAATCAAATCATTGTCATGGAGTGGAAGTCAAAAAAATGACAATCAGAAAAATGCAAAATAATAATAATGCTCTGAATGTAAAAAAATCTATAATCTCACAAGATCAAAAATTTGCTCGAATAACGTAGTACTGAAGTGATTTGTTTGGAATATTTTTTGCTTTGAGCGTTTCATTCAGGGCCTAGAGACCATTCTATTCATCATATTTCAGCTTTGCTGGAAATCTGGTTCATATCAAAGGTAAGATTTTCCAGAAGTGAGGATATATTCATTGCGCCCAGTAGGCCAAGAGAAATGCAAGAACCCTAGCGAAGTACTTGTCGCTCGATTTGAATGAAGCGCGCTATGGGAGTGGTGATGCCGACTTGCTCGTTACCATAGAGTAAAGATGAATGGAGATGCACATCCTTACTCTATGCTCGTTATCGTCCTGATCTAGAAATCGCGCGAAGACTGCCTTCGCACTAAGGCTTGTGATTTTTCAGAATTCTCGCGTTTGAGACGGCCGATGTTCTTCAAATTGAACACATTGATTCTTCGTGATACTTGCTACCTCAGCACTATCAAAAGCATTTTCAACAGCTAGTTTTCTCCCAATTTTAAAATTTCTTGTCGGGTCTGCAAAGTCACCATAAGGGCACAAGATAGAAGGACAAGCTTTACGGTCTTATTACTTGACAACTAGACAGTGTAATCGATTCAAATTCTACCAGAACATAGAAGAACGTCTCGTCTTTTGATTAAAAGGGCAAGTTAAATACAACACGTATCTCGCTCTAACCAAGAACCGTCGGTCTTTAAAACATTACCGCGCATAAAAACTGTTTATTTCACGAGTCCGATGAAATACGAAACTTTTGATATCTATGAGTCCACTTCTAGGTATTTTCCTAACTCACATGGCTAAAAATATATTGCTCTTTGATATGTTTTACAACTTCTGTTTTGTTTCATTCAAAGTTTTTATACGTTTTCTAATTTTTTGCCGCCCTGGTTCAATCATCTCTCGAACCAGGGTCACGACGGCGCTGCTTCTATACGTCGTCACCTACAGAGATTGCTCCGAAAATTCGAAGTAATTGCTTCTCACTGGAAGCGGCTGAGCAGTTACTTACCAATAGAGAAATTGCTCAAAATAAGAGCAATTGCTCTCGTCCTTTATTCATACTGTTTGAAGCATTTGCTTTGAAATCCCGAGAAAGAAGTAAAAGCTCATTTGTATTCGGCTCGAAATCAGATTCAAATTGCACGATCAGTCCTAACCATTAACATCATGCCAAAGAGCGCATTAAAAAACTTCCAGCAGTAGAGTCCACAGAAACAAAATGCGAACAGAACATTTTGTGGATTCAGTTCAAATATTTGTTGATCTGCGAGCTACAAAATTTTCCACCATAGCTACGCGCTATAGATTGGAGACAGAAAAAGAGGTTAGACCTCGCTTCCAAAATTTAACAAATTTAATTGTGTAATAAATGGGATTCGCAATTTCTTTGAAACCACCTTCCTTTTACTACTCCATGATTTGGGAAATAATATAATTCCAAATAGGGGATTTTTAATTTAGTGTTTGCGCAGTGAAAAAAACAACACGTTTTTCCACCTTTCCTCGTTTTTTCATTAGTGGAATCCCTCATTTTGGTTTTTCTTTCTATACATCGATTCTCTCAAATACTCTCCTACATCTACGTCGTAATGCTAGTGCCACAACTGCGCTCACCGGACAAATTAAACGTTTGCCACAAGATGCTCTTTCGCTTCAAGCGTTGCTTGTCTGCACCACACGTACGAAGCAATACATCATTGTTTCCGTCTGTGTGCAACGTTATAGCCTCAACTGTTCAGAATATTTTCTCCAAAAAATATATTCCGTGTGCGTCTCACGAACTTTAAAACCAATATTTTAAGATGTGTTTTTTTTAATAAAGCCATAACATTTTGAAAATTTTCTCTGAAATGACTCCAGTTTTCTATTATTTCAAGAAATAAGATTAAGAGACAAAATGTATTCTGCAGTACTACTTGCATCATAAAAATTCATTTTATTCTTGCTTTTTATGTAAGTCTATTTCCTAATTATTATACTCTGATCCGTTAAATATAGGATTCAAGATTGATATCTAAGACACCAAGATGCAAACCAGATTTCGGACCTGCACTCCAAGCACATTGAAAGAATCAGCGGAATAAATGGCGCCGGTCGTTTTCGTTGAACTCTCGGATTTTCCAATATAGAAATAATTAGAGAATATATGTGCTGTTGTATCACCGCTAGTGTACCGCCGCTTTTTAATATATTTTCTCTTTACTTCGCAGTACTTAAGTACGTAGCGAAGATAACGTACAGCCTTAGTAAAGAGAAAGTGAAAACAAACGTTGTGCGGCCTGGTATGCAAATCTACTCCGGCAAGCATTAATGGTTTACTACTGCTTTAACCCAATGTAATATAGTTGCTCTTGCGCTGAAGACGGTGGATCCGACCTACCGGGAACTAAGTCCTGCTCGGTTGCAGCGAGACTTGCTCTTTCCCTTCCTCTTATCGCCTTTGTTGCGATCGCTCATGCTGATTTCAGAGAGGACGTAAACATGGAGTACGCTATACTCTGGCGTACACTCATGTATAGCAGGGATAAACTTGAACCTCTGCTGGTGCCTCCTGCCCAAAAGACTTCTACAAATGAGCCCCAAAATTATTTAACATTAACGACAGCGATGACAGTTTCAAACAACTTTTTGAATCAATCATGCTTCAATACGCCACAATTCCTTTATCTGAGAGAATTATCATTATCTGAGAGAATCTAAAAGTTTAGTGGATAATTGTTATAAATACGTTTTGAATTTGACTCTGATTTGAATCAACCGTTCTAATTGCTCGGCTGTACTTAAGGTATCGTCTCCCATAACCGCGCCCCCTTCGCCCTCAAAGAATCTTCAGAGTAGACCGTCTACTTTCCAACGCGCTATTTTTCTGCACTGTAACATTTGTTTGATCTAGCGCCTGGATTCGGAGTGCAAGGATAGAAATTTACCTCTCCCCCATGGAGGGGAAACTATGAAAAAGTTTATTTCCTACATATTTTTAAATAAATTAAAAATTAAAATGTATGCTACGCTACTCATATTGTAATGCAACCACCCACGTCGGGTGCCGATTGGGTCATACGATACATCGCAATATACTACTTACCTATTACACAGGAATAATTGTTATGCTGCAGCAAAAAGCGACGTTTTATTTTACAAGATAAACTCATATTGTGGAGTGTTGATATTGAAAAAGTGGATAATTCTTGTATTTATATGTAGTAAATTACTTCTTGTAACTCGTTGCGTACTTTGAACGCACGTTTTGTGTGTTCTGTGGGGGGCAAAATATCTGACTGTCCGTCCCTCTGTACGTAGGTATATCATTATGTCCGTGTGCTAGGCTGGAGTCTAAACCGTTCTGACGATTTTCTCCAAAATGGATATCCAGCCTCGAACCGAACTTGTACCGAACTGGAGGGTCTCAGAATTTGACATCAATATTTTAAGGTGGGGAAACTTTAACTGAACCCTTATCATTTTGAAAATTAACTCCAAAATGACTCCAATTTTTTTTATTACTTTTTGCAGGGATAGAGCGGACGTCGCGATATAAAATGCCCCACGTCATATTTTCAGTCCAACTTTCTGAATTTTTGAAAACTGAAAACTTCAAATTTTTTCTGGCGTATTACTAAAATGCAATATTGATGATAGGGAATTTTTAATGAATTTTTTTGAAAACCGTTTCTGTCATTAAGGTCCTCATTCATTTTTTCGAAAATATGAGCCGTTTTTCCACAATTTCCCGTGAAATGTAGTCAACTTTCCAAAAATAATTTTCTCAGGAAAAACTTCAATTTTTTTCTTTATTTTTTCTCGGATAGAGCAAAGTATGATTGTGAAAATGGCTTAAAGAATTAAGGGTTGTTAGTGTTCTTGTAAAGAGTAAACGTTTCCGGCGTTTTTAAGTAGTGTTTGTAGATGTCCAACATGAAAATACCGACCTCCTGTTCGTCGTTGATATATATTACACAGCTAAGTAAGAGGAAAATTTACTTTAATTTTGCATATTTGATGAATATTTTTAATAATTAATCATAGATTGAATTGTCGGTAAAGTTCAATTAAGTTGATTTTAGATCAGATTCTATTATTCACATTCTTTGTGTGAATAGAGTGAAAGAGTTTGTGTAAGATATTACATTAAAATGTGTCAAATTAGCTATTGCAAGTTTGTTGAATTTTTTTAATTCTCGACGTTTCTGAGACCATAGTTTGATATCAAATTATTGTTAAGCTCAATATTTTCATTGATATATAAATTTAAATTTTACTTTTCAATAAGGAATATTATTATGCAGAACTGTTCTTTCTAAAGTTAAAATATTCCAAAATAAAATGATACAAAAAAACAGATTTTCAATTTGTACTACGAAGAAGAAAACTTAAATAAAAGTTTTAAATTGTTTGTCACTATTATAATTGTTTTTAATATTTTTGCGTCCCTTTTTTTAAATTAAGAACAACCACAATAAATTCATCCAATATTGTTTTATATCATAATTGTATTCTGCGAAATTTGACAACGTTTCGGAGACTGTTCTGCCTCTCTCATCAGGAAAAACTGCGAATGTATTTATAAAATTAGTTAAGAATAACGAAGCAAAAAATGTTCACAATATTCGTTAATGGAGGAACATACAGATTTCAAAAATAAATAAGTAAACGTCTACCCAATTCAATGAAATCTCGCACGTTATTATTATGTACTTGAAAACCTAATGAAAAATAGACAAAACCATATACAAAATATGTACAAAAATATTTCTAATTAAGTGAAGTTCATGGTTGAGTGCAGTTCAGCCACATGACCGTTAACAGTTTAAATAGATTCGTTGCAAAGTTGAAGTAGTAACGGAAATGAGGAAAGAGTTGAATCAACGGGATTATGTGTTATTCTCGAAAAATATTTCATATGTTGTCACAAATCTTCGTAATCTAATTGGATTCTATTACTGTATCCATAATTTTCTGAGTTTTTATATTCAAAATTTCTAGTATTAGCCTTATTTATGTTGGGTTCTACCACCAAAATACAAATTTATTGTATGATTTAGGTTAATTCTACGATGGGATATTGAATTTTACATTTTTGTAACTTCTTTGATATTTTTTCTGTTAATCTGTTTTATTCTTTTTGTTTGGCCAACAATTCAATTCACAATCATTACATTCCACCCTACAAACTGCATCAATCATGCGATGTTTAGGTATTCTCTCTTTAACATCCGGTTGCTTAATTATCATTGGAGCCCGGAAGTTTGGCGTAATGCCTTTTTATAATTGTTTCCATTTTAAGACTTTCAACAGTAGGAATCACTTAATCGTACTTCTAAAGTTGTTTCAGTAGATTTTCATTTTGCCTTTTTTTTAACTATTATACTTTCTGGTGCCTATTTTTGGTATTTTGCCTAATTTTTTACCTTTTTTTCCTTATTTGTGGCCTTTTCTGGATTTTTCGTTTGTTTGTTTGTTTTTCGTCATGGCACCAATCTCTATCAAATTGGAAATATACCTGCTATCCTGGACAACATGAAGCCACGGTCGTTTATTGTCTTCTTTAGCCGCATTGACTCCAGTGTGAGGTTGTGTTAATATCTAAAAGGGAAAGGAAGATGATACCAGTGAAGATTTTTGATATTTTTCATTGATACTTGTAGACTTGTCCGCTCACGAGAAATCTCATCTTATGTTTGTGTATGGTCTCGGATCCCTTTTGAGTACAGATCTGTCCGTGCATGATTATACTCTTCTCAGTTCCTTCTTGCTCTCTCTTCCCTTCTGACGATTACACAAGTGCGAAGAAAAATCCTGCAATTCCGTTTTCACTGCTACCATTTTAAAATACAAAAGGGAGACCACAATAGTATTTCGAAGAGACAGGGTCGCGAGTACAATAAATTCATTGTCAACCGGATGATCATGTGCGAGCCAGATTACAAAGAAAAGACACGTTCCTTGCACAATATTGCTAATGTAAATTTTTGAGTCACTGAAAATGTGAATCATTTAATTATTAATTTTTTACATAAATTACTTTTAAATTAGAATTTAGCCCGAATAAATGCCCTTTTTGCATGCCCATTTTAGTAAAAATTAAATGCCTTTTTGCCTACCTATTTTATGCAAAATAAATACCTGAACTTCCGGGTTCTAATTATTATTGTACTCTGAATGTGGGTTTTGAGCTTTGATCTTAACTGTCGTTGTAACGGTATGGTCAGTTTTTTTTACAAATGGAATACATTAGGTAGAGGTGGCATAGAATCTATAGTAATATTAGCAATCATATTTGGCGGAACTTTTAAAACTATGTTGGCACAAACGTGTTGTTTTGTGTATTTGGACGTTGCGTAATTTTCCGTGAAATGTAGACAGCCTTTCAGAAATAAGTTTCTCAGGAAAGTTTTCAATATTTCAGTGGGGGCTCCTAAACTTCGGGCCAGGTGGGGCACGAAAAAAAGCTAGAAAATAACTAATAAAAATTTTATTTTGAAGTTTAAGGGCTGTAAACTGAAAAACACTTGAAATTCCTCACTGGTTTCTCACGCATTAATTCAGCTGAATGAGAAGAGAAACAATTCAATTGAAACAACAAACGCACACACTCAAGAAAAAATAACTCGCTCTATAATTATTACTCGATAATATGACACGCGTTTCAGACCACTATTAATATTTTCCTTTACAAGTGGGAGTGCACGGGACCATGTGACCTTATGGTAGAGCCGCCACTGCAATATTTTATTTTATTTTTTCTTGAATAGAGCAAAGTATGATTAAAAAATGACTTAACTAGTCCCATATTAATAATATCTACAACATCCTGGGGTATATACGTATTAGTAAGGTTAATAAATTTCTCATGGATTAAGTATTCATTTGTTTTCTTACGTTCATTCTTACTTTCTTATAATTTTAATAATTTCTGGATATTAGTCACATTCATTAATATATTTAAGTATGAAATTCTCGGGGTATTGGTTGTCCAAAAGGATATGATTAACTTCATTAAGATAATTTATAGGAAACTGATGATGTGATAATTTAATACTTCTGTCGACTAAATTATAGTGTGATGCGCCAGAAGCCCCCAGGTATTTTGCATGGGAAATTTTGCAACAAGTGTGTGGTTACGATGGGATTTTACGTATGTAGTTACGATTATTTTTTTTCAACATAGCGCATCATTATTTCAGAGAAAAGGAGCTTAATGGGCATCCAGTAAAACAGCCTTGCTTTTGGAAATAAATTTTGTTACACTTAAATACAATACTATTATATAAAAACCTAACACAAATCATCATTTCTTGTTCAGGAATGGACGTCTTAGAGCAGTTATCCTTCAAACTTTGTTGCAGTCTCTCTAAAATACGTTGATGGGAGATCGAGGGAGACATTGAAATAATATCAATCGATATCAAACGATCATTATTTCCCACTTTTATTGTACTTCATTTCGAGTAAAGTTCTTAACTATTCTTGACGACTAAGCTGCGGATTTTTGCCTCATTGCCGATTTTTATCCTTCAATTAAAAATGCAGTATTCTAGATTACTTATTCATTTTGAGGCATTAGTAGTATTATATTTTAATACACCTAATGCTTCAAAATGAGTAAGTAACCTAAAATACTGCGTTATTAATTGAAGGATAACAATAGGAAAATAAGCAAAAATTCACAGCTTATGACATATGCTAATCGGCGTTAAGTATGGGCTTGAGGATTTTGGTTAGTTGGCGTTCAGGGGTCCCTATGGATGTGACAACTGGACACATGGGATAACCTTATGTACTTTCAAGAAACCACATGCTCCAGGCACATTTTGTGTGGTAGGATAAATCTTGTAATATGTTTTTGTATCTATATATTCGTTATTTCTACATCTTTGTATTATTTGTTGGGTCTCTGTTAGATTCTTGTTACCCTTTTCGAAATCAATTACACTCTACGTATTGCTATCACTGAAAACTTGCTCAATTTATTAACATAATCTACTTGATAAATCGCAACATGTGCTCCTTCTTTATCAGATTGAATAAACAAAATATCTGGAATTTTCTTGAATAATTTTTGTGGCTTTGAGTTTCTTAAAATCTTCAACTTGTTTTTTGCTCAACTTAATATTTCGATTTAAATATCAATTCAAATTATTTTCTACATCAAGTCTTTCTAAATAGTTCGGGAATATTATACATTGAATTCTCAATTTTTTTAACGATCTCAAAAGTAAATAATTTGTTGTCCTTATAATATATTAGGAATGCTGAAATTTCTCCCCATATTAACAGTGTCTACAACATCCTGGGATATACATGTTTTAGTAAGGTTAACAAATTTCTCATGGAATAAGTGTTCATCTATTTTTTCACATTCATTATGTTCTTGTAATTTTAATAACTTCTTGAATTCGCATTTTCGGCGTTTTCTCGCATTTAAGGCGTTCCAATAGACTTGATGCAAACGGTCCAATTGCGTCATATTAAGCATATGCACTATGCGAGGATTCATTAACAAGTTTAAATAATTTTCAATCTTATTTCAATTGTTGCAAAGAATTCTCAACTGGCAATGTATGTCTGCAATTGCTAAATATAAAATTTCCATCTGGAATTTGCGTTGTTTCTAATGAGAAGAATTTATATTTTTATTGTTAACAAATGCTACATTTTATATTTCGTACTATTACTTAAAAAATTTGGAATTTTTTTATAGTGCCTGTAGGCAGTATAGAAAGTTCTTTTGAGCTTCTGTAATTTTGAATTGGGTACTTACATTCATTCCATTTTTTGAAACAAGAAAACTTCAAGCAGATTCTACAAATTAATAGGGTTTAAATTCATTTTATTTTAAATATAACAATGTTATTAATGCACACCGATAGAATTGACAATTCTAACACGTTCTGATGTTGCATAAAGAAACATAAAGAATGCTCTTTCCAAAACCCTTCGAAAATAGCCGGTACATCGCCAATCTGTAGATTTTTATTGTTATCTTGTTAAAGCATATTTACATACGATAATTAGATATCGGCAACTATCTTCTTGTAGGATTAAAGATCGATATCAAAATGACCAATATTCAGACCAGCACTCCAAGCACATTGAAAGAATCAGCGAAATAAATAGCGCAGGTCATTTTCGTTGAACTCTCGGTTTTTCCAATATAGAAAATGAGAATGTATATGCTGTTGTATCACCACTAGTGTACCGCCGCTTTTTAATATATTTTCTCTTTACTTCGTAAGTACTTAAGTAAGTAGCGAAGATAACGTACAGCCTTAGTAAAGAGAAAGTGAAAACAAACGTTGTGCGGCCTGGTATTCAAATCTACTCCGGCAAGCATTAATGGTTTACTACTGCTTTAACCCAATGTAATATAGTTGCTCTTGCGCTGAAGACGGTGGATCCGACCTACCGGGAACTAAGTCCTGCTCGGTTGCAGCGAGACTTGCTCTTTCCCTTCCTCTTATCGCCTTTGTTGCGATCGCTCATGCTGATTTCAGAGAGGACGTAAACATGGAGTACCCTACTCACTGGCGTGCACGAGTGTATGACGGTTATTGTGGTCACCATACCATATGGTTGAACCTCCGCTGGCGTACCCCGCCTAAAAGACTACTACAAAATAGGTCGAAATTTTTTTAACATGAACGACAGACGATGAAAGGTTTAAACAACTTTTTAATCAATCGTACTTGAATAGGCGACTTTTTTATCTGAGAGAAAATCGAGAAGTTTATTGTCGGAATAATATGAATGTGCGCTGTTTTTTATTGTCCGAAAATTGCACCAGCACCAATTCATTTATCGTCCTTTTCTACATACCAGGAAAATAAAGAAAAAAACATTGAAGTCATGTGGAGATAATAATTGTAAAAATTGCAGGTATTTCACTCAAAATTATACGTTATTTCAAGGTCTAGCTTTGAACAACAAGTTTGATTAAGAATCAATCTGTTTTTAATATTGTAGTTGTTTACTACTCCTTTAACCCCATATAATACAGTTGCTCTTGCGCTGAAGACGGTGGATCCGACCTACCGGGAACTAAAGTCCTGCCCTGTCTTACCGCCTTTGGTGCGATCGCTCATGTTGATTTCAGAGAGGACGTAAACATGGAGTACGCTACTCACTGGCGTGAACGAGTGTATGGCGCTTATGGTGGTCGCCATACACCTCCTCCGCCATAGACTCTCCGCTGGCGCACCGCGCCCAAAAGACTACTTCAAAAGAGCCCGAAAATTATTTTGCATTAACGACAGACGATGAAAGGTTCAAACAATTTTTTGAATCAATCGTGCTTCAATAGACGACTTTTTTATCTGAGAGAGAATCGAGAAGTTTATTGTCCGAATAATATGAATGTGCACTGCTATTGTCCGAAAATGGTTATTTTTAATCCTTCTTTATTTTGTCTGAGGATAAGTCTTAATAAATGTAGTACTTATTAAAACTAGGTGCTTCGGCATTACATACTTTCTCCCGTTAGTTATAATTTGCATTTTTGTAATATTCAGAAAATTCAACGGAAACGAGACCCGAACCTTCCTCTGTCCGTGGAAACATTTTGATCAGTTTTTGGAAAATATGTTTTAATAAATTATATTCATTTTAAGTGCAAATTACACGACAAATATTTTTTTTCAAAAAATTTAGCATGCCTCTTTCTAATGATCTGATTTTTTACAATAGACTATCTAAGGCAAAAATCTCTATCATCAAATTGTGTAGTTTTGTGATGTTACGTTCTTGCAATTTTCGAAAATACTGAGAGATCGCCGAAAATTGAACTAGCATTGTTTTATACCGCCCCTTGATACATGCGAGAAGAATATTTAAAGAAAAAAATTGGGACAGTTTTTTGAAAAAATTAATTAAAAATTATCTATATTTAGTGCAAAATTACAAGAAAACTACTAATTTAAAAAAAACAATCCAACCTCATTTCAAGGTGGGCTTTTAAAGAACAAGTTTCATTAAGGAAAAAATCAGTCTTCAATATTGTAGTTGTAGGAAGACTAAAAAATTAAATTTTTGCAATTTTCGAAAAATAAGGAACGCTTAGATACCTGCACAAAGTTCTCTTAAGTTTCCTTTATACTATCAGAAAACAAAGTTTAGTAAAAAAAATGAGCCATTTTTGAAAAAAAAATTGAAATATTTTTGAGACTTCATGTAGACTAACCTCAAACATCAAAATGTAAGTTGAAACATTGTATATGGAGTTTTCGTTGTCACTTCTCTTTCGTTTACTCACCTTTGAAAGCATTGACTGGACTCACTTTGAAAGCATTCACTGGGGTGCTCCTGATGCAGGGTTATTTGTGAGGGTTGCTGTTGAATAAATGGTTGCCCTTGATGCGTAGTAGGTTGATGCTATGAAGAAGTAGTTGTTGCTGCTGTTGTTGTTGCAGGAGTTGCAATTGATTCTACTACTGTTGCAAAAGTTGTATTTGCGCCGCTGGGGAATCGTTCTGAGCACAGTATTCGCATACAAGGTCTCCACAGCATTCACGACACTTCTGATGTGTTATGCAACCTCATATTGGGGCTAGCTTTTCGTTAATTTTTAGTCACTCGCGGTCACTGATTGTTTTGCACTCACTAGTGAAAAATATTTATAATACAAAGTTGCGAAAATACTGTTATTTTGATGCAAATATACACTATTTATAATAGACAGTTTGTTGTGCAAACAAAACTAGTTTAATACTCAATCTAGACACACTACGCGGTGAGAGAGCTGTGGCCCGGCTATTTGGAGTGAAGTGGAAGATAAATGAAATAAAATCTATTACAAAGGAAACAGCTACCGATTTTGGCAATAATCCCTCATCGTGCCCTTCATGTAGAAATTCCACTGTCGCGAAAATTTGAAGAACGTTCATTTGTTTAAATTTATGACCGCATCAACTACTAGGTCATTATCGACCACCATCGGATTTTACGTTATGGCATGAGGACGAAACGATACGGTGATGACGGGGTGAATGAATGAATACATACAATCATGCCCGAGGCGGGACTCGAACCCGCGACCCCACGGTCCGAGATTACTTCGGCACTACTGCTTTAGCGATCTCGGCCCCGGGGCCGACAACGTTAATGCGATTTGTATTATCCATTGAACTCTAGAAAACGTGCACAGGAGGTGAAGTTACATTTGTGTCCAGAAGCGAAACAAGGGGCCTCTCAGCATTTGTTCCAAGGGTCAGGGAACATGATGGGGATGGGTGTCACTGATCCAGAAGCTGAGGCACTGGCATTAGTCTTTGAAAATTATACAGTCCAAACGATTAACTAATTCATTGAATATCATTGTTAAATTCAAAATTAAAAATATGCAATTGCATGAATCTAACAATAATAATAATAATAATATAATCTAACAATAATAATAATAATAATAATAATAATAATAATCACAACAACAATAAAACACAACACACTCACCAACAAAAAACACTAAATTAATAATTTGTATATATTAGGTCTTATAATTTGAAATAAAATGCATTTTAAATCAGTAATATCTAAAGTAAGTAAATAATTGTGCATTTTAAGTGAAAATTACCATATGAACCCATTGCAGTCCCATGTTTAAACTTACACCATCTGTTTGGAAACATATGCGAATTATTTTAGATTTTTTTCAATTTTTTTGAAGATGAGCATTTTGAAAAAACTCAAAATCAAAATTTTAAATTCAAATTTGACAAACGTTTTAACCCAACCCCTATTGAGTTGTATATCTTATGAAAGGCCATAAAGAAAGCTGCAAAAATGACACCTATTCCAGCTCTCTATCTTAATTTGGAGAAGTTCTACATCAATTTAAAAATTTTCGGGAACCCAATTTTGTAAAATTTTACAAGGCTTTATTTCACAAATGGGTGGAGATATTTTATTCAAAATTTGTAGTTTTTTATTATTCATTCATACTACCTATGTGCCAAAATTCATCTGAATCTAAAATAGTGAGGTAAAAAACTGTGTTGATTTAATATGGAATGACCCGTTACTTTCCTTTTTGATGCTCGGTATAGTCTGTATAGTCGGTATAGTACAGAAATAGTTACGAATAAGAAAAAAAATACTTGGCACATAAACTTCTCAATCGATTTTAATCTTTTATCGGTCACTTACGTCTTTAACCCCTGTTAGCATACAACCCTACAGGTTTGTAAAGTGCATTTCTACCTACCTGTTTGTTAAGAAATTTAAGATCCTTAGCAACGTAAATATACAATCATCGATTTATTGCAAATCACCTATTTATTAAGAAACCAGTGGTGCTACAACTTTCTCGCATTATTTCTAAATTTACAATTTTCAAAAATTCAGAGAGTTCAAAGAAAATGAGACCCTCACCGTGCTTTTAATCATCCCTTCTTCTATCCATGAAAAATATGTAAAGAAACAAATAGGTGCAGTTTTGAGGAAAACAATATTTGTTTATAACTTGTCTATATATTGCGCAAAATTACACGAAAACTAATCATATTTTCGAAAAATTGAACATGAACTTATTTAAAGATCCGTCTGTAAGTGACAGATTTCATTTACGAAAAAAAATCTCTATTTTCAATGTTATAGTTGTAGGAAGATGCGAAAAAATTGCGCTTTTTCAATTAAAAAAATCTTTGATTTCAACGAATATTAGACCACCACCATTGTCTTTCAAACAAATATTTATTTCTTAATCTCATATATACATTTCAGTTGCCGTTTGGCTTTTCTTTACGCTATCCGATGACAAAGATTGATAAAAAAAAATTGGTGCTGTTTTTGACAAAATTTGGAAGTGTTTTTGAGGCTTCATGTAAAGTACCCTAAAAAATCAAAATATCCTCTTGAAACTCTCAAAGCCTTCAGTTCATTCTGATCGATCTGGGAATATCAATTTTGAATAAAATTGGATGAACGGGTAAGGCGTTAGCGTTGACCAGAGACGGACAGACATATAGACAGACGTTTCGCCGTCAATTGATTTTTTGATATCAAGGAACCACAAAACATTTTGGCTACACCAAATGCTAGAGAAATTTTTTCTATATTTAGCAACAGGATTTATCCACTTTTCTTTACCAGAGCCCGGCAACAAGAGTTTTTTCTTTCGAAAATTTGCCGTTTTCCAGGGCACAAATTCGTAAGTTTCTCTTCTTACGCGGTACCTTCGTAAGGGCGAGAAAGTAAAAGCATGGCTATACGCAAAACAAGTCCGATTCAAACAAATCAAAATAAAAGTAGCTTACACGATATTAGTTCTTGGGATAATTACATTAATTTAACATAATTTATTGGCCACATTCGTCTTTAACCCCTGTTAACATTCAACACTTCAGGTTCATTAAGCTCACTTGTACCTACCTGTATGTTAAAAAGTTTACCATCCTTAGCAATGGGTTTAACACCTTAGCAACTTAAATAAACCACCGATTCATCGAAAGCCAGCTTCATTAAAAAAAAACATGGCAATTTACAAGACAAATAGGAGTAAAAGTAACTAATTATTTTAGGGATGCTCATTTTTAATTGTAATGATGTTAATTGTCCAATTAGAAAAATGAATATTGGGTAAATTAGCATCATTTTCATGACTCTCCATGAAATGAATCTCTGCTCCAATAATGTTCACTGACGTTGTGGTGACGACATTCGAATTCGACGCACAATCTTCCTCGCAGAGCCATTTTCACCTTATTTACCAAGGACTCCTCAACAGGAATCGGCATCGGCAGGGCTCCGCCACCCACCAAAACGTTTCAAAACTGTAACCGAAGCTCCTGAGTCGGTCACTGCCGTAGCCGAAGTTTTTCTTAGAGAATGACTGGTGTATTTTTCGGAGTCTGGAGACACTGCTCGGTGGCAATAATTTTTGGCACTCCTGCAATCTTGTGAATGCCACGTTGACACGAAGCTGCGTTTTTCCAAACCTTAAATTCTTCTTCAAAAAAATAAAAGTCAAAGTGCAAATCGTCACGTCGCCGTGAAGTTCTTTCTTTAGAGACTTCATTTATGCAGATCGGTTGTATGTCCGCAAAACTCATTTATACTACTGAAATAATATAGGGGAGGATTTTGTATGATATAAACAATAAAACACGAGATAAAGAAGCAGCATCTGAACTATCATATGCTGTACCAACTATATTTTCACTTATTTTCAATAATTAATAAATCGATCTATTAATAGTAAATTTAACTTGTTTACGTGTAACATCTAGATCTTTTACTAACCTGCTCAAAAGAGCATTTACAGTACTAAACGAGAATACTACGAGAATAGTCCTCTTAGTTTTCTGGCAAATGCTTCAATTCGTCCAAGATATAAGTTAGCTGTTGTTGAAATTACTAATCACTCGAAGGAAAGCATTATTTCCTAGCATTTTAAATGCAATATAATGCATGAACATGCTGAATTGAAAATTTCACTGAATCACTGCTGATAAAGAAAATACTGGCACAGATTAAACAGAACCCATTCTTAACAAGACATAGTTCACTCTTCACTGTACACAATTGTGGCATTCTTGCGCATAATGTTTCTTTCTTCTTTTTGACATCAAAAGATATAAGAGCTCTCTTTCCATCATAGTTTGATTTGGTTTCTAAGCTCTCTGATAGTGCCCTTCTCAAATTTTTCTTGAGCTTTCTGCCTTATTTTTTGGATTCGCATGCAGAACACCCTGACAATTTCGTGCAGATGGTTCCTTCCTTGAGTCTCGGTCGTCTTATATTGTGCTGTAGCTCCTTTCGTGACTTTTCATCATAGCATAAGAACTTGCAGATAATTTCCCTTTTATCAAAGTGAAGTACACCCACCTTCAAAGAATTATGATCAAATAAACAAGGTAAAACTATTATTTCTCTTAAATGACTTATGTTAGGTCTTTAAAAACTAACCACACCAGAAAAAATAACAATATTGTGAAAGATGTAGACCTGTGCTTTCATCAAATTTCATATTTAAGTCATGATTTTAAAAAAATCCCCTCTTGAATAGCTCTGTCCATTAATGTATATTGACTTAAATTAGCAGAGTTTGAAATTTGAGGGGCGAGCAATAAAAACGGACAAAAAGATTTTGAATAAGAATAACATGCACGTTTAGTGATTAACCGTATCACGTGCATGAGTACTGTAGGTTATATCACAAACGTTTCACAGAAACAAGACAGTGAAGACTTACATTCGATAGATGAACGGTTGCACTAAACGCATAAAAAGCAATCGTCATCGTTATCAAGCAACTATTAATACTTCTAACTGTTGCTGCGAGAACATTTACGTTTATTTGCATAATCTTGAATTAATGTACACAGAAAGCATGAACATTAAGCCGGCTTTAGGCGATACAATAAAACACAACGATTTATCTGCAACGACAAGATGCACCGTTTTCTCGAAAATCGGGAGTGCCGTTCACACCTTCCGTCTTTTTACTCCAACTCGGCTTCTCGAACATCAGTAGTCTGGCTTTGTGTTTTGTGTGTTGTATCACGCAAGGAAGGAGACACTTTTGTTGTCTTTTCGTGCTTTTTGCATTGCAATACGAGTAAAAAAGAAAACCTAGAACAAAGTGGTGTTGAAGTTGGTTGATTGAAAAGAAATTCATTCAAACATTCCGGAACCTGAACCAGTGTCTAATTTAAGCCTGAGTATCAGAGGTAGTACAAGTATACGTCGCTAATGAATTTTTAGTGTTGACGATGAAAGTGCTTAGTAAATGTCCTGCAAATATCCTTGTATACAAGAAAGCACTGTCGATCTCTGTTTATCACCTCACCCCGTCGTGTCTCGCAGGGGAACATGAAAAACCTGTTGCGTTTAATGCTGAAAACTATGAAAAAAAAATGAATTTCGTTAGTAAAATTGATGAAGATCGATCTGTTGCATCGGAAAAGCTGAAAAAAACATTTGTACAATACCTTTACTGCTT
Organism: Acheta domesticus; assembly: GCA_031308135.1. Taxonomy (NCBI): domain Eukaryota; kingdom Metazoa; phylum Arthropoda; class Insecta; order Orthoptera; family Gryllidae; genus Acheta; species Acheta domesticus. The sequence goes on along the minus strand of JAHLJT010008446.1, from coordinate 145,167,806 downwards.
ACCGAAAGAGACCTCTTGTGTGTTCACTCTTTCAAATTCCTTTGTGCATCTATCGACTAACTAGAGGAGAGGCAATAGCTAGCCGCTGAAAAGCCGCGAATTTTCATAGAAGCAAAGAAGTCTAGAAGAACATGCCCTTCAGAAATTCGAACAAAAATCCATAAACTATTTTAAGGGTTATAAGCGCTCATTATTTGCCACTAGAAGGAAGGATTGCTCTAAAGTTCGCTCCACTGCTGTCAGTGGACGAAGAAAGATCTTTTTGTGCATATAAAAACTTTGACAGATAAGCGTTTAAATTTTGATTTACTTTTTTGTATACGTACGTATGAAAGGATAAACGTCATATAGAGAAAGTTATGTAATGCTGCGGAAAATCTATTTGAGATTTCAACGAAAATACACATGTTGGGGGTACCGAAAAAGTGGTTATTTTCAAAGCGTTCGTCCCTCTGTCCGTCCGTGCGTCTGTCCGTTCGTCTGCGAACGCCACTAGCGCCTAAACCATGCGTAGGAATTTTTCCAAATTGAAGAAACAAAATTAAAGTGTCCACTTCTGGATGCCATATTCAAAAGTGGACACTTCAACTTGAAACCCAGAAGTCCCACCAAGATCGTGCGGAGCTTTCTTGCAAAATTCATACATTTTCACCGCGTAAAGACAGAGTGGAATTTCGTATTTTCAAGCCTTCCGGATAGAACACTAGTAAATGTTCTCGAAAAATCTTTTAGCGTAGCTGCCACACTGGAGAATGAGCTCCATGGTAGAAATCCATGGAGCTCATTTCCTTTCCTTTTTTCCTTTTTCCTTTTTTCCCAATCCTTTCCATTAAGAAGGAAAGTTGCTAATGAAACGTGTTTATTTGTTTAAAAAAGTATAAATGTAACTTCTAATGTACATACAGAATATCGAACAAAAATAACAATGCAATTGATGTTGGAAAAAATTTTAAATAAATAAAGGTTTATTCAGCTTTGTAGAGAGATGTTCTTGGAACAATTCATACTTCTTTAAAAACAAAAAGTATTGAAGAAAGAAAAAACATTTGAAGAAATTATTCATTCTTTCTTGAGAGTTGGCTTTTCGCTGTCTTTGGTAGTCACAAAAATATTAGAAAAGGTTTTTACTCTTGAGAAAGGCAAGTAATGTAGTGCAAAAATACCGAATCGGACAAGTGCAATCCTACTCTTTGCAATATTATTTAACTTTCGTTGATTTGTTGTGAGGAACAGAGGGGGATTTGGAGAGGCAGGGTGCCAGCTTGCTGGGGTGCGAAAATTGAAAAATTATTTGTATACTAGAAAGTATTGGGTTATTTTCTGCGTTCTTACGTACCTCAAGAAAAGCAATTCCGAGCCAAAAAAATTAACTAATATTTTCACCTTTGAGTACTAAATATCATATCTTACTGTTAGAAACAATTTATTGGCTTAGACGTCACTTCGGTAAATGGGAATGTTGCTGAAACGATGTTTGCGTATTGAATATGTTAACTAACAGACACCTTAAGTTTAATATCAAACGGTGTATTATTTACAATGTTGGTTTGCAGCTGGGCGCTGAAGTACATACCTCCCGATACCGCCAACATTTAAATTGTGCAATTGGACTGCGATCGTTGACATTATCCAGTGACTTGCGCAATTTTTTCTACAATTTTAAATTTAGTTGCTTTTTTAAATTAATTCACGTAGTATTTTAGGCTAGAGCCTTTTGATTTTGTTTTTCATTTATTTCAGACTATTTTACTTTAGCTAATTTAAAAAGTTTGTTCTTTGTGTTGTGTCATAGCATATATTTTCCCCTTCTACCTCAGCGGACCCGTGCTAGAATTCTCGCATGTTAAACCGCACACTCATTCCTATTCTTCTATTTCAATTCTAAGAGGGAAAGTTGTCAACGAAACCTGTTTATTTGTTTAAAAATGTATCAAGGTCACTTGCAATGTTCTAACACAATATCAAATGAAAAGAAAAAATAATGCAATTGATGTTTAAAAGAAATTTTCAATAAATATTTATTCAGTTTCATGGAGAGTTTTCTTGGAACAATTCACAACACTTCCTTGAAGACATTTGAAGTAATTATTGAATATTTTTGGACAGTCATCTTTTAGGTTTTTGTGATAGTCACAAAAATATTAGCTTTTTACTTTTGAGAAAGTGTATTACTTATGTGTCTAAACCCGTTAACTTGAAACTTTCATCGAATCACTGCTGATAACGAAAATACTCGTACCGGTAAAACACAGTCTTCACTCTTTGCTTACACACCACGCAAAGCGATAATTGAATGGTTTCACTACACGCATAAGAAACAATCTTCATAGGTATCAAGCAGTTATAAGAGAACTTCTAGTTGTTGCTGGAGAGCAAATCTTGAATTAATGATTATTCAAATAAACCTCGTCAGACTGCACAAACCACGGTGTATACAGAAAGCGTCAATATAAAATTGAGGAATCTAAGCCTTCTAAGCGTGTCGTCACAAAAATGGCAATCAGCAACAAGGGCTGAAATATTTTGGTTGAAATATTGAAGCGCCGAACCGAAAATTTAATTAAATATCTAAGAATTTGTAATCTTGTAGATTATGGTGTGAAAAACCTTTCTTTGAGGCCTTTGGCATCAAAATTTTAGTTTTAAGAATTTATTTAGGAGGCATTTGACGATATAGATTCGAAATCATAGGTACGTTTGCTATGAATATTTTGATACGTTACTTTAAACAAATCGTTCATATTTTTAGTGTAATTCGTCACGTCTCCGTGAAATTCTCTTGCTTTTGGAGACATTTATGTAAATTGGTTGCGTGTGAGTGCCGCAAAGGAATGGTGTACTATTGAAATAATATATAGGAGACAATTTGATATTGATAGTATTTCTTGACCTCTGAAAGATGTATATGGGGGTTTTCTTCAATGTAGGTCAGTTGCAAAGAAAAGAATTCCTACTTTGTTAGTAGCCGTCGTTAACACTATTTACATGATGTAAAAAGGTATTAGACGCCCGATGTGACGCGCGACGTTCGCTCAGTCTGGCTAGTAGTTTTCACATCCGCCGCAGAGGAGCGCGAGTACACAGTCGGCCAAAAATGTAACGATGCGTTCACCACTAGGTGCCGCGGTTGTGCATTCACTGCGGTAGCGTTGTCGCAGCCGGAACTGGCCGATTCCCAGCGATCGCGTTCTCTGACCTCTAGGTTTCTGATGCAGGGTTTTACCCAACCACCCCCCGTCGAGTGTGGTACGTCACCCGATTTTTTTTAACTACCACACCCCAGATAAGCTTAGTATACCACACCCCATGTGCTGAGGAAACATTGAAAAGAATGCGAATAAAAACTGAGAGATGCGAAGTCAAAAAAATAAAAAACATTTGCTTCTATTTATAAGCCTTCAAAATCTTTTTTATGTGGGTCTCAGTTCATACTCCATTGTTTTGTTTACATTTGAAATCTAAAAATAATACGGGCGACTATTTTAAAAAAATGAAATGTTGAAGAGATATCAATTTGTGTAACAGCATGCATTATATCAATAATACAAGTACAGTTTTCGTAAATATAATAATAAATATCATGTGTAGCACCCATTTTCATCAGTTTTACCGTATATATATAGCATGTCTGAATGCATCTGTTTTATTACTGTATTAAGCGTCTATACAAATAGCCGCACAAATACAAATAGCGCATCATGTGTCCTCACCTCTCTCCTACAATATCTGCCAACATCGCAGTAAAAACTAGTGGTGATACAGAATGGCACAGACTTTCCCGTATTAGTTCTCTTCTTCCTTGAGTCTGGGCCAGCTATTCGAAATTGCCACATACCCTTGCCAGCAGCCATCTATCGCTCCCAAAGTACATTTTTTGACATTTTCTTAATTTTTCCAAATGTTTTCTTCTATGTAATGGCTCCAAATGTTTTCTTCAAACTTTGCGAACGGTTAGTGCACATTGCGCTCTTTAATATGATAAAAAATTCATTTTGGAGTATTATTTTGTTTTTGCAAAAATTACACAAATTACACAATTTTTTTAAAGATCTCTCACACCTTTAATATACACATTACCAGCAATTGTAAACACTATTGTATTTGTGAGTTAATGTGCTTAAAATGACTTTAAATAAAGTTTTTCGAAAACTCAAAAATTTTCTGTGAAAAAGAGCTTCAAATTTTGCATTTGTAATAGAACTTAAACGCCATTTTCTTAAAAACGGATCCAAATTTTTCAGAGAAAATTGCCATTTAGGACAAGATTTTACTGTTCTTTAAAATTCTAAACTTAATATTTCCGTTCTACCATTAGGAAACCGAAAAATTAAGAAACTGTCAAAAAAATTGTTTGGGCGGCGATAGATGGCAGCTGGCACGAGTATGTGGCAAGTCCGAATATCTAGCTTAGACCCAAAGAAATATAAAACTAATACGTGAAAGTCGGTGCCATTCTGTAGCAGTACTAGTTCGGTATCAGGGACCCACAAAACATCATTCTATGTGTTAGAGGAAGTAATTGACATTTTATAAGAAGACATATCCACTTTTTCGTCACTAGGGCTCGAAAATAAATATTTTCGTGTCAAAAATTCGCCGTTTTCCGGGTCACAATTTCAAAACTTTCTCTTCTTAGGAAGTAGAGACAAGAAAGTAAAAAATGAAGTTAAAAAGTGAAAGTACGTGGCGCATGTTGAACTCTAAGAGGAAAATTTGTTTATTGCATTATTTTTAATTAAAAACAAATTTTCAGCAAAAGTAAAAAAACTTTCACTGCCAAAGCAATTACGCCAAATATTGCAGTTTGAAGGTTGGGGTGATAACTTGACGGTTAGAACAGAACCCCAAAAGCGCGAAAATATGCATTTAATACAAAACTAATGATGGCATCATTTCGAAGTAATGCTTATTTCAACTACAAATAAAAAATGTCCATTCCAATTAGGTAGTAAATGTATGGTCTGCAACTCAATTTCTGTATTCAAATACTTGTATTGCAGGTCCGATATAGAAAATACATGTTCTGGGAGGAAGGATATTATTCGTATTTGGTAAATCACTTGAAATAATATAATTCAAATGACATTATTCGTATTTGTTAATTACAGTAGTTTACACAGGCGGCCCAAAATGTTCATTTTTTCACCAACACAGTTCTCTATTTTTACATCAGACTACTCAACACCCCACGAAACATATTTTGCTCTTCATGCTGATGATAGAGCTATTTTATTTCATAAATTAATATCAATCTAACCTACGATTACATATAATCCTCTGTTTACTCGTATACAAACAGGACCCAAAATGGATGTCTAAAATAAATCCCTTGATACCGCAATCTGCAATCTTCACACTCAGACTCCATAACAAATAACACCTATGGCCGCTTGCTTCCTCATTCTTCGCCATCCAAGAACGTAGGTGTTTTACTTGACAAGCGGTTAACTTGGAAAGGGCTTATTTAATCAATAGCAGATAAAACACGTGCAAAATTTTTTAAGTAGTACTCTTTCGACAGCAGACACTCCTCACTTAAAACAGAAACTGCGCTACTTATCTCTGAAAAGAAAAGACCCACAATGACATGTATGCCCAGAGGCGGGATTTCGGATATTTCGTTTGGGCGCTATTATCAACACGAAAATATTCGTTCATATTAATGCTTTAAGTTAATTGTGCTGTAATTATATACACCGTTTTCAATTTCGTTAATTATTTAATTGATTATTATTGAATTTTATGAATTAGATTAGTTGAACACAGAGGTGACGATCCTCATTGTTATTTGAACAGTTCGAACTGTAAATTCAACGATGCATTTTTCTCAGTGAATCGTAAATCGAAATATCGAAAATGTTTATTATTTATTATGATGGCAACTGTTAATACATAACTGTAGGATATATATTTAAACATCTACATTAATAAACTGTTTTAATTAAAATGCAATATACTGTGCAAAGTGATAATATTAGCCCCCATTTTTATTTCGACTTTAAAAAATGAATGAAATGATATTTTTGAAACAAATATAACTTCATCTTCAACATTGGACAATTTTTTAAAATGTTCTTTGGACCGAGAAAGATGGGTGGCAAAAGGGTGGGACAATGTAAGTGTGCCCAGACAACGAAATTAGAAAACTAACTAGTACGAGAAAGTCTGTGCCATTGTGTAGCACTAGTTATTTTCTCGTTTACGTACTATACACAGATTAATATACGTAGTATTGAGAATGTTATGTAATGTTGCGGAAAATCGATTTGAGATTTCGACGAAAATACACGTTTTAGGTGTCCCCTGATTCCGAATATTTTTTTCCTCCAAAGCGTCCGTCCGTCCTTCTGGTATGTGAACAACACTAGCGCCTATATTATGGGTACGAGTTTTTTCAAACTGAATAAACCCTTGTCGATCTGGCCTGAATTGAAGCTCTGCGATTTTGAAAAACATTTATTAATTTTTGGGGGTACTTTACATGAAGTTCTCGGGACATGTTCAAAATTTTCTCAAAAATGGCTCCAAATCTTTTCTTTAAATTTCTTGTAAAAAGAGAGTGAAATACATTAATAAAGATGGTACAGGTCCGATTTTTACTGATAAATCTGAATTTTTGAAAGTTGCAAGAGACTGAAATTTTTTCGGCGTATTCTTACAACTACAAAATTAGGATAGAGATTTTTCTTTCAAGTAAATTTTTTTACATTATTAGTTTTCGTTTAGGTCATGAACATTTTTTGAAAATTTTATTAGTTTTTGCGCAATATTGCATCCAAAATGTGTAATATTAAAAAAAGATCAAAAAGATTTTCTCTGAAACGGTTCTAAATTTTTTCTTTACACTTTTGGGACGGATAGTGTTAAATGTACTCTCTACGATGACAGAGACGCTATTTTGCTCTATTCTTTTGCAATTTGTTCATATTATTGCATATATGAGTGCATGTGCATTACATTATATAATATAGTTTCTTGAAAACTCAACAATTTTTGGGAAAATGAGCTCAAATTTCCGCAGTTTCAGAAACACTCAGACACACCATTTTCGCAGAAACGGCTCCAATTTTTTTCTTCAAACTTTTTGTATGCGTAATGCTAATTGCACTCTTTAAGATGACAGAAAATTCATTTTGCACATTTGCAATTTTTTTGCTACTCTAAATTGCATGAGTTGTGCATCATAATTATACATGTGGCCTCGACTTGCGGGACAAATCTGTATCAATTTTATACTGCACACAAATGCAATTTTTTGAAATATCTCTCACGCTGTTAATATGCACATTTTCGGCGATTTCTATACATTATTGCATTTGTGAGTGGCAGTGATTCAAACGACTTCCAATAAAGTTTTCGATATTGCAATAGTTTTCTCTGAGAAATAGCTTCAAATTTCGCATTTACAGTAACACTTAAACGCCATTTTCGTAAAAACGGCACACATTTTTCTACGAAAATTTCGATATAGGACAAAGGTTTACTCTTCAGTAATACTCTTAAAGTAGTTTTTCAATTCTGCCATTAGGAAACCGACAAATTGAGCAAATGTGAAAAAATGTTCGGGCGGCGACAGATGATAGTTGGCAAAAGAATGGGGCACGACCGAAAAGTGAGCCCCGACCAAAGAAATTAGAAAACTAACTAGTACGAGAAAGTCTGTGCCATTCCGTTGCTTCACTAGTTCCTTTTTGTTTTGGTCCTAGATCCTTAGTGGCACCTAAAACAAAAATAGTACGAACACAAGTTGTAGTGACAGTTAAAGTTTGGGGCTCATAAACGCACCATAGTTCGGGGCTCATATTATTTGTACAACCATATTAAAATTCTGCAAACTAAAACCGGTCTTTGATAGTTTGAAATTACAGATGGCATGCATGAAAACATTGTTTAAGGCTGCCATAAGTATCAAATTGATACAGATTTGTCCCGCAAGGAGAGGCTACATGTATAATTATGATGCACAACTTATGCAATTTAGAGTAGCGAAAAAACGGGCGTGGCCTGGCTGCGTAATTTTGAGATTAACACACGTGGCAGTCAAAGGGTTAAATCATATTGTATTTCATTTCGCAGAAGACGCGTTGGGGCTATAAGCCTAAACTTGTCAACAGCGCAGCTGCACCAGGAATGGGTGCAATTGCCCAAGGAGTGTGTGCTGATCGGAGACGAGCGTGAAATATCTTAATTATGTTGACTTGCAGGGCTCTTTTTGTTCGGTATTTTGGGTGAAATATTTCGGTTCGATCTCGATTGCGTATTCTATAACACAATATTTGCATTTCTGAAAAGTGTTTGCGTTTCCGTAAAACGAATTTCAAAATTTAGCATTTAAAATATGATCGTTCTTGAAAATCACTTGTTTTAAGCAGTTTTAGGCAAAAACATATTAAAATAGGCATCAGCCGCCCTTTTAAGACATTTTAGACCTTTTTAGACGCTTTCAGTAGATCTATTCTCTCATGATTCGTAAACATCTGTAATTATTTTTCCCAACATTCTAAAGGAACTAAATAGGCCTTTGTCCTAAAATTCAAGGTCTAGTTTTGACTCATGATTTCAGGCTTTAAACTGTCTAATTTCCAAATAAATAACGTTTCAAAGCAAAATATAACTGAAAAAGGATGTATTAATAAGGGATATTCAAAATATCGCTGAACATTATCCCGCGCGTTTTATAATACTGAACTCAAGTTAATCAATTTATTAATGTACGTTATTAGCTCAGGTTAATAATATTATTGTTGACTTAATTATTATTATTATTATTATTATTATTATTATTATTATTATTATTATATTTCTTCTCAAAATACAGAAACAAATAAATCTTTTATATATAAATTTGCAGATCCGCGAAGTAAAATTAAATATATTTTTTTTAAATTTGTCCCAAGATTGGAGGGGGGGGCAGTTGCCCTTGCCCCCCCCCCCTGAATCCCGCCTCTGTGTATGCCCAACTTGGCGCAACATAGCACCGTCTAACCCATCTATATTGCAAAACATCCAAAGCCTTCAAAGCTGCCTTGTTCATTTCCAATTGACAAATTCACCGAGAACTACAAGTACCACTCATATCTGAATTTATCTCATGAACTTCTCAAGCATTCTTTTCTCTCCTCCCAACCCTCCAGGATTCAATCTCGGTTCAAATGCACAAAATCCTTTGCACATTAGATCCACATTTTCTAATTATCTTTCTCCGCCTAAATGAAATCATTTCCATTTTCCCTCACAAATACTCTTCTACACTCCTAGGCAATAACTGCTAAACTTCAAATAGTTAAGATAAAACTGAAATTTTAAAAATTGCGAAGTGTTACTCTACTGATACTGCCATTTGAACGAGTATGTGGCGAGATAAGGTCACCCCACAAAACACATATTTTTCAAACCACCCAAAGCCAAAAGTCGAACGGGAAGAACTGGTTAAAGTTAGACGAATTCCTCAAGGCCTTCGTCAATTCTAAATTTTCGCCACTAAGCCGAAATACCTGCTACATTTCAATTCAAATGTCTCTTCGTATTCACTGTCTTGTCTTCATTGAGTTTTAATTCGATTGATTATAGAGAGCCCGAGGCGTGCATATATGCCTGCGATAACTAATTTAGTCTAAGAACGTTTTTAAGCAGTTTTCAGCCGAGTTGCAAGTTCAGTTTTGAGCCTCCACCGCGATTGGATAAGCCAAGTGCGCGTGAGTCGATCTCCATTGAACTCTACATCTCTCCAGCAAACGAAACCCACGTCTCCACTTCACTGAGGTGCGTTACATGCAGCCTGAGTTTGCTCAAGTTGCCTGAATTCTCCACAGTTTTGCTCGGATAAGTGCTCGGTTTTTGGTTTTATTTTCTTTCGATTTTTGCCACATGTGACTTTTTTTTAAGAAAAATAACTGATTTTTTTTTTAATTTAAAGCTTCCTATCTTTTTGAGTTTTTGAGAATGTAGTAAATGGTTTTCACACATAAATTCGTTCTCATAAACGAGAAAATTATTTTCTGAGACGATCCATTTTGTGGACATGTTTGCGACATCCGGCATCTGTAAGTCGTACGCGTTTCCGTCAGTGTTGCTTTAGCGAGCAAGTTCCCGTTGGTGAATCTCATCCGTTGGGCTGGTAAGAAGCCGCACCAAGATGGCGGACAGCCAGATGGTCGGCAACCTGGACCACACATCATCAATTTTGAGTTGTGACGCTTAAACAAAACGACCTGCCATTCTGGGACTCGGTAGCTGTTGAATTCCAATTACTTCCCTCTGTAGGGTATTAAAGAAGTGTAGATTTACCTACAAATTCATAGTTTGCAACCATTATTAAGACACCCTGGGACAAAGAGATATATTTTGCAAAGAACAAAGCTGCCAGAAAAATTAGTAAATATTCTTAAAAACTCATTTACGAAAATGTCTCTTACAATTCAACATTTTTTAATAATTTTCTAAAAATTCATATATATTTTACGTACTTGCATTTTACAAACGATAACAGATCATTCTTCTTCTCAGCCTGCAATTTACATTTACTTTGACGAATTAGCTGCTGTTCGAGAAGCTTTCGAACATAGCGCTACAGGAATTGTTTTTCTTTAAATTTTTATCAGTTAAAAGACTTTCATTAAAACGTTTTTCGTTTAGTAAACGAAATATGCTCATTAATTCCATGAAAAATAGTCTAGTATCTCAATGTTAATAGCATGCGTGCAATTAAAATCCCACCGTGCAATTAAAACTCCACACCTATCAATGAGAATTTAGAAAAGAAGCCAAATCGTTTAATTAAGAAACTATAACACAGGCATAGCCAAGATATTTTTAGTCGGCCATGAAACATGAACAAAAATGCACATCACAGTTTACATACATAAAACAACTCTATATAAACCACGAATGAACAAAACTAAATTGGCGAAGTAAACGTTAATCACAGGATGGTCTGGCTCTGTCCTCATCATTAATGTTTTCCTCTGTCACTGATACTCCTTTACTCACTTTCATAAGTAGTATCACTGTCACTCTCTTTACTATCTACTATCGTTCGCGTCGTTACCTGTAAAAATAACGAATTCTTGATATGGTGCATTAAATCAATGTGCGACAAATAACACTCATTGAAACTGTCAAGAGCAGATTCCACGCTCTTTCTCTTCGTCTCTTTATTAGGATTAGAAAATGAACACGATTCTCCCGATTGAATAGAATTAATTACCTTATTAATTCTGAAAATAGGTATTTTCGAGACACCCGAAGCAGCAATTTCTGCCTCAAGAACTGCTTTGATTTTCAATACCTTCTTTTGCTTCTCTTCATTAATTGATATACGTCCTTTGGCAATGACTTCACGCGTCTGACTGTGAAGGACGTCCGTATCCATGTGGCTCTGAACAGGAGGCATTGCAATGATCACAACAAAATAATAATCACTTATACAGAACTTCATACAAATAGCTGTACTCTGTTACGGAAATTCAACTGAAAACTGGCACTTTGCGGAGCCGAATAATCAGGGTCAATGTTTACTGAACTGGAGTAGGGCTGTCAACAGTTTCTGGGAAAGGACGCGCTCCTCTCTAAAGCTATAAGTTTAAGGAATGGACTCTTCCGGCAGCTCTGGGGGGCCCTGACCTTGAGCGGCCACACTAAAATAATTTCACTGTAATATTTTATCCGCAATATACTCAGTACCTGCCATTTTCAAATATTTCTTGCAAACAAACATTGCAAGGCCTACTAAAATATCTTTTTTAGAAGCAATACAACGACATACCTGTCTTTACTTTTCGTGGCGTTGTGAGTTTCATCCAATCTTGTATCCGCAATATACTCAGTACCTTCCATTTGCATATATTTCTTGCAAATAAACACTGCAAGGCCTACTAAAGTATATTTTTTAGAAGCAATACATTATCAAAGGTGTGCATCGAATGGTAAATATGTGCTTGAATTGTTTTTAAATTTAAATCAAATGGAAACGAAAAATATTGAACGTAACATATAAGAAAACTCGCTCCTATCGTCGCTCCTTTTCTTGAATATACCACTCATGCAATTATACCCCTCTTTATACACTCGTTTCATTAATTACTATTCTTCATAAAGAGTTCATTTATACCATTTCTAAATTTATTTTTATTCACTAATTTAACGAAATGAAATCAAAGCAAATATTTTCTCATTGCTCGGTACAGGAAAAGAAGAAAATACTTTGGCATAATTGGCTTAAACTTTTTAAGTTTCCTTGGCTGAACGAATTATTTTCGCATATAGACTGATAATGCAAGTAAGGCGAGATTACAGTGTTTTTCTGCACTCCATAATTACATAGTACGCTTTGTCATCTTCGTTTTGGGAATGACTGATGCTGAGAAACATGTGTATTGGTTTGTACATTTGCATGCTTCATTGTCGCCTATTCGTAGTTCGGAAATCATGAATTTATTTTATCGTTGCCCAGAGCATGCTCAGTAAAAATGAAAAGTTTTCTGGGCAGCTATAATAATTTTTCTGTATACACGAAAACAAAACTTGCAAATACTTCGACGTCCAACTCTCCTTATTCATTCTATAAATATGCCTTGTTGCCGACTATCTCCAAAATCACATTGACCTATAATAGAACAATGATACGGCCGCTCGCGGACATAAAACTGCAGGCCATAAACTTCGATCTACAAATAAACCGCCACCCACGTTCTCCGTCTTCATTTTGTTCGTTCTTCACACTTATTCTATCAAACGTACGTCGTACCTCTCGGGCAACTTTAATTTCTCTGCATCGCTACATTGTTGTACGCACAGAGCAGTTTCCACTGTTCTTTCTTTGGGGGTAGCAGTCGTTTTATTTTCGGTGATTATCTTAGAACTTACTGATCCAATCATACCTTAGCGAACGCCATTTTCAAGAAGAAGTCATCTCTTTCTGACGTGTAGTTTGGATTACCGGCTCGATCAGTAATATTCTCTACCTCTACCCCAGCGTCACCATATATATATATATATATATATATATATATATATATATATATATATATATATATATATGACAGATTGGTAACCGTTTGGAACCGAAACGGATGGAAATCCCGACCAATGTGTCTATATGATTATCAGAGTGTGTGATACTGACCTCTCTTGCAAAGGGTCAAGGTCAGTTGGAAACGAAACGTCTCTGGCGGAGCAGATCCGCTAACCAAGATTCCCCTCGGGCTAAAGCCCGTCTCGCCCTGGGCTAGGCGTTACGTCCTAAGATGGGGTATCAGATCCTAAGTACACAGCTCTTCGACATGTCCAGCAATGTCAGAGAAAAGATTTGCGACGACACCCACTTTTCAGCTCTTCTTTGCGGTTCCAACTTGTGGAATTTGCCCAATCCAACCCCTTCGGATATGTTTATTTTGTGGGCGAGGGCACTTGGCCCGGCAGATCGGGTCATGGTCGTGCCACAGACAGATGTTGCGCTGAGGTTAGAAATCTGGTGATTCCTCCGACCATGGGGATTAGGTTCTAAATTTCGTGCTAGATTTCACAATAATAATCGGTTCTTTTTCATTAAACAGCATCAAGTAAATTTATTCATTGAAGTTGCATTGCTGTTTGGTAAGTCATCTTTTACCTAATTATAATACTGAAATTCTTATAAACTTTGGTCATGACCACATATAATTTTAAATAAATAGTTCGTACGAACTGTAGCATGAGTTCTCTTCCTTGACCGGGGTAGAAGGCGCCTCCCAGGGTTCTCCCGACGTCTTCTAGTGGCACCGTCCGTCACCTCGACCCAGTCTCAGGCCGTCCAGTTACCAAACTCCATTTACTTCTCTCTTGCTCACTGGTTCGTCTTCTCACTTGTGGAACATCACCATTAACTAAAATGACTTCTGTATAAGCGTACACCCTATTGCTTGCGTCTCGGCAGGACGCCTTCTCGCGAACGATTTTCTCCCACGAAACTAAGTTCTACTATCGTCACTGTGATATCATGTTAAAGTCCGAGTTCCTAATAAAATATTTCTAAGTTCCACTCTCGACTCTGTGGAATTATTTCAAAGTCCGAACTTCTAATAAATATTTCATTAAGTCCCGCCAGCATCACTCGCACCTCACAAATTCACAAGCAATCCGTTCACCACCAATTCTGGAGCCTGAATCAATTTCATATTCGTCATATTTGTCCCTCTAAACCTCGCCTTAATTGTTTCATCATTGCTTATACAACTTTATCGAAACATCCGTTGACGTCACCTTCTGTCCTATTATGAAACCAATCATCTTCTTGTGGTAACTATGGTGTATCTTCGCGTTACTAAGGTGTCGTACCGCATATTACACCTTAGCACTCCACCTGTCAGAATGTTATGTTGCTACAGTGTTGTACTGCATATTATACCTTAGCGACCCACCTGTCAAAATGTTATTTACGTTGTTATGGTGTCTTATTACGCGTATTACGCGTTTCTGCCTTAGAAATCGTGGTAACTGTGGTGTACCTTCGCATTATTCACGTTACTACGGTGTCGTAGTGCATATCACACCTTAGCTTACCTGCCTCAGAATGCTACTTACGTAGTAGCTACGGTGTCGTATTACGCGTTTATGCCTTAGAAACCCCAAGTCTATTGGTAATATTTTAATATTTCGTTATTTATTTATCCTGCATATTTGGTATATCACAATACCTTTTTGGACACATAATAATCGATGGAGAAGACATGGATTCAACAGATGAGCTCTGCTTTGATGAAAACATGGATTCGAAGAGTAATGTTAAGGGCGGTTACCTCTTGCAGGGAAATGTTTCACAGTTGGAAGCACTGCTGCGTAGGGCAGAGCTAGCTGAATCGCGGAATCTGATTGTGGTGACGGGTGAAGATGATCGCTCTCATGATGACTCCCGCCAAGTACGAAGTGAGCACTGACCGCTAGATGAATGCCAAGGGCATAAGCGCCGCCATGATTCATTGCACAATCGTTTATGGCAGAGCTTTGCCGGCCAACAAGTGGCAAAATAGGCACGATATTCCAATTCCGGAAGAAGGAGAATTCTCCATGGAGAACTAACCGAACTGTTGTTGCAAAATCTGAAGAGAGGAGACGAGACTTGGATTTACCGCTATACTCCGTAGAACATCAGTGAATTACCATCATTTCCCTTTACACAAATTTCAAAATTCAGAAAAAATCTCGAAAAACCATGTCAACCGTTTTACGGCAGAGAAACGGGATTTTGCTCGTCGACGTCTTGTTGAGAGGTGAAACAATCAACTCCACACGCTCTCCGCAGAGCCATGCAAAAGAAATCCCGCAAGAAGCTCTAGTGAAGGAACTCTTGTCTTCACCATGGCAATGCTCGTCCACACAACGCAAGAGTTGTTGACTTCGTTTGCTGGACAGTCTTGACCCCCCCCCCTCAGTCCCGAAAATTCCCGATCCCGCACATAGCGACGATCTGTTTCCTAAATTAAAGGAATATCTCGGTAGGATTTCACTTTCTTCACTTTTTTATGAAAATCGAAGTGGGAAGTGCCTTACAGCTTTGGCGGAACACCTCTATTGTAGAGCAAAACCTGTTCCACGGTCGATGAAATGTATTTAAGAAGATAGGGTTAATGTTAAAAATGATGTAATTTTAATGTTTACTAATGTTTTATTTGTAAGTTACATTGGTTACATGCATTTGTTCATGTGCTAAAAATCTTGTCACCTTACTTTCCGGATATCTATCGCATCGTACTCTCAGCAATCCTACAAACACAACAAACATAAATATACTTAATTTTTCACCGCCAATCTTGATTTAACCGGAGCCTGCGAACCATATAGAATTATAAACAATCGTGTATATAGAGTGCACAGAACATTACCAAAGAAGCAACAAATAACATTCGAACTTTCCGAGGAGAAATAAGATTTAAAGATTGCTATTGGAAGTGCTAATTACGTCATAAGAGAAATGAAACTAAAAGTACAGGAATGGATCCTGTGTGGTCCACCCCACTCCACATATATTCTTTTACTACCAGGCGGCGTTAAATCCGCGCCTAAGCTTTCCACTTTTATCCCCCCCCCCCTGGCGAAGCACAAGTACGCCGACAGGCTGGTATATGGATCCCGCCGGAACATAGTTTGCCTTCTCGGCAACATCCCCATACAATCCCTGGATTAGAGCCGCCCTGCCATCCTAGCTATCCAGGCTAGTACCGGAGTCTAAACAATGCGCCACTCACATGCGCCGGGGCAAGCCCGATACCTGGGCCACTGCCACGACGAAGCCGAGAGCCCAACAAGGGGCCACTCGACCTGAGGTCCGGGCGGCTCGGAGCCCCTTTCCCGTCTCCGCACACTGCCCCCACCTTGAGGCTAATGACGTGAGTACCAACGGAATCTAGGCAACCTGAGAGGGGGTCGGACTTCTATACGTGGGACTTCTATATGTGGGATCCGGAGCTTTCCGAAGAACGTCCTTCGCCCAATTCTGCCCAAAGGTCGACGCGCCAGAAGCCCAACTGGTGGGTCAGCGGGCAAGCCCGGCAAAGCTTTCAAAGAGCGATCGCCACAGAGTGGATGAAGAAAAGAAACTAGAGATATCAACCCCAAAACTCGATCTAAATGTTACTCAAGTAAATACTACATCTAGAAGTAAATCGGCATATTAGCCCATTTACAAATTTAAAAAAAAATGGAAGGACATTACATATCTCTACGTCATCATTATCAGAAATCTTTCATTAAAACGAGGAAATGGAAAGCGGTAAACACACTGTTAATACCTAAACTAAAAAATAAATCATCACATCTTGTATACATCTACTAAGACCAAAGACATTATGCACATAGACATTTGCAGCTAAAACTTTGTACAAAGCCCCACGCTATTCTATCAGCGAACAACAAATATTGAAAAATTGGGAAATAGGAATGATCGCTAAACCACTATTCTTCTTGAAACTTATGAAAATTACGGAATAACTGCCTTTATTTTTTATATAAATATTTAAATTTTAAAAGCAATTTCTATAAAAAAAAATCCACGTCAATTATCAAAAATAAAGACCCCAAAGACCCATTATCAAAATTTAGTTGGTACCTAAGAATGCCGCGAGACATAATCTGATAAAAGAATGCAAATACAAACAAGGCAGAAATAGAACGAGAAGTAATAGATGAGACGACCATGACATTAACTGAAAAAAATAAAGAGCGGATAAAGCCATCCATGATGCTGGTGTCATAAAGCAGATATCACAAATTAACCATTGCTAAACCGAAAGTATCTTTAATACGGGTCCAAGATGTTAGCGTTATTTCTATTTTTCGCCGACAAGTGGCAATTTGAACTAGGAAATGCAAAGAACGCCGCTTATTTGGGTACAATTGTCTGCCGTCGTTTTAAAAGGCGTCACAACCGGAGAGGTCTGAAAGCGAGTATACAATCGACCCGCGTAATGTGAGATCTAAAAATACAAACTGTTTGCTTGATAGCCTCTTGAGCTGTTTGCTTGTTACTGGTTTACACTTCCCGTGATAATGGGGCTCGTGCATAGCGAGCTCAGAAAGTGTTTTTCCGAGAGAGTTCTAATTTCGAAAAATGTTGCTGCAAACGCTGTCACATCAATGGAGGGCGCCACCAACCGTTGACGGTGCATGTCCACTACAATATTATCTCCTGGCGCGCGGAGGTCTTCCCCATGGCTCTCGATTTGCAAAGAGCTTCTTCGCGGCCTCTCTGATGAGAGGGTCTGTGGGCCGGGCTCCCCTCCTTGGGCTGATTCGGAGTCACTGCTCCGCATTCCTCCGCCAACCTCTTGTGGAAGCCGCGGCGGTGTTGTTGTCCTGTGGTTAACGTTGTTCAAACGAACATACGTTTTGTGCCAGAAATATTTTTTTCGATTATAATGTGCTATTGACCGGAAGCAGTGAACCGTGATTTCCAATGTGGACAATACGGACATTGGAGACAGTGATCCGTTTTGCTCTGGGTCTTAGCATTTAAACAGCTATGGATGAGGTAAAGTTTTTACTACAAAAGTGCCATCAACAAATAATTTTGCAATAGGACACTTACAACATTAGTGACTCCAGCTACAAAGTCAACAACATGACTCTCATGTGGAAAGCGGAAATGATCGAGGGGTATCGGATACGGGCTTCCACAAGAAGCAACAATATTTATTTAACGTCAGAATCAGTTAAATACGTCGTGACGCACTATGGGGACAATACACTTTCTTAAATTCTGGGATCCTTACCCCAAACCACATAGATGTTGAATTCTGAATACAGACGGAAATGAGTTTTTGGCAAGAATGGATAAGAAAATATTCGCTCCCTTGTAATAAAATCTATTTGCAAAAGCAACTCAGCAACAGATTTGTGCTATTATCCCTCATCGTGTCCTTTATGGAAATGATTTACTGCCGCGAGAAACGGAGAACAATAATTGGAATAACTATTCAATTTCTCACTGATCTCCAGAAAACGTGCAGAGATAATGAACTTACTTATGGACAGCACATCATTGGCAGTTCAAAATCTGGCACCTGGTCAGATGCAAAAAGACTCCTAGAAAGTAATGTTCCAATCGCAACCACTGCAGGAGGTTATGGACAACAGACCACATTGGAAATCAACAAAATGGAATATAACTCCTCTGAATCTGCTGTCCTTAGCCAAACTGAAATCAATCAGCAAAAGTCCTTCGCACCACTAACAAATGTAAGATGACAAGAAAATTGATGTAAATTATCTATAATCCATCTCTATTTCAAAAGGGGAGAATTCTCAAAATTTCTCGAAAAGCATTAGAAAATATTTTGATAAGAAGCGGTTTTCTTCATTTATATTTGCAAATAATGAAATTAAACTCAGACTTTTGTATAGCTTATAAAAAACTACACCACCACCTCCAAAGCAACATTACTTACTGCACAAAAAGCCACCACCCATTTTCATTCCAGATGTTGGAAACGTGCCAGAAGTTTTACATTATTTTCAAATATATACTGAAACTTTGAAGACAACAGACTTCAGCTTCAAAATGCTCACAGCAATGCAGTTAAAGTGCTCCTTTCTACCATCGACGAACGCCGGAAAATTGGAAAACACCAATAACATGAAAGTGAATACCCACAACAAATTTCACATGTACCGACTGAAAGAAGACCAAGCTTTAAGCGTCGTTCGTGCCAAAATGCATAGTTTCATAAATTACGTTATAACAGAATTATCAATTGCTTTCACACAGTTTTGAACTTATTCAACACAATACAGAGTAATTATGGAACCATAGCCATTATAAATTGATCTAGAACCTCTACTAAAGAAGGGATGCAAACCAGTTGAATCTTCTAAATGGAAACGCACTATTCCATAATGCAAGCTTTGTCAGCGATATGGCCACGAAAACTTACTGCACTCTCACATTATTGATTTGTAAAATTTTAAAAAGTTAATTTCACTCAAAATCGCAGGAAATCCTTAGGTTACTATAGTGTGCATTACGCTCTAATTATTATTCTGCAAATTACAAAGTTTGCGAAATGTAGCAAAAATTAAATCGACCAAAAAACCTCAAGCTTACAGGCAGTCGATTTACTTCTTCCACATAACAAAACAAAGAAAAATAGAATTTTTTCACATTTAAATCACAGTCTTTTTATGAATTCAACATTTAATTCCTATTCTCAATCTCTACTCTTGCTGTCTTGATTTTACCGATGTCTCTATTATTCAAAAAAATATTCTGATTGCTTCGAAAATCTTAAATGTCAATAACAATCTCCTGTCAAATTAACAGTTTGTTTATAAATTATACTAACTTTGAGAGAGTTGTGGCCCAACAGTTGTACTCTGTAATAACAACGGAATCATTAGCCACCTCAAAGAAATTTTAAAAAATACATTTTTATTAATGATATATATTATTCTTAAAAGCTAATAATTTACAGAACGAAGCTATCTAATGTAATCTTGTACCTGAACGATAAAAACATCTAGATGTTAAAAAAATGCTTGTGTTGTTACTAAATCCAACACTGCACATCTTGCAATGCCTAAGCAAGTAGAAGGCCATCTCTATCATCTGTAAAAGTATTTAACATTTATTCCGTGATATTTTTTATGCAATGCCCTCCGAAACATCTGATGTCACAAGTACATAACAATATATCTCAATAAAATCAACGCCATACTTACCTCATAAGAAATGGTCTGAGCTACAGCACGTAATCCTCCCAACAAAGCATTTTCAGACACTAGACTCTCGGTGCACGGTTTCTAGTTGTAGGTGACCAACGCAGAACACCACCGTTGACATGAATAGGGCAACTTCGACGAGTGCTGTTATCAATGCAACTAACAGCAGTATCAACTGAAGAAACAAAATATTGGCCAACTGATAAAAATGACCTATTTGACTTCTTCCTGCTAAAAAACTTATCACCAAATTATAGAAGAGCAAAAAGTAGTGGACAACCTTCGTGAGTTATCTGAATATAAATACTTCAGTAAACACAAAAAAAGCAACTGACATTGACGATATATATTACCTCGTCGCTAACATACTGCTTGGACCAACACAACTACCATTAAAATTTGTCAAAAATTCTCCTACACTGCAACTATAAAAATATCAAGAATATAAGAACTTTATAGTGCTTGGAAACGCAGGTGTCATCCAGAAGACAAACAATATTCCAATGCCGCAACGCGTCATTAAAAATAGCCTAAAACTATACAAAATACTTAGATCTGAAACTATTTAAATAATAAATGCCTTAATTCAACATCACAAACATTCTATTGAAAGCCATTCAAAAATTCAAAAGCAAATAATTTACAAATAGTCCAGTACAAACAACAGTGGTTCCTTGATAAGAAACATTGGAAAAGAAAAAAAGATTTGTGAACTATAATTTGAGTATTCTCCACCCCTTTTCCGGCGATGAAGAAACAAATAATACCGTAGTGTCCTGACAGTCCATTGCAAATGTCTCCAGAATTAAAATCATTCTTATAGATAAAAACCAAGAGAGTCCAGGACAATTCATCACGGGCACTATCTTAGAATTAGAGATGACGATTTACAGATGGTGCCTGGGTTCCCTTGACATCCCTCTGAGCCTAGACGGAATGCCGACTGCACCACCGTGGTATGCTCCAGAAACGTACATGGGGGAAGCTTAGTTGGTTTCCCACTAACTAAATTCGTTCTAATACAAAACAACACGAACCAGACTTGATCATTCGAGAAAATAAATCCACGTCTTGAAGAGCTTATCTTTCTTCACTTTCTTGCTGTACCCTTCTAAAGTTGTATGGCGAATGGTGCGTCAAATCAGAGGGAGACTTCCCCATCGGTTGTCTACCTTTACTGGGAAATGGAACTTCATTCCTCTCCAGAAGATAAAGCTGAGTAACTGACATCTTACTACGAGAACATCTCCAATTCCTCACATTACATCTGACTCTTTTGCAATACAAAGAGAAGACTGGAGAGCTGTGCATTGGTGTTTTCAGTAGTGTGGAAGATTACTGCAACGCTCTTTCATCCATGGAAGAATTTTCTTTATTGTCGCTCAAAAATATTATAAAACCAGGCTAGATACACAACAGACTGCAAAGTATCTGCCTGCATTTTCTTCTTCGCCACTTGAATCAAATTCGGGTATAGCACACTCTTTGGAAATAATTTGAAGCCATTTCATACCAATCAGTGGCGGTCCGTCCTTATATTGCACATATAATCGAAAAAATCTTATAATATCTCATAAATTTACATTTTCTTTTTAATGACACTCAATATTCAAATGTTTGCAGCGATATCGATGTATGTGAAATCATTTGGAAACCAAAGAGCGCCCAACTGGCGCTCTCTCTGGCGTCTGGTGCCCTCCCAGGTATTGCACCATGTTTCGTTCTTGGCTCTGTTACTGCGTTTCCTGCATTTACTCTTTGGTCCTATGCTTCAACACGCTTCAAGTAGGGTTTTCGATTGGGCAGCCACTAGGTGGGAGATCTGATTGCCGGGCGCTGCACGGCTTCCAAGAGGAATATCAATTTTCTGTCTTCGTGTGACTCTAGCTGCAACTTAGTTTTATGAATTTTACGTATTATTGAAAGGGCACAAGTTCAGCCAATTCTTGACGGCATTGAATGCATTATTTGGCGAAGTTATTTTCATTCGACGTTAATTGAAAATGTGCATTTGAAGAGTGCACTTCATTCTATGTAAAGTCGGTCGTTGTACAAGAGTTTTTTTTTCTCTTTTCTTATGCATCAAGCCTGCAATTCTCTTCCCGCCGACAATCATTTCGGGAGCTCCGTTATGAGCTGTGAATTCGACAAGTGTGTGATTTATAGATATTTTACTGTTTACGTGTTGTTTTTGTTGTTACTGTTACTGGAGTTCGACCACCGTATTTTCAAAAAAATTGGTTATTTTTTGTATTGTCTCAATGCATAACTAATGCAAACTCTCGTGTATCCATTGGAAATAAAAGTAAGAACCATGTGCCCGGGAGGACAACATTCCTGACACGGACATTGCGCATAAAAGTATGTAAATAATGTTTGAATGTAGACTAATATATTTCATTAATTTACATGAATTTCTTACGTTTTATTACGGTTTATAGTGGTGTTTTGAATTTTGGAAATTACATTCCTTTCTTTCGATGCTGGTGTAACCTCCAGTTCTTTGGGACAGCAGCCGCCATTGATACCAAGCCTTAAGTAACTTGAGATTGTCCAATCTTGCTCACAGCTACTTATATAAATTATTAGAATGGCCTTCCTATCTTGAAATGTCTCTGTGCGTTCATCTAGGTGAAATATCTTCCAGCCGCCAATTGGAAAGTGTGCCTTAGAGAAAAAATCTGTGTGCCACTATTTTCCATTGCTATCAATATTATAGCGTCAGCTATATCTGAGCAACGGAGAGCATGTCTTCGTTGACAATTTCGCCATGATCTGTTCATCCAAGAGTATGTTATCTGTAAGGCAATTGCTATTCGCTATGAACGATTCATGATATCCATAATAACGTGGATATCTCTGTCTAGGACTTATTAAACTTTGTTCTCGAATAGCGTAAGCGACGCTTAAAAGAATGATGTAGGTCTCATTTTTGTTTTGCGATTTTTTTAAAATTGCAAAAGTTCTAAACTTTTTTGGCGTTTTCCTACAATGAATAAAAAATCCAATGGACTTCTTAATGCAGGAATGGTATTGAATGTTGAAATGTAGTTGTTTTTCAGTTTCAAGTTCGACTGTTATAGTTGCCGTCGACTCTTCATATAGACCCCTAGAATTACTTAATAGAAGAACTACTTACGTATACTTTGCTGAAGAGATCATTATCAGCACCTTTTTGAATTTGCTTGATCCTAACGTTTGCTTGAACAAAAGTTCTACAAATTTTCAACTGCATTTTTCTCAAAAGTAATTTGACTATATCTACTGATTACCTTCGTAGCCATTGACAGTACCCATTGAAGAGTTTATATTGATTGCACGTAATGTTAAAATTTCAAAGAAATAAATGTGACACCATTTTTCTGAAGAAATCATAAATATTATGACAAGTGTCAACCCAAGGAGTCAACATTCCTTAAATAAAGAGTATTGGGTACAAAAAGCATACAATTCATACCGAAATCAATTTAAACACCTAGAATTATTTGCATAGAAGGAGAACCCTCTGGATAGTCTTAAGTACATCCAGCTAGGTATTCTGAATCAGAAACAAGAACATAGAGAATGCTCGGCTATTCATATTTAAGTGAGACAGATTCTTGAAAATAGTGAAAGAACTGACTCAGATGAAGTACGATGAATTTTAGGGTGGGTTCATCACCGACTGAGTTTAACTCAGATCCAAATTGAGGTTTTGCCTTCTGTATGGTTCTCAGCTGTCCATTTTGTATCTTCATACCAGAATAGCCGCTCGGTAGTTGTCCTCCAAACAGTGCAGGTGAATTCGATCTAGCTTTGTAGCTGGTGCCGAAAAATCGTGCGACCGTCAGGACTCGAACCACAGGACCTCCCGGTCAGAGGGACTACAGTGATAACAATTGATGCCCTGAGCCACCTAAGCCGGAACATTAAGTTGATACTGAGCAACAAATGAGTAATGCAATTTAATTAAACAGAATTTTTTATTTTATTTGTATTATAAGAGTAATGAAAATAAAAATTAACATTATTTACTTAACCATGAAGATGTGTATTCATCGGCCTTTAAAGTTAACGCATGCGTAGCTTCATCAAACGCCTTATATAACTTTTCTATTTCTTAAAAAAATATAGTTTCCCTATTCTGTTGATCACATATTCCCTTTGCCTTTCATTTCTGGAGTTTTCGCTTACAATAAGGATTTTCAAAGATGTGATCAAAAGCCAGAGAATGATGCTGAATCAAAGCTAGCATGAAAACCCAGAAGCGGAGGACTCCTAAAGAAACCGCTCCTCATTTTCTCCGTCTTCCGCTGGGAGCGGCTGGAATTGGCCCCTTTCCCCAGAGCGCGTGGCTGTTTGCGGCGGGGCCCCGCACGGGCCCCTGCTCGTCCCCCGAGGAGCGACAAGACAGCTCCATCGTGTTCTTCCTCCCCTCGCGCCTGCTCCGCTCCACTCCTTGCCGTGCATGAGCGCGCACACGTGCGATGGGCCAAACTACAGAATTCGTGTGGGGCGCCCCCGAAAATCAATATGGGGCCGAGCGTGGAGGCAAAGGCGGCGGGGTGAGGCGGGAGATGGCGGGACCTCGGACAAAAACGATGCCGTGACCTGCACTCGGCAACCGGGGCTGACGATCGGGTTGAGGATGCAATGCAACGATACGGTGCTGCCGACTCTGCAGACAAAAACGTGCGAACATAGAATTCCCGCCAAAAGAATGAGTGGATACTCGCCTTTGGTTAATACTTGTTTTATTACGTTGTAGATTAGTGTTAAATTCCTTCATTCTTTTCAAGAACACAATCCTAAATATAAAAAAATATAAGTCCATTCAAGCAACGTTATTTTAAAATAAAATTAGGAAAGGCATTGTGCAAATTAGAGTTCATAAAAGTCTTACCACGCAATTCAAGGTAAAAGACCAGATGGCTGAATATGATTTGGAAAAAAAAGCCAATGATTTCATTTAAAACTACGAAAGGATAGAAAGACAAGACCTCAAAGGAATAATTTATGAATTATTGACCATTTACCAGAGAAACGTGTCATACACAATCTGTTCATTACATAGCTAAGAAAATGCAACACTAGGAAAATTTCCTTTTTTCTTCCTCCACTCCGACATTCCATCCTTAATTATTGGAGACTTCGTCAGTTTGTCATGTTAAAAAATTGGAACATAGGAAAAAAATCCTGGCTGCATCCTGCGTAATAAACATTCATAAAAAAGGCGTGGTATAAATATTCAAACGACGTTAAGAAACAAACTAATGCTAAAGACGCTTCTTAATAATATGTTGCTGCAGTATCTGTTTATCACCCTCTGATGATAAAAAATGTTTTCATCTCTTACGCGCGCACCTGCTGGCGATAGTCATCCAACCCGCTTCTTTTACCCTTTCAAATAGTTTATAATAAGGCTGAAAGACTGCGTGGTCGTTAATCAATTGCGTGGTCAATAACAGATCTAAATGCCAGCTGTTGTTTACTTGCCTCCTTTCAACTGTCTGTTGCAATGTACTTGTGTAAAGAAGGCATTACTTGTTATTAGATGTTTACAATTTTCTAACTTAAATTGGTTATTAATAATACTGACTTTTCCATTCACTGCATAATAAAACACAACAGGATGGATCGAGAGAGGAAGGGAACGGATACCGAAGTAAAATGTTGTTTTCATTGACGAGACGTCTCAAATTTTTATTTCTTCTCCAGTTGCAGAAGTCTCGTATTCTAGTATACATTTCTTGGTGGTATACGTATACTGTAAAGTTTCTCGGTGATGAATTAATGTGTAACATGTGGCATTCACATTCTGAATGAATTCACAATTCTGAATGAATATAAATCATTTATTTTCACAACGATGTTTATTTTGTTTCTTAATGGTACGCTAAAAATATTGATTTATGTACAGATAGTATTTTATAATCCGTGAGTTCTTCACTTCTTAATTTTATTTGTATGACTCTCATCCTCTAGTTATTTATTTTCATGGTTCACTTCCTGTCTACCGCTGAACTTTCCGTTGCACTGGCCCCTACTCTGCAGTTCACTGCGCTCGCTTCCTTTGCTCTGCCACTGTCACAATCCACTGTACTGACCACAGTCCATTGCACTACTGTTCAGCACACCACCATAATACCCCGGATCCGTCCAGTTCGGGCGGGCGATGATAGATGATGCATTCCTCGTTACAATACATACTTTTACTTTGCTGGGATCAAATTATTTCTTCCTTTCGCAACTGTCTCTTTCACATCATTTGACACACTCATTTCTTCACCCAATTCCAAATCATAATAGAACTTGATATTTTGTAGATCCAGAATCACGCAAGAGACTTCGATTCATTTATGTTTGCGTGTTACATTGCTATACAGCAGTGTTAACTTTCTCTCAACCGCCGTTCGCGAGATAACACCAACCCCTAAATGATGTGTCTCTGTACCGCCGAATAGAATTACTATTTTTTTTCTTTTCTTATCTACGTGCATATTTGTGTATGAGCATACGTATTAAATGAAATAGTTCCTCATTTCGTATGAGGTACAATGAACATGGCTGGTCCTTCCCGTAAACTATTTGCGGTGTTCGTAGGATTAACTCAAGATATTGATTTGCATTCCCTCTCATCATGGCACTTTCATCTTGCTCTTGCGCTAACTTCATTATCATTCACTTACTGACTTTACTGGTCCGTATGCTTTACTCCATTTATGTAAATTCGTTGGGTCGCCATTCGCAGGTCCATAATTATCTATGCTCTTTTCATACCTTTTCCCGCAATTCCTCCACCTATGAAATATTTGTGTGATTATCGAGGTCAGCAAATCAATAGCCCATGTGCCCAAGTGCTTCGCGATGGGCCAATTCTTGCGAATCACACCGCAGCTTCGTGCACCCGATAGCAAAGCGTCGTCTTCACATCATTTGATGTCTGAGATTTATAGCGTTTTGTTTCGCAATTGTCTCAGCATAAACGGCTTACGTCAAGGCATAATTGCGTTTAATGCGTACATTACTTATTGGTACAAACGGCTCGCGCCTTTTGCGTGCTCTATAATATTTGAGTCTTACGCTCCTCCCTCATGACGTTCTTCAGCTCACACCAGCTTTTGCGTATCACAGAAGCAAGTACTAGTTCATACGCACGGTGCCAAAATATTATGTTTATTTCACACAGCTGACTAAAGTAGATTAATGTCGGCATCCAGTGGTCTCGACTAGGTTTGTGTGGATGAAACTCTTTTTTTATTCTACAAATCGTTCGTCGACACTGAAGAGCTTGAAGATAGTAAGATTTATCTTTTAAGTGACTCTCCGCATCGTAATCTATGTTATCAGCACGGTACATTATTCTAAGAGCCACAAGTCATGGAATAAAGAAGTAGGACTGACGACAAACTGCAGGGCAGCGATCTGAGGGGAACTGTGTACAGATGTACATACAAGTCTTCAGCCCCTTTTGGGGCACGTTCATATAAAAAAAGCCTCCATCAGACGGCACCACTTTGTCTTCACAACCCCTTTGAAGAGGAAAATCTCAAAGCTCCTAGGATCAAGAAGCTCGAAGACGCAGAAACTTTAGTACTACCTTGATAAATCTCTTTGATTGTGCGCAGAAAAAAACTTGTTAGCAAATCTTAATAGTAGGACCCGGATGTTTATGACCTAAAAATGTTAGAAATATGTAAGCAATTATGACCTAAACTAGCTGTGCTACAGAATGGCGCAGATTCTCTATTAGTTTTATATTTCCTTTGGTCTAGGCTAGCTATTCCGATTTGCCACCTACTCTTGCCAGCTGCCATATGTCGCCGCCCAAAGTACATTTTTCGACATTTTCTGATTTTTTGGTTTCTTATTCGGAGACATATTTGAAATACGTCAAATCATTACAGTATAATTGGGGTTCCCCTTCCTGGAATGTTGCCAATTGCTAGTCAGAATGTCGCTTATCTCGGAGAGAGTCGAGTACTCTTCATTGCCACTAACACACATTGTAGTTTTACATTGACACATTCACCAACTTCACCACCTACAGTCTTTAACTCACTTTCAACCTTTTTCACCAGTTGGAGGGCATCAGAGAGTAGAACTCCAGTTTCTTCTAATATTATGATTGTTGATATTGTGTTGAAATTAGACTTGATGTAAGCAAGGTCTCTGGACAGTGTGGTACTTGAAAGCAGCGACTTGGCAGTTATGATGGACGCGGCTTCGCCTTCATTTAATGCGTTAATATCTTCAATAGCATTGTAATCGGTGCAGTAGTAATTTGCAGCAGTAAGCCACGTGCCCCAACGTGTGAGAATGGGTTGTGGAGGCAATGGTAACGAAGAAACCATTTCCTTAAATTTTTGCACTCGTAATGGAGCTTTGATGAAGATTTCCTTCACTGCAGATATTAATTTATCTACATCATGATAATTTCCACGAATTTCTTCAGCAACTCCATTTAGTGCATGTGCAATGCAGTCACATGTATTACTTTAGGATAGAGTAACTGCAGACCTTTGCCAGATTTCACCATATAAGGAGTTGCATCAATAACTAGAAGTAAAACATTTTCTCTCTTGACTCCTTCAGGCCACAACAGATTCATTGCATTATCGAAGGAAACAGCAATTGTTAAGTGGTTAGTGCTTCACAGGAAACTAAAAATGTATCTCCTGCTCGGTCTCCCCATAAAACACCAACAACATTTGCCGCGTGTCTCCCTTCAGCGTCGGTGGTTTCATCCGCAGAAACCCAGATCTTGTTATCAGCAACGCAGGATCGTATTCTATTTAAAACACCTTCGTAACAGGTAGTCACATAGTTTTTTGCGAAGTGTTGTTGTATTTGGATTGTGCTTATTAGTGTACTTTTTTAAAAAATTGCTGAAGTGCTAATTATTAACTTTCTCCAGAGCTATATCAGCAGACATCATCATTCATAAATTCTTGTTAAAATCTGAAGTTTTGCTTGTCGTAGACGGTGACGAAAAACTCTGGAACAGAAGTTGTTGACCGTTCTGTGACGTAACATTTCGAGACAAATTGTTTTTATATTTTGTTGTATTGCAGTGTTGTTCAACATTAAACAGCCTTTTAACTTATATATTAATTTCGCACAGTTTACAGAAAAGGACAGAGCCATCTGTACTAAAATTATTTCCAAACTCCCGAACAAATACTCGCAATTTTTCAGTAATTGAACGGTTAGATTGGGCGTAATGAACCGAAGTATCTGCGATCAAACACAAACAGCGAAGTCTGTCCAGTAACGGAGTCCGCTGTACCTTCCTATCACTCCTTTGGCGCCCAGGGAAGACAATTCTGCCTGCTAGAAGTTATTTGTAAAAGCGACTGGCCATCGCACAAAACATGACAAAACTAAACTATCTCGACGACTACCAAATTGAAAACAGAAAAAACCGCGCATACGCGAAAAGTGGCGGAAGGAAAATTCCCTCTCTTAGAGGTCCAACTTCCCTTCATGAGGAGCTGCGACGCCGTCGCAACCTGTGCGGGCGGGGACAAGAACTGTTGACTCCCGTATACGTGGTCGGGACCATCATAGTGGCGCGCTCTTCAACAGCACCTTCTTACAGAAACTAAAGTACGAACTGCTACCAACATTATTTAAATCGTGCGTGGATACGCGGGACGCAATCATACGCGCTCGAACCAAAATACAGCGCCGATGTTCGCGCTTTCATCAGCTTTTTCTTTCATCCATGTATATGAATAAATGAATTTTAGAAAGAAATTTAACACGCAGTATTTAACTTATTGTGCAATTTATTTAACAACCCGCTCGTAATAAAAACTGTAGGTAATGCATTTTAAATAATGAGTACATATTAAGAAGTAACTATAAAAATTACGCCCAAACATTATAAACTAGTGTTGCTACCAATAGCACAGACTTTTGCGCACTAGTTAGGTTTCTAATCACTTTAGTCCCTAGGCTAACGTTTCAGTATTTTGTATTTCTTGGCCAATTTTTATGTGCGAAATTGGATAGCCTTACTTGCAGCTGAACGCGGCGACACTAGTGCCTCCTATAGTAGCACCCTGTAGCTTTTTCCCCATTTTTGATGGAGAGTTGCAGGGCCCTGGGCTGGGGCAACACAGACTGGCCTTCACGAGCGTTCTAAACCCTGGAGTTCAGGGTCGAAGTATCTCTGCTGATCCTGCCAAGTCGAAGGATATTGTGCGTGATAAAATATTTCCCTTCTTCTCAAGTACATTTGTCACAAAGGGCTTTTGTTTTGGAATTTTTCTTCCTCGGGAGTAGGTTTGTGGGTGCTTCCTGCTGTTCATAGCGATCTGCAATGCTTCCTTCGTCTGTAGTGCTTTCTATGCAACTGTTTCATTCTATCTACCTTACTTTCATAATTCTTATAAATATATATTTCTAGGAAAGAAACAACACGTATACACAATTGTAGGAAGTTACAGATAACAATTATGAGTTACAAAAATTTCAGAGAGGACTGCAAGTGAAAATTGAATCAATAAGATAAATTATGACAAAAATATGACAATAATTTGAAACATTAATGGAAAAAAAAACAAAAGGTTAAAGAAGATTTTGGAAAATGTGACTTATATGTATATATTGCATATTTTAGTCACTGTACATAAAATCGTGCTTAACTTATATTTTCCGTGGAAATAACACAACAAAATATGACATTTCATCAACATCCGGGCCCAACTTACTAGGTATTTATTCGGAAAATGTACAAAAGAATACTTCCAGCCATTTCTCACAAACTATTAAACTAATAGTTCATTATTTTTCACCGCATATCATTTTCGGTGGGCGACGCGATTACACTTAACAGGTATTTTACATTTTATTTGTCATAACATTTATAAACCATTAGCACATAAAAGTTCACAACCAAAGCAAATTATCAAAACCTTTTCTCCATGCATTATAAAATAATGACGTTCTTGAAAGGAAACTAATACTCATTTCAATAAGGCCACGTCTTAGTCGTATTTTGCATAACATAATCACACTTTTATCATGAGCGTAACTCTTGAAACATATCACATGCAGCACACTATTATCATTCCCACTGACCACCAATTTACTACACTTTCTTTGGATATAATACACCTTACATGTTTTTGCATGCAGGACTCTCCCTAATGTTGGGATATGTGCTCCAGCAATTGTGCGTTCCATCTTTACGCCGCGCAACAAAACCAGTAATTAAGGTTTGCGTGATCTGTACGCGATGGCAGGCTACCCCTTTGAATAGATCACGGGTTCATTACTTCCAAACCATGTTAACCCCTCTAGACAAATAATCGTTCAGAACCTCTATTAACACATAAAAGTTTACAACCAAAATAATTCTTAGGGTTTATTGCTATGCAGCTGTTATTCCGTGTTTACAACACGGGAGAAAAATGAATTTGGTAGAATTAAGAGATTAAATAAATCTTTTTCTTTTACTGCCATACACTTATTAGTGCGTAGGCTAGTCTCCAGAAGCCCCTAGCGCCTTCTTGTGAGACTTCTCCTGGACTAGTATACCTAGGGTAGTTTGCCATTGCTTTTAATAGGGGTGCTAGTGCGCCAATTTTGACGTTTTATTTGAATACCAGATAGCGCAGGGCAAGATACAATAACCGCAATCTTATTCAGTAATTCAAATGGAAACTCTGATTGGTGCTAAATTGCTAGAGGATTTAATTTCGCCAGGATCGGCCAAGTGCCTTTCCTGGGATCCGTTTTACATGCCGACAAGTGTCCGCATGCATGCCATCGATTTTTGGCACGTCAAAAATCCCCCGACTTTGAACTCGCGGTTAGTAGCTCGGCATGATAACCACTATATCATCAAAGCTGGTCAGACGACATACGTTGATTTTAAAATATCAATTTTAGTACATAAATCCAGGAAATATGAATATTGGCTGGAAATTTCAATCTTATATTAACGATATGAATTGTATTTAAATGATTCATGAATCTATAGCTCGACAACTTAGCAGAAAACGTGGACCGCGCATGCGCGAAAAGTGGCGGAGGAGAACGTTCCCCCTCTCAGAGGCCCAGCTTCCCTGCCTGAAGGGCCGCCGCCTCGGCCTGGGCGGGCGGGGACAACGCAACCTGGCCTCGACGATCGTCCCGAACCCTAGTGTTGAAGGCTGTGAAGAATATCTGTTTATTCTGCCAAGTCGAACGGCTTTTGGGTATGAGAAATGCCATGACGCGACAAATGATATTCCTTCCCTTCTCCTCACGTACATTTGCCACAAAGGGCTCTAGATATTACGTTTCTTCTCGCTCGGGAGTCAGTTTGTGAGCGCTTCCTGCTCTGCGTAGGTGTTGATCTCCGAATTGTTGCTTTGGCGGCGTTTTCGAGTTTTTATATTTCCGTTGACATGGCTTCGACTTCAACATCCGCGAGTGTATCAGGACGACCGTTCAGAGACAAGGCTCGTGAGATACTGTATCGAGCGATACAGTACTTTCGGCTCATGAAAATCGCATACATTATAACAAATGCGAACGTTGTAAAAATCGCCAGCGATGTGGCAGGCGTTTCGGAATCAACTACGAAGAAAATTGTGAAGGAAGGTCAGGAAAGCCAAGCAAGGGTCGACAAGCGATGACTCTTGCGTCAGCAGAAGGCGAGCAGCGCGCGACGGGAGCGCCGCCAAGAGGCAGCGTGGGAACGAGCAGGAGAACGAAGTTGCAAGAGCGAATCAGTTATCGTTGCAGGCGGTCCTTCAGTTCAACTGAGCTCCCCCTCATGAGTAGGGAGGGATGACTTCGCCATGCCTCCTGAGGTAAGCGACGCTATGATGATTTTTTTCCAAGTTGACGAGCTATATTTCCTCCTGCTTTAATTCATTGACTATTACGTAAAGCAAAATAATGAATTGAACGAATAATATACCAAAATATTTTGTTGTTGACGTCTCATTGAATGCAAACTTCATGACGCTTGAAAATTTTCTGACATATTTTTTCGACTTCTAGATGATTTTAGTTATTTTCTTCTTCCTTTAATTCTGAAAAATATGGGGATTTCATAATGTCAATTTAAAATGGAATATCATTACAGAAATGTGCATCACAAAGTTCGATTTTTCATTTACCTCTCGATGTTCCCGGGGTATCATAGCGCCACTTCAAAACGTTTCCTCGTCTTTGGAGGGATGCAAGGAATGTCTTATCTTTTGACAAGTCTTGTGTGTTGGAGGAAGATGCAAAGCAAAATAGTATTTTAATGTTGCAATTACTCATTCACAAGCAAAAACCACCGACCGAGAACCTAAACCCGGTAGGCGAATCACATATTATTCAATAAACATTCAAAGGAAAAACAATGATGAGAACACTAAATTGAACGATCAACTGAAACACAGACGTAAACTAAATGAAAAATAAAATTGAACCATTCTTTCCGCTACACTATTAAAAAACATAAATATGCAAGTCGTACATTACAAATAACATTGAAATTTCGGGCAATTAGCGATCACTTTGCTGGAGTGGCCGCAGGGCGAACCTGAAGTATAAGGGATTATGCCAAAAAACAGGGATTTCTTGAAGTGATCACACATTATTTCCTATTCGCTATTTTTTTCAGCATGTTTAATTAATGTTGAACCCGACATTTCAGTCTCATTCCTGTGAGTGCTCTAAGATTTCCATTATTAATTATCTCATCTCCTCTCTCGAGTGAAATTGGTCCTGCACAGAGCCAGGGAAAACGCATGAGCTTATCGATCGCTCTCGCTGGCTTGCTTTCACACACTCGGAGTTCGAGCACGCTTTTTCTCTACCAGTGAAATTCGTACGTAGATCTGTCAAAGATCGGAACTATAATACCGCTCATTCTAAGGCAATGATGTCAAGGTCTCCTACTGGTGGCAGTGGCACGCCTCGCGGCTCCGTGCAATGCCACGAGCATCTCTGCGCCACTAGCGTCGCGAGAGGAAACTATTAGTAACATCGCCGTTTTACAATAGTGATGGCGCTCTCTTGTGGCGGGGTTATGATTTGCGTAAAGAGGCGATTTCGTCGTGGCATTCGTGCCACATACTTTAAAGATTTAATTTTAAAGAATAGATTTCGTTAAGCTATGTTTTTAATAAGCTCTTCATTTGCTTTCCTTCATTAGCTTTGAATAAGCACTTAGTGCGAAAAAATAATCATTAAATTACGTACCTTTCTCGAGAAAACCTTGTAGTTTCAAAAACAATTTAAAATATTGCATGTTTTACCCCAAAACGAATATTTTTTTAATTGTACATATACTCTTTCTAGATCTAATTTGGAAAACACTCTTCATTAATGAACAAGTTTCTCTTCAATATTGTTACTATGTCACCAAAAAATGTGAACTGGGAATATGAAATTCAGAGGGATCAACAACCCCCAGATAGTAGAAAACAATTTTACAATATGTCAGGTATATTCACACCTAACGGACAATGTGCATAAAATTATGTAATTAATGTTTGAATAGACTTTTATTTAACTTAGTTTTTAATTAATTTACATGGTTTGGATGAATTGGGACTGGTTTGGATGAATTTCCGGACTGTTTATTAAAAACTTGCGCACCTGCCATTATTCACCCGTTAACTCACATTTCAATGCTTCTTCATGCTCAGGAATATTTATAGATCTTCCTGATAGCAAAAATTAAGCTACGTTTTAAAAAAGGGAACAAAACTGAAATTCAAAATTACCGACCAATTTCTCTTTGGTCAGTTTTCTCAAAAATATTTTTTCTATACGCGAGTGGAAGCTTTTCCAATGAAAAAGTTTTCAGACTCACAACACGGTTTTAGAAAATCAAAATCTGTGGAAACTGCCATTTTTTTCTTTTCTTAAAAATGTTGCTTCGTCAATGGAGCAAAATAAAGCACTCAAAGGAATATTTGTATATATTTCGAAAGCTTTCGTCGGTATGGACCATAACATCTAGCTCTCAAAATTCCCTTCATTCGGAATACGTGGTGTAGCCCTAGACTGGATAACCTACCTTAAAAATCGATCTCAAAGAGTAGGAATACAGTTCTGGAACGTAAGAACTTTCCAATTTACTTATCTTATTTAGTTATTGACTTATTTTTCCAATTCGCCAATTGAGCATGGGGTCCCGCAAGGTTCGAACCGAAGTCCTATCATCTTTCTGTTATACGTAAACGATTTGCCCTCGTCTATTAAATTATATGGAAGAACGGTTCTGTTTGCCGATGACACGAATGTTTTTTGCAAAATATAAGTAATAAATAGTTTTATTTTAGAATTTTTAAACAAACTAATAGTTATCGAAGGAAAAACGCGTTCAATGCATTTTTGCATTTCAAATCGTCAATCTCATACTCTATTGAAAATGAACAACATGCAGTTAGTTGAAGTTAAGGTAACAAAATTTGTGTTTCAATTCAGTCAAACCTCAAATGGAATGTACATATAACAGAATTAACCACTAAATTAAGTCCATTATGTTACGCATTCAGCACTCTTTCCAAATCTGTCAGCCTTCATGCAGCTCATTGCATGTATTTTGCAAATGTATATTCCCGCCTGAGATATGGCATAATATTCTGGGAAAGCTCATCCTGATGTACCCAGGCCTTTGAATTGCAAAAGAAAATTATTCGGATAATGAAAAAATGTCATCCATGTGATCCCCGCAATCCTCGTTTCATTGAGCTTGAAATCTTAGCATTGCTATGCCTACTTTTTACGAATCTGTAATTTTTGTCAAAACTGACTTAACGGTGGAAACATTTTAATGCAATACTGATATTAATAATTACAACACACGTCGTAGAAATCAGAATCATCAAGTGTCAGTATCAACAGCTCACTGCAAGAAATCCATATACATGTACTTTACCACACATTGCCAGATGACATTAAACAATTAAAGTCAGTACACAAATTTGAGTTAAAAGTAAAATTTTATTTATTAATTTATTTGGTCAAAACAGTAAAAACTCTATGTGACGTATGGGGGAGGATATTATCTGCGCACATTTTCTTGAGGTCCACAATGGAAAAAAAATATTTTCTGCTGCATAATTATTTCTACACAATTAGAGACTGTACTGATCATCAAAAAGAAAAGAAATGTTTATTTTGACAAACCAATGAAACAATGCATTAGTTTACAAAACAATTGGTGATATGAATAAAAAATAAGTACTCCAGAGCAATTGCTCACGAGTACAAGTAGGAACTACTACTTCACATAAGCAATTGCGCCTTTTCATATGAATAAAAAGTTTCGTGAAACACGGAGCATTTACTTCTCTCTGAGTAATTCTCACTAACTGATCTGTTACGATTGATCGATTTCCGTCTACTTTGCTTGTCCCGTTGCCGCAGGTCGCGTATGGTGCGTCGTGCGTGGTCTTTCAATCCTGGCCACGCGTGCTTGTTCCTGATGATGTCGTCCGTGTTAGGTTAAGTGGTACAGTTGACGTGCATTGTTCGCGAAATCGTACGAAAACTTCCATCATTCATTCACTCACTACCAAGAAGGTCACGTGCAATTTTCGAAAATTCAGAGTTAACCGTGAAAATCGGACGTTTCGGACGTATCGAACGTATCGGAAGTATCGGAAAATCGGACATACACCTTCAAGTATTATGGAAGAAGAAAATTGGAGTCTTTTTGAGAAAATTTTGAAAATGTATGGGGGGCCTCATTAAAAAATTCCCCCAAATTTTATAGACTCTTTTTCAAAATCTCTAAGCTTCGACTCGAGCCAGATCGACAGGGGTTTCTTCAATCTGAAACAATTCTACGTGTGGTTTAGGCTCTAGTAGTGTTCACAGAAACGGTGGACGTTTTGCTTTCAATTGTTTTTTTTGTCGGTGTCAAGAACCCCCAAAAGAGGGTTCTGGCTACACCACGTAGGGTATTTTTTCGTAATTTACCAACTGGATTTATCAACTTTTTCGCTATCATGGCCTGGCAATGAATTTTTTCTGCCAAAAATCCGCCGTTTCTTCGTGCAGCATTACGTAACTTTCTCTATACTACGTGTATACGTGTACTCCTTATATACGTACGTATATGGTAAAGTAAAAAGACTTATTATGCCATGTATCAGGTAATGCACTTCAGCTTTAGGGTCAACGACCCCATCTCGATCGAGTTTTTATCCAGTTTCCCTGATCCATAGAGCAAATGCTGAGATGGCCCCTTGTTTTGCTTCTGGATATAAATGTAGCTTCACTATGCTCCCGTTTTGTTTAACATTCTTTTTCCTTGTAGTGGTAGGAGTGGAGCTGGAGGTGAATTGTTATTTTGTTAGCAATGCAGAAAACTCAGATCTGGAGATCGTTTACCGAGGCAAATAATGTTTCTACAACTCGGGAACAAAAATGTCTAGTTTTATCAAATGTTGCTAATCTCGGGCTTTTTTAAAATATTATTATGTTTTGTTTTGTTTTTTAAACGTTGTCATGATTCAACTATTTATGGTTGAAATGTTGGGAAGGGATTCTGGAACTCAAGAAATCGCGCGCAAATGATCTTCTCCTCCACACAATACATACAGTTTTTTGACTAAATAAATAGTTTGTTTTATTATTAGTGTTCTGAACTTTGGAAATTACATTCTCGTCATTTGATGGAGCTGCAACAAACAGTTTGTTGGATCACCCGCCGCCACTGCCGTTGAAAGTGGAGTAAATAATGTTACGTCTAAGAGAAACTCTTAACCAATAAACAGTGTCCCGAGATCCGGTGACGCCTCCAACCTTCGTTATCTATCGTCGTCTTTTCGTCCGCCGACGCGGAGGGCGAACCCCGATAACAGGGCTGGTATCGGCATCGTTCGTTCTCCATAATGGCAGTCCCGGAACTAGCATTCTCGGCCCCAGCGGTCCTGGCGCGCTGTTCTCGTCGCCGAGAAAGGTCGAATCTGGCAGAGTGTCTTTGAGTCCGCCTCTTCACCTACATTATCTCTTCTTCTCACAAGTACGCAAAGTTTACTACAAAACGTATTGATTTCAACAATGGAAAGCAATTTCATCACATCCTCTCAATACAATCTGGAATTTTCGGTCG
Organism: Acheta domesticus; assembly: GCA_031308135.1. Lineage (NCBI taxonomy): Eukaryota > Metazoa > Arthropoda > Insecta > Orthoptera > Gryllidae > Acheta > Acheta domesticus. The sequence continues at coordinate 145,129,573 of JAHLJT010008446.1, read as the reverse complement.
TAAAATCTGTGTTTTAGTTTCTTTTGAGCTCTAATTCACACAAGTTAGGAGTAAGGTCTATTAGTACCATTTCAGAGATGGTTAACATTGGTACAGATGGAAAAGATATACAGGCAATCTTGTACCCGCAAATCGGGAGGTCTGTAAGGATGCAAGGAGGGATGCAAGTAGTATGTGCCACGCATAATTGTTAGATAAGAAGCGTGAGCCAAAATTTGGAAAACACCTCAAGAGTATGATCTAGTTGTGCCGTTCTTCGGGAACATTGAGATATTTTAATTTGAGAGAGTTCCTTCACATGAAGCATCGACATGCAAATTTTGTAAATTTGTAATTTTCTTCTTTTAAGTATTTGCGCCAATAAAAAAAAGAAAATGCATTTTTAAATATTGTATATTTCCGATTTTCATTTTGAGGTCTTAAAGTTTGAACATTGCAAATATTTAAAAATGTTTGAAAATCTGTCCTACTCCTCCAATATTAAAGCCAGAGAAACTCTCCTCATATGAATTTATACCGAATTCTAGATTTTATTTAATTTCACATATAGTCTTTTAAGAATATGAGTAGTTGTTGAGAATGTTTAACGGAAACCGTGACATTTTCCCGTAAATGTGTAAATAAGAATTTCTCAAAAACGGCTGTACTTTTTTATTTAAAATTCTTGTAGGGATAAAACAATACCTGAATTACGTGGCAGTAGAAATATTTTTCATGAAAACGTGAAGTTTTAAAAATTACAGTTTTCTTGTTTTAGTACCCCTCGTAATGCCCCTTTAATTTACAGATATATTTCCCGATTTGATGAATATGTGAGCAGAAACCCTAGAAACAACTCCTTGTGCAATTTCTCGAAGTACCACAATTTCTCGACTAGAGGGAACCTCAAAATTATACATTTTTGAAACCGCTAAAACAAAATTTTCTCGAAGACAGATCCAAATATTTTTATCGAAAAAATTCACATTATTATAGGTTGGGTTCTTCTATGATATTCCGAGAGCCTTATTTGTATTTTTAGGGAACCCAAAAGTTAAGAAAATGTACAAATGTAGGTATTTTTATCAAACTAAATATATTAAATATCAATTTGCTGAAAATAAAAATTAATCCAGTGTATTAAACAAAATAATCTGTAAATGTTACTTTCTACAACATTGCTACTGAATTTTTTTAATTTCAAATAAAATATTCATGTTAAAATGTTCAGTTAATATTGAATTTAAAGATTTGAGTTATTTCTATGAAGTTTATGACAATAATCAGATACATAAGATAGACAAAAGAAGAGAGAAATGATCAGGTGGTATAGAATTCGTCTAGTCTTTGGAGAAACTTATTGTTTAAGGGATATTTCAAACGATACAGTTATAATATATTGTGGAGTCGTATATTGTATTGGAAAGGTACACAAGTACAATATCTTTATTTTATCTCGCAACCCATGTCTGGGGGCACCTGCTCTTGTAGTAATTTGACAACCGCGTATCATCGCCACCAGTCAAGACTCGGCCGTGAGTGGCACGTCGGGACGGCAGAGACAGAGGAGGGACAATGATTTTTTTTTATAAAAACACATTTCGAGGTTTAAAGGCGACAAACTTATCTACAATTTCATCAAAATCTATAATTTTTAAATAGATCATTAAAATTATATTATTCCAACTGTTGAATTTTCTACGTGGTCGGCGGCGCCCCCCCCCCGGTACGTCACTGACAGGATGTTCTTGAAACAAATGATATTGATGTGATATAGAGAATGTGGAGGGAAGTTACGACTGATATATCGATTTACTAACAGCAACGTAGCAATATTTAATATGTAATGAATGCCTTCTCCGAGAGAAAATCTCGTGAAACATCATCACCAAGCTCTTCATTACTTAAAGAGGTACCCGGAAAAGGATGTAACTAACAAAACCACAATTTTACAATAGAAAGAAAAAAATGTTTGTAGGACATATTTTTATAAAATACATTAGTGAATCCATGGTCATCAGTGAGAATACAACTCAATTTCATTCAACGCCTGCATACAATATTTCATGATTATTTAAGCGTGTTAAAGTGTTCTTGTGTTGTTTTAACTTAAACCAAAACTCAAGAACTTCTATGCTGTATTAATTCTTTTAATTACAGAACGGTAACAACAGTATAATACATATACGGTGGCTTTGCTGTTACAAACTCATGGAGTTTTCTCTTGCTCTAGTCAGGATAGTCTTCTGGAGGCCTGACAAATCTGTAAAATCATTTTATTCCTTTACTTGGCAATAAGTATTAATTATTGTTTTAGAGTAAATATTGATTCCTAAAGCTCCATTGTACTGAAACATAAGTAGATAACCCCCCCCCCACAAAGTAAATAGGATTATAGTTCTTGCAAAAATTAAACAAAAACTAAGCATCTTGCATCTATGTATACATTAACATTCTTCGAATCAATTTTAATTCGTACAGTTTTCAATATTCTTGAGCGAACCGGATATGGTCCTAAGTAGGGAGGGGATAACTTGGACGACAGAACGTCACTTCGAATGTAAACATATGAATATGTAAGTATATCTTCATATACAAAATATCCGCTGGAGAATCTTGCTTTACTCGTACGGGGATTGACATGCTGAAAATATTGCATAATGATACAATGATCATGAAGTTTAGCAGAATTTGAACTGTAATTTTTAACTGAATTAAAGAAATCGTACGGCAAGCATATGTTTGTCCGTATGCAATTTTTGTGCACGATGCATTTAATTCTATTAAACATGCATCGAAGTGCCAATAATATAATAGGTAACCGTATATACCAGGAAGAAGTAAAAGTTACAACGCATCGAATAGCGGACATCAGTGTATAATCAGTGGATAAATCTGTCCCATGAGTCTTGATGTGCAGTTCTTATCTGTTTAGCATTATCCCTTTTTTGTATATATTCTTCTTTAACTTCTTGTTTTTTGTTTTGAAGAAATATATTGTATGCTACGTCTTTATCTTTTACGACTTTCGCTATACAGTCATTCAATATTCTGAATCCCTTTCCCTTCTTATGCCTTTTGTTCTGTCCAATACTTTCTGACTGCCTTCTCTACGTATTCCTTTCCATTCTGACAGTTTTTGTGCACATCATGGGCAGTTGGAACAGTTAACAAAAGTTGTTGTACTCGCTCTTGGTAAATTTTTATGCTTTCTTGACCTAATAAGTACACTCAAAAAATTTCATCGCGTGACTGTTTCTTTGGTTTACTTTTCTTCCATTCAGCTATTATCGCGATCGTTGCAATCATTAGAGTGGTCTGCATATACGTCACAACTCGTTGGTTACTAATTTTGTCATTTTCGATTACATAATCTCTCTCTCTTATTTATAGTCTCTCTCTCTCTCTCTCTCTCTCTCTCTCTCCCTCTCCCTCTCTCTGTTTTTAAAATTAATACTATAATTTCTTACATTTAATAGTAGAGTTTAATTGTTTAAAATAGTATTTATTGAAGTGTTATTATAGATTTATTAAATAATAAATAATATCTATGTACAATACAAAATATACAATATAATACAATTAGCATGATCAGGTTGCGTGGCCAGGGAAAGGAAAATTAAGGCATAAGGGAGAATGTAACTGGTAGACCTAAGGACTGTCTTTTGTTGATTACACAGTATAATCACAATGTGCTGTGATAATATGAAGAAAAATGTTTTGTTGTTTAATAAATATGACTGTCTTTAATATATGTGGAACTTTATTTAAAATATACTCCATAGGAGAGAAGTTTATACGAATTATTTATACAATTATCAGGAGTATAATTTATAACAAAGTATTATTACAGATATTTATTGAGGAGATCTATAATATGACAGCTAATAAGAGCCCAAAACTCCCTTGTCTGGGTACTGTGAAAGCACGTTGGCAAATTGGGCAACACCGTAATGTTCGTGAAATTGGAATTACTGCTCAGTACTCATGCCTTACGTTTACGCGTGCCTGACAGTTCCTGCCTGGTTCCTCCTGGCCTTGTAAATTCCTGTTCGTGTGGCCAATGCAAAAATTACTGATGCTTCTGGTAACATTAAATTATTGCATCATATAATTTTTAAAGAAGTATATTATTTACGCCATCATTCATAAAATTATAGTATTGTCGGAGAGAAAATCTTCAGCAGTGTGTGGAAGTGTGATTTTTCAAGGGTCTAGGTCTTTTGTAATATTTTGTGTCAGGGAAATTATCTTGCATTCAAAGTGAGGAGGTTTAAATGTTTTGAAAATAAGACATGTATTCATTCTAGAGTAATCTAAAATGCATGAATTTTGTTCGATGTGTATCAAATGTTAGACAAATAGGTCCAAAGAGGAAATGGGCAAATTGATCATTTACCCTTAGATTCTATGAACCTCAAGTGTCAAATTACATTCGCACATTCCTTCCGAAAAAAAATCTTAACATTTACTAAAAATAAACACTATGAGAGAATAACAATTTGTACAAATGCAGATGAGAATCTACGAACTGCTAACTAGAATATAATCTACTTATTATTTAAATACTTTTCATATACAAGTGTTTAATTTCTCATCGCTTCATTAATCAATTTTTAAATACTAACTTTGTAGTACACTAAATTATTGATTAACAATTATTATCAAATAAAAACATATTTTAAGACTTTTGTACGAATAGTTTATACAAATATCCGGGCGAGAGGACCCCCGGATTGATAATTTCATATCCGGAGAGTATACCCGGATTGAAAATTTCACTTTCACACAAGCAAAGTATTTTATCAATTCAACCCATTTAATGTCCCGATTAATCTACTTCTAAAACCCTTAAGTACTGAATGTCCACCAACGTAGCTCAACAGATTGGAGCACTGACCTTTGCAGAAGGTTACTGGTTTGAGTTCAGTTTATGATATCACGCAATTTCATGATAAGGTGGTACGGAAGGCAATGGATATCTACTAATTATCTCGTGTAATAGAGAGAAAATATGAATAATTGTCAAATCAAATCATTGTCATGGAGTGGAAGTCACAAATACGACAATCAGAAAAATGCAAAATAATAATAATGCTCTGAATGTAAAAAATTATCTATAATCTCACAAGATCAAAAATTTGCTCGAAGAATGTAGTACTGAAGTGATTTGTTTGGAATATTTATTGCTTTGAGCGTTTCATTCGGGGCCTAGAGACCGTTCTATTCATTACTTTTCATATTTGCTGGAAATCTGGTTCATATCAAAGGTAAGATTTTCCAGAAGTGCAGATATATTCATTGCGCCCAGTAGGCCGAGAGAAATGCAAGAACCCTAGCGAAGTACTTGTCGCTCGATTTGAATGAAGCGCGCTATGGGAGTGGTGATGCCGACTTGCTCGTTACCATAGAGCAGGGCCGTCAGACGATCGAGCACGCGAATGGCCTTCGCAAAGGTTTCGGGCACGCGGCGATATCAGCTTAGCGAAGTCACTCGAGTTACAGGCGGGAAGCAGGGGTGAGAAAACATCGTGCGAATGTGGCGAGTTGGGTGAAACACACCGGTTGGTATATCATAAAGAGACATTTATTAACTTTAACGAACTTTAAGTGGAAATTGACATGTAAATAAAAACTACAGTCATACAAGCATTGATCATTACACCACGGAAGTATTAACGCACGTTTCTACTTAGTGTTAGAGAAAGCAATATAAGAGAATTATTAATTCTAATGAATATTTGTGAGAAAATAAATATAAATCAAAATATATATTAAATCAAGATAAATATTGTATATCATAATTTCAGAACAGCACTGACACTATTATTGAAAATAAACATTTAAAGAAATACGATGTGCATATCTTTCGTGTGAAAATGAACGCAATAAAAGCACTTAAAAATTATAGAATAATGATGAAGAGTCCGGAAAAATATGTAGAAAGTCAAAAAACGTGAAAAAAACGTTCATAAATATTTAATGAAAACAGTAAAAATATATAATAAGTATGTAAAATCGGATACATTATGTAATATTAAAATACACTAAGTTTTAAACACTTTTACCTAATACAAAATTGCATTTATGAAAACTTTCCTAAAAACATTTAAAAATAATACAAACGTTTTAAAAATCATTTGGAGAGCACAAGTTACATTTTGCAGTATATAAGAGCCCACTCGAACAAACTTTTTATACGTCTTCTTGCCACGACTGCTTTCTGTGCATCCCTGAGAAATCGGAGAGCGAGCTTCCCTCGGCCGCGGGCCCTGCGTGCCCTAGCGGAGCGCAAGCGCGCTCTGAGCACGTACGTGCTCCGTTTGACGGCCCTGCCATAGAGTAAAGATGTATAGAGATGTACATCCTTACTCTATGCTCGTTACCGTCCTGATCTAGAAATCGCGCGGAGACTGCCTTCGCACTAAGGCTTGTGCTTTTTCAGAACTTTCGCGTTTGATACGGCCGATGTTCATCAAATTGCGCACACTGATTTTTCGTGATACTAGCTACATCAGCACTATCTTTTTAAAAAGCATTTTCAACAGCTGGTTCCCTCACAATTCTAAAATTTCTAGTCGGGTCTGCCAAGTCACCACCAAGGCAGAAGTTAAAAGGACAAGCTAGATAGCAAGAAGTTACAAGGTCAGAACATAGAACGTCTCGTCTTTTGATTAATAGGGCAAGTTAAATACAACACGTATCTCGCTCTAACCAAGAACCGTCGGTCTTTAAAACAATACCGCGCATAAAAACTGTTTATTTCACGAGTCCGATGAAATACGAAACTTTTGATACCTATGAGTCCACTTCTAGGTATTTTCCTAACTCACATGGATAAAACTATATTGCTCTTTGATATGTTTTACAACTTTTGTTTTGTTTCATTCAAAGTTTTTATACGTTTTCTAATTGTTTGCCGCCCTGGTTCAATCCCCTCTCGAACCAGGGTCACGACGGCGCTGCTTCTATACGTCGTCATCTACAGAGATTGCTCCGAAAATTCGAAGTAATTGCTTCTCACTAGAAGCGGCTGAGCAGTTACTTACCAATAGAGAAATTGCTCAAAATACTCTCGTCTTTTATTCAATTACTCTCGTCTTTTATTCATACTGTTTGAAGCATTTGCTTTGAAATCCCGAGAAAGAAGTAAAAGCTCATTTTTATTCGGCTCGAAATCAGATTTAAATTGCACGATCAGTCCTAACCATTAACATCGTGCCAAAGAGCGCATTAAAAAAAACTTCCAGCAGTAGAGTCCACAGAAACAAAATGCGAACAGAACATTTTGTGGATTCAGTTCAAATATTTGTTGATCTGCGAGCTACAAAATTTTCCACCATAGCTACGCGCTATAGGTTGGAGACAGAAAAAGAGGTTAGACCTCGCTTCCAAAATTTAACAAATTTAATTGTGTAATAAATGGGATTCGCAATTTTTTTGAAACAACCTTCCTTTTACTACTCCATGATTTGGGAAATAATATAATTCCAAATAGGGGATTTTTAATTTAGTGTTTGCGCAGTGAAAAAAACAACAAGTTTTTCCACCTTTCCTCGTTTTTTCATTAGTGGAATCACTCATTTTGGTTTTTTTTCTATACATCGATTCTCTCAAATACTCTCCTACATCTACGTCGTAATGCTAGTGCCACAACTGCGCTCACCGGACAAATTAAACGTTTGCCACAAGATGCTCTTTCGCTTCAAGCGTTGCTTGTCTGCACCACACGTACGAAGCAATACATCATTGTTTCCGTCTGTGTGCAACGTTATAGCCTCAACTGTTCAGAATATTTCCCCAAAAAATATGTTCCGCGTGCATCTCACGAACTTTAAAACCAATACTTTAAGATGTGTTTTTTAATAAAGCCATACCATTTTGAAAAATTTTCTCTGAAATGACCCCAATTTTCTATTATTTCAAGAAATAAGATTATGAGATAAAATGTATTCTGCAGTACTACTTGCATCATAAAAATTCCATTTTATTCTTGCTTTTTATGTAAGTCTATTTCCTAATTATTATACTCTGATTCGTTAAATATATGATTCAAGATTGATATCTAAGACACCAAGATGCAGGCCAGATTTCGGACCTGCACCAGATTACAAAGAAAAGGTACTTACCTTGCACATTAGTGCTAATGTAAATTCTGGAGTTAAGATGTAACCGTGAATCATTTAATTATTAATTTTTTACACTAATTACTTATAAATTGTGATATTTTAATGTGTCCTGTGTTTCGACCCATACTTTAGCCAGAATAAATACCATTCTTGCCTACCTATTTTAGGCAAAATAAATACCTGAACTTTCGGGCTCTTATTATTATTGTATTCTGAATGTTGGTACTGATCTTAACAGTCGTTGTAACGGTATGATAAGTGTTTTTTTTTCCTTTCTCGCCATACGAATACTTCGTAAGAAGAGAAAGTTATGTAATCGTGCGCCGGAAAACGGCAAATTTTGCGCCTGAAAAACTTTTATAACTGGGGTCTGGTAACGAAAAAGTAGATAAAACCTGTTGGTAAATTTAGAAAAAAAGTCCTCTGTCTCGTGGTGTAGTCAAAAATCAATGTTTTGTTGCTTCTAGGTACTGCAAAATCAGATTGACGGCAAAACGTCTGTCTGTCAGTCTGTGGTCAACGCTGGCGCCTAAACCGTTCAGCCGATTTTCTTCAAAATTGATATTCCTCCATCGATTTGGCTGATGTAAAGCCTTTTGGAATTTGGAACCGATATTTTTTGTTTGGCGGGTACTTTACATAAAGCCGTTGGACATTTTCAAAGTTTTCAAAAAATTGGCTCCAGATTTTTAAATTAAATTTTGTTGTTAAATAAAGCGAAGAACGTTTAAGAGAATGATGCAGGTACCATTTTCATTGATATCTCCAACTTTTCGAAAATTGCAAAAATCAATTTCAAAACTGTAAAAATGAAGATAAAGAATTTTGCTCTAAACAAAGTCGCTTGTACAAAATTATCACTTTAAATAAGGTCATGTACACTTTTTTGAAGAAACGAGTAGTTTATGCGTAAATTGCGTTTGAAATTTATCAAAATTTTGTTTCTCAAAACTGTTCCAAATTTGTTCTTTTAAATTTCCTTCACTTACGTAATAACGGACGGTAAAAAATATGGCGCTAATCCTATATCCGGGTGATGCTTGGATTTTGGAAAATTTCAAAAGAATATTTTTAAAACTATAAAATTGTAGATAGAGATTTCTGCCCGAGACGAAATCTGTTCTACAAAATTAGTTATTTAAAAAATGCTATGTACAATTTTCTGAAAAAACGAGTAGTTTTGCGTAATTGGCGCTTGAAATTTGCAAAAAATGGTTTTCTAAAAATTGCTCCAAATTTTTTCTTTAAATTTTCTCCATATGTGTAATAAGAGACGACAAATAAATACATAAATTAGTGGTGCTATAGAATGGAAGAGACCTTCTCGCAGAACTTAGTTTTCTAATCCCTATAGTTTGAACTAGTTTTCTTGTTATGAATGCTAGAAATGAAACCATCATACACTATTACTATTATATAAGTGTAAATGCCATGCATAGCAATCGTAGTCGTTCTTGATGGCGAGCATCGGCACTTCTCATACGAGGGAAGCTTCACCGGTTCGAGTCCTGGTCAGGGAATATTATTTATCAAAATTCTCTGTTGTCACAGGATATCATTGAGAATTCTAGAAACATTATTGAAAACCATGTGAAGCCATTCGAATCACAAATATAGATAATTACGATAAGTAATAACGATCTCGTTCTGGTGTCTGTAATCACGTAAACGTTGGCGTTCTGGGGTCTGTATATAATTTGTAACATTTAACAATTTTTCACATCTTTTCTCGGATTAGTAGAGTGTATGTACCATCATATGAATTGTTTCTTTATCATGCATTTGCCATTTTATAGATCGGTTCTATTCATTTAATGGTGCTGTTTTCCCGTATGGTGCTAGTGTGTCGTAGTGGTATAATGCCGGCTTGTCAACTTTGAGGATCAGATTTCGGGTCTCGGAGCGGAAAAAGTTTGCTGGAAGAAAACACTTTCTGATTTATGTAGTAGTGGAATAGCTTTTAGGACGATATAGAAGCAGTGCGAGAAAGTACGTGCGTTGGAAGCGCCACTAGTTTACAAATGGAATATGTTAGGTAGAGGTGGCATAGAATCTATAGTAATATTAGCAATCATATTTGGCGGAACTTTTAAAATTATGTTGCCGCAACGTGTTGTTTTGTTTATTTGGACGTTGCGTAATTTCCCGTGAAATGTAGACAGCCTTTCAGAAATAAGTTTCTCAGGAAAGTTTTAAATGTTTTCCTTTATTATAGAACAAATAATGATTATAAATATGGCTTTAGTATTCCCATATTAATAATATCTGCAACATCCTGGGGTATATATGTATTAGTAGGGTTAATATTTTTCTCATGGAATAAGTATTCATTTGTTTTCTTACGTTCATTATTACTTTCTTATAATTTTAATAATTTCTGGATATTAGTCACATTCATTAATATATTTAAGTATGAAATTCTCGAGGTATTGGTTGTCCAAGAGGATATGATTAACTTCATTAAGATAATCTATAGGAAACTGATGATGTGATAATTTAATACTTCTGTCGACTAAATTATAGTGTGATGCGCCAGAAGCCCTAACGGTATTTTGCATGGGAAATTTTGCAACAAGTGTGTGGTTACGATGGGATTTTACGTATGTAGTTACGATTATTTTTTTTCAACATAGCGCATCATTATTTCAGAGAAAAGGAGCTTAATGGGCATCCAGTAAAACAGCCTTGCTTTTGGAAATAAATTTTGTTACACTTAAATACAATACTATTATATAAAAACCTAACACAAATCATCATTTCTTGTTCAGGAATGGACGTCTTAGAGCAGTTATCCTTCAAACTTTGTTGCAGTCTCTCTAAAATACGTTGATGGGAGATCGAGGGAGACATTGAAATAATATCAATCGATATCAAACGATCATTATTTCCCACTTTTATTGTACTTCATTTCGAGTAAAGTTCTTAACTATTCTTGACGACTAAGCTGCGGATTTTTGCCTCATTGCCGATTTTTATCCTTCAATTAAAAATGCAGTATTCTAGATTACTTATTCTTTTTGAGGCATTAGTAGTATTATATTTTAATACACCTAATGCTTCAAAATGAGTAAGTAACCTAAAATACTGCGTTATTAACTGAAGGATAAAAATAGGAAAATAAGCAAAAATTCACAGCTTATGACATATGCTAATCGGCGTTAAGTATGGGCTTGAGGATTTTGGTTAGTTGGCGTTCAGGGGTCCCTATGGATGTGACAACTGGACACATGGGTAACCTTATGTACTTTCAAGAAACCACATGCTCCAGGCACATTTTGTGTGGTAGGATAAATCTTGTAATATGTTTTTGTATCTATATATTCGTTATTTCTACATCTTTGTATTATTTGTTGGGTCTCTGTTAGATTCTTGTTACCCTTTTCGAAATCAATTACACTCTACGTATTGCTATCACTGAGAACTTGCTCAATTTTATTAACATAATCTACTTGATAAATCGCAACATGTGCTCCTTCTTTATCACATTGAATGAACAAAATATCTGGAATTTTCTTGAATAATTTTTGTGGCTTTGAGTTTCTTAAAAACTTCAATTTGTTTTTTGCTGAACTTAATATTTCGATTTAAATATCAATTCAAATTATTTTCTACATCAAGTCTTTCTAAATAGTTCGGGAATATTATACATTGAATTCTCATTTTTTTAACGATCTCAAAAGTAAATAATTTGTTGTCCTTATAATATATTAGGAATGCTGAAATTTCTCCCCATATTAACAGTGTCTACAACATCCTGGGATATACATGTTTTAGTAAGGTTAACAAATTTCTCATGGAATAAGTGTTCATCTATTTTTTCACATTCATTATGTTCTTGTAATTTTAATAACTTCTTGAATTCGCATTTTCGGCGTTTTCTCGCATTTAAGGCGTTCCAATAGACTTGAAGCAAACGGCCCAATTGCGTCATATTAAGCATATGCACTATGCGAGGATTCATTAACAAGTTTAAATAATTTTCAATCTTATTTCAATTGTTGCAAAGAATTCTCAACTGGCAATGTATGTCTGCAATTGCTAAAGATAAAATTTCCATCTGGAATTTGCGTTGTTTCTAATGAGAAGAATTTATATTTTTATTGTTAACAAATGCTACATTTTATATTTCGTACTATTACTTATAAAATTTGGAATTTTTTTATACTGCCTGTAGGCAGTATAGAAAGTTCTTTTGAGCTTCTGTACCTTTGAATTGGGTACTTACATTCATTCCATTTTTTGAAACAAGAAAACTTCAAGCAGATTCTACAAATTAATAGGGTTTAAATTCATTTTATTTTAAATATAACAATGTTATTAATGCACACCGATAGAATTGACAATTCTAACACGTTCTGATGTTGCATAAAGAAACATAAAGAATGCTCTTTCCAAAACCCTTCGAAAATAGCCGGCACATCGCCAATCTGTAGATTTTATTGTTATCTTGTTAAAGCATATTTACATACGTTAATTAGATATCGGCAACTATCTTCTTGTAGGATTAAAGATCGATATCAAAATGACCAATATTCAGACCAGCACTCCAAGCACATTGAAAGAATCAGCGAAATAAATAGCGCAGGTCATTTTCGTTGAACTCTCGGATTTCCAATATAGAAAATGAGAATGTATATGCTGTTGTATCACCACTAGTGTACCGCCGCTTTTTAATATATTTTCTCTTTACTTCGTAAGTACTTAAGTAAGTAGCGAAGATAACGTACAGCCTTAGTAAAGAGAAAGTGAAAACAAACGTTGTGCGGCCTGGTATGCAAATCTACTCCGGCAAGCATTAATGGTTTACTACTGCTTTAACCCAATGTAATATAGTTGCTCTTGCGCTGAAGACGGTGGATCCGACCTACCGGGAACTAAGTCCTGCTCGGTTGCAGCGAGACTTGCTCTTTCCCTTCCTCTTATCGCCTTTGTTGCGATCGCTCATGCTGATTTCAGAGAGGACGTAAACATGGAGTACCCTACTCACTGGCGTGCACGAGTGTATGACGGTTATTGTGGTCGCCATACCATATGGTTCTACCTCCGCTGGCGTATCCCGCCTAAAAGACTACTACAAAAGAGGTCGAGAATTATTTAACATGAACGACAGACGGTGAAAAGTTTAAACAACTTTTTAATCAATCGAACTTGAATAGGTGACTTTTTTATCTGAGAGAAAATCGAGAAGTTTATTCGGAATAATATGAATGTGCCCTGTTTTTTGTTGTCCGAAAATGGCACCAGCACCAAATCATTTATCGTCCTTTCTACATACCAGGAAAATAAAGAAAAAACATTGAAGTCATGTGGAGATAAGTGTATAAAATTGCATGTATTTCACCCAAAATTATACTTTATTTCAAGGTCTAACTTTGAACAACAAGTTTTATTAATAATAAGTTTGTTTTAAATATTGTAGTTGTTGGAAGACATGGAAAAAATTTGAACCTATATACTTCTCGACAATTCACCGATTTCAACGAAAATGAGACCGGCGTTGTTTTTAATTTTTCTTTATTCTATTTGAGGATAAATCTTAATCAACGTAGTACTTATTAAAACTAGGTGCTCCAGCAGCACATACTTTCTCCCATTAGTTATAAATTTGCCTTTTTATAATAGAAAATTCAACGAAAACCAGATCCGAACCTTCTTTTATCTCTGGAAAAAAATTAAAGAAAAAATGTTATGGGATTTTGAAAAAAGGTTTTTTATAAATTATATTAATTTTAAACACAAATTACACGAAAAATAATCTTTCTTCAAAAAATTCAGCATGCCCCTTTCTAATGATCTGATTTTTTACAACAGACTATGTCTAAGAGAGAAATGTATCATCAATTCTGTAGTTTTGAGATGTTACCTTCTTGCAATTTTCAAAAATACTGAGAGATCGCCGAAAATGGGACCAGCATTATTTTTTACCGCCTGTTGATACATACGAGAAGAAAATTTAAAGAAAAAAAATGGAACAGTTTTTGAAAAAATTAATTAAAATAGCCTATATTTACTGCAAAATTACACGAAAAGTTAAAAAAAATTCATCCAACCTCATATCAAGATGGGCTTTTAAAGAACAAGTTTCATTAAGGAAAAAATCAGTCTTCAATATTGTAGTTGTAGCAAGACTAAAAAATTAATTTTTGCAATTTTCGAAAAATCAGTGACGCTTACATACCTGCACAGTTTCCTTTATGCTATCAGAAAACAAAGTTTATAAAAAAATGGAGCCATTTTTGAAAAGAAATTGAACTATTTTTGAGTCTTCATATAGACTTCCCTCAAACATCAAAATAGGAAGTTGAAACATTGTATATGGAGTTTTCGTTGTCACTTCTCTTTCGTTTACTCCCCTTTGAAAGCATTGACTGGTTTGTTTCGTTTGATGTAGTTTGCATCTCTTCACTGGGGTGCTCCTGATGAAGGGTTATTTGTGAGTGTTGCTGATGAATAAATGGTTGCCCTTGATGCGTAGTAGGTTGATGCTATGAAGAAGTAGTTGTTGCTGCTGTTGTTGTTGCAGGAGTTGCAATTGATTCTACTACTGTTGCAAAAGTTGTATTTGCGCCGCTGGGGAATCGTTCTGAGCACAGTATTCGCATACAAGGTCTCCACAGCATTCACGACACTTCTGATGTGTTATGCAACCTCATATTGGGGCTAGCTTTTCGTTAAATTTTAGTCACTCGCGGTCACTGATTGTTTTGCACTCACTAGTGAAAAATATTTATAAGACAAAACTGCGAAGATACTGTTATTTTGATGCAAATATACACTATTTATAATAGACAGTTTGTTGTGCAAAAAAAAAACTAGTTTAATACTCAATCTATACACACTACGCGGTGAGAGAGCTGTGGTACGGCTATTCGGAGTGAACTGGAAGATATAGGAAATAAAATCTATTACAAAGGAAACAGCTACCGATTTTTGCAACTATCCCTCCTTGTGCTCTTCATGTAGGATTTTTTTTGTCGGGTCGCATCAACTATACTGCGATTTTCGTAACTTTGTCCCTGACAGGAATCAGCTGTTTCGCTGCCATCCAATCAGGAGCATATTTCGCGACATATATTTCGCATATTTCGCGACAGTGACGTCACTATAGTGACGTTCAAGCTCCCGATTGGGTGAAATCATGAACAGCTTTTTTCTGTCAGGGACAAAGTTAGGAAAACCGCAGTATACTAGGTCATTAGTGACCACTTTTGGATTTAGCGCTATGGTATGCGGACGAAACGATATTGAGACGATAGGGGGTGAATGGACAAACACAACCATGCCCGAGGCGCGACTCGAACCCGCGACCCCGCGACTTGGGATCACTTTCGTCCTACTGTCTTAGCGATCTCGGCCACGGGGCTAACGACGATGATGTGAATAACTATATTATCCATTGAACTCTAGAAAACGTGCACAGGAGGTGAAGTTATATTTGTGTCCAGAAGCGAAACAAGGGGCCTCTCAGCATTTGTTCCAAGGGTCAGGGAAACTGGATTAAAATATGAGGGGGATGGGTGTCACTGATCCAGAAGCTGAGGCACTGGCATTAGTCTTTGAAAATTATACAGTCCAAACGGTTTATAATTCCGTCCAAACGGTTATTACCGCCCAAACGGTTATTACGAAAATTATACGGTCCAACTAATTAATTGAATATCATTGTTAAATTCAATATTACTTTCCTTTTGATGCTCGATATAGTATGTGATTGTATAGAAATAGTTACGCAGCAGAAAAGATTTTACTTAACATATAAACGTTTCTATTGATTTTAATCTTTTATTGGTCACATACATCTTTAACCCCTGTTAGCACACAACCCTACGTGCACTTGTACCTTGCACCCTACGTGCAACGTTAAGTGCTCTGCAACCTTAAGTACACTTGTACCTACTTGTATGTTATGAAATTTAACATCCTTAGCAACGTAAATATACAATCATCGATTCATCGCAAGTCAACCGTATGTTAAGAAACTAGTGGTGCTCCAACTTTCTATTATTTCTAAATTTCAATTTTCGAAAATTCAGAGTTCAAAGAAAATGAGACCCGCGCCGTGCTTTAAGCCCTTCATCTATCCGTGTTAATAAAAAGAAGGAAAAAAATGGTAAGGTTTAAAAAAAAAAATTTTAATAGCCTAGATTTCACGCCAAATTACATCATCCCTCTTACAGCCCCGATTAGGCTCCATGTGATTCCATTAGTTTGGTTTACTGAAGGAGGCATTACGTGGATAACGAGGTTGTCGAAAAATTTGTGGAAAATTGGTTCAAACACCAAGATAGAGTTCTTTAGAACCGTTATAAAAGAGCTGGTAAGCCGTTGGGACAAGTGCATAAATGTTCGGTGGGAATCTATTAAAAAGTAGGAAAAGTCCTGCTTTGTAGAAATAAACGTGTATTTCACCACATCAATTTGTCTCTTTAATTAATGAATGCCCCTCCTATTTTATATTAAGTTACTGATGAAGGAAGACCTAAGCCATTGCTGAACGGTTTACGCGCGAACGTTGACCACAACGGGCAAAAAGACGTTTTCCTCGTCAGTCGTGTTTTCGGTATCAAGGATTCACCTGTAGTCATGCTCTTATGCCACTCTTGCATCTTCATTCATGAAAGCTGAAGAACATATGGGTGGATTGCAGTACATGCCATGTTGTGATTATTTCTATTTGTTTCAAGCTTTCCTGTTGTGCACTTGCAGATTATTTCAGTTCTATTGACATTCAATTCCTTAGCAGAGCTACCTTTCTTTCATGAATTCCTTGGTGCCACGTTAAGGCGATGAGTGATAATATAATGTCCTGCATTATCAGGTTCTTTCGTAAGAAGTCATAACCTGGAATATTCCATAAACTTATTCGTTCATACCGGAAACGAGTCCAGTCTACCCGATCTGGTCCCGGTGCATAACTCCGCGGGCAATCCCATGGAATCAGGCGAGAGGGCATGGTGAAGAGCGCCGGGGAGTGGCCCAGCCACTACAGCCGCCGAGGAACGGAAAAAGGGGCTTCCGAGAATGTCACACTTTCCACTTGTTTTCTTTTGTGAGTTGAGCTGGAAAGTGGAATGCGGCGGCGGTGGCGGCGCCGGCGGCAGTTGGGGCTCGGGCGAGGGCGGGGGCGGAGTAGGGGTGGGGGTGGCGGCGCGGGCGGAGGCGAGGCGCGGAGCTGCGTGGGCAGCTCCGAAACGATAAGATGCGCTTGGCCTTTTGTTGGAAGCCACAGGGCCGGCGGGAGGGCGGGGCGTGGTGCGGGCGGGGGCGGAGGCGGGGGCGGGGGCGGGAGCGAGGAGCACTCGGCGCTGCGACCACCGCCCTCAGAGGCCTCGCGTTCCCACCGTCAGCGTTTGTTGAAAAAAGTGTTTATTGTACACTAAAGAACGGCAGCTACCTGTGCTTCCGGAGTCGTCGAGTGGTTTAGGGAGAGGGCTTCAGGGCATCAAATAAGACAGAAAAGGGTAACCGTATAGTCCAGCTCTTATGCCATTTGTTTGCACAGATACCACTTGTTTCAATTTCCTTCCCTTTTATACTCTGACATATTTTATTTAAAACTATTTGTGCTACAACAACACATACATTCTCACATTATTTCTAAATTTGCAATTTTCGAAAATTCACAGAGTTCAACGAGAATTAAACCCTCTCAAAACCACTAGTTTTTTTATGAACATGACCTTTTATAAAGAGCTGACTTTTCACAACATACTTTGTCAAAGGCAAAAGTCTTTTCCTTCAATTTTGTAGTTTTGAAATGTTAACTTTTTCAATTTCGAAAATACGAGGAGTTCCCCGAAAATGGGACCAGCACAATTCTTTACTGTCATTGATACATAATGTGCTATTTTCCCTTTTCTTCTATATACAATAAAATTTATAAAAAAATAATAGGAAAGAATATAGCCATTAAAATATGTAGTGTTGATAATTAAACAAATTTCATTGCATATTGCAAAAAAATATAATAATCTTACTGACAACATTGAATAAGAAAGAACAGATCCAAATTCACTTAAACCAAACACCTATTCATTAACAAAATAAATTAGCGTGGAATACACCACACACTACTATTTGAAGGCTTGTACTTTTTCGAATCCAAAATTATTATTGCAACTAAAATTTAATGAATTCTTGAAGTCAACCAAGAAGAAAAGTGAATTAACTAAACGTATAAATGAAACAAATAATGATTAAATACACGAAGAAAGAATATCTTGAAAAATAAATTAACTGAAATCTTCAACGTGAACAAACAACAAAAATGAATTAATTAAAATTATGGGCGAAACCAACAAGAATCAAAGAGGCACGGAAAGAATATCTTGAAGAATACGATTAACGTTTTAACTGAGTGTCATGAAATGTAAAAAAAAAAAGAAGTCATAACACTTTTCGCAGTATCTGTGCTATTCTACAGAATTCTTAATCTTAGTTCACTCCTGTTTTTTTCAACGTCATGTTATATCTGGTAAAATCTTACATGAATTAATCTTCCGTTCATGTTCATAATTAAATTATTTCTTTGATAGTCCAATCCCTTTATATCCACCTACAACAGTGTCTATATCAAATAATTTTTAACATCTAACTTTCTTTACTAATAAGATGTGCCTAATTTTTCCGATCTGTACTTCACAAGATCTGTACTTCCGAGAAGTGTTAGTGTAAGAGGACGTAATTTACTATTTAGAGGAACAGGATTTTTTCGTTACCAGGGCCCGATAATAGATTTTCTGTCAAAAATTCGTTTTCCAGCGCATGTTTATTAAACTATCTCTTCTTATGGTGTATGGGAAGAAAGTAAAAACTAGTGGTGCTACAGCAGCACATATTTTCTCGCGATGGTTATGTAATCGCATTTAATGGTTATGTAATATTATAATGTGACTATTTCTGATGTACACTTCAGCCACCATTTGAAAAATTCCAAAACAAACGAAGCGCGAAAAATGATATATTTTTAAATTCATTCGTTTAAACGAAAACAGCTTTCTGCCATTGAATTCAGCGTATGTACGTTCTACATAAATGTACCACCGACACCCGATAGCGATTTTATTTAGCGGTAAATAAAAGTATTAGTTTATAATAACGCGAACCAGCGGCAGCCGTCCCTACTACCATGTGTTGCCAGTGCAGCGTTGCCCGTTGAATTCGCATGGAATGCACATTTTGCAAATTAGCATTCTTGATACCGCTAGCAACAAAATGGAAATGCATAGAAAAATATAAAAATTCATTATAATATTGCTATATTCATCAAAACTACTAGTTTTTACACGAATTACTTGTAATTCCCGCATCTTAGCACGCAAAGCGAAATGATCAATTCGTTTTCACATTTAACTGAATTAATGGCGCAATTAGAAGATAGATTTAATGCTTAAATAATATTAAACGTAATATTTCTTTTCAAGATTCGTTTATAGCAGGATTCATTCACTGATATCCTTTATAAATAAATCACTTAAAATAATGGATATCAATGAATGAATCCTGAATAGAAGCAGCATAATACGAATCAGGGTTTTCAACGAAAATAAGACCGGCACCATTCTCTAAAACGTCCTTCTCACAATGCAACAACAAAACTTAATCAACAAATTTGAAGCTTTTTTTTGAAACTTTTGAAAATGTCCCAGAGGCTTCATGTGAAGTACCGGATCCATGTGATGTGCCAGCCTGCAAGCTCGGATACGAAAAACATGTCCATCAGGCAGCGCCACAGCGGAGACAGATTTTGCTATGTGTTCGAAAGCTCAATTTTCCGTAGGGAAAAGCTGCGCGCGCATCACGTGGAATCATACTTTCATCTCTCAGAAGTTTCAGAATTGAAGGACATTTCTTATTGGAATATTTATATACTGATATATCGTATTACATTCTACGTATTAACCCTCCAAGGACGAGTGTGACGTATACGTCACAGCGAACAAGTTGTGGCACGTCTAATTTCCTGTCTCTGCAAGTCGATATTTCTGTGCGTGTCAGGGCATTGTAGTCGCAGAAGGGTCTGGTTCGTCAGTTCATAGTGCGATCTTGTCCGAGGAAGGCGTTATAAGAGTTTTTGACGGTGTTTAAAAATTGTGATATATTTTCGATGGACCCAGATGTTAGGTAAGTTGAATTTATAGCTTATATTGTTAGCAATTCAATTTATGTCAATGGTTTATTTATCACAGATAGTATTAAAAGTAATTAAAATGATTTAATTAATTTTATTATTGTTACGGGAAGGTGTGGAGGCGTGAAAATGTCAGTGTGACGTATACGTCACACTCGTCCTTCCCCGTAGCTTTTCACGCGTCTCCACATTTTCCACATTTTTTTCATTTTGTTCCATTTCAAAGTCGAAAATTGAAATGTTTATATACATTTTCATTTATCAGAAATAACGACCGTTTTAGAGACGGACTGACTGTCGCAGAGATAATTCAGTTGCTTGAAGACATTCAAGGCATCGTTGGTAATGATAATGGTGATGATAATATAGAAATAGAGGATATTTTTATTGCACCACCGCCCGCAAACGAGCTGACTGATGAAGACAGTGGTGATGAGGACACAGGAGGTCTACTGGACAATCTGTGTGGCAATCAATTGTGTGAGTGAAGCCGAGGCAGTTTTGTCTAATGGAATTCGCATTGGAGGCCCGGTACACGATTTATCGGGGTATTCCGCAAAAAGGGAACGTGAGTGGATAGATGGAGATCTAGTTGATTCAATAAAAAAAGATGGGATATTTACAGAAGACTATGCCCACAAATATAAAAATATGACACCCGTTCAAATTTTTGAAATCTTTATAGATGAAGAGGTGATTTCCCTTTTCCTTACGGAGACCAAGAAATATGCTTTGTCAAAAAATGAAAGTAATATGAATGTTACGGCAGAAGAGATAAGGCTTTTCTGGGTGTACTGATCCTTTCTGGTTATAATGTTTTGCCAGGGGAAAAAAGTTACTGGAATACCAAGCCAGACATGAAGAATATATTAGTATCTGAATGTATGCGGAGGGACAGATTTTTATTCATAGCCAAATACTTTCATGTTGCTGATAATTCTGATATTGACAATAATGACAGATTATTCAAGCTCCGCCCACTCATGAATCTTCTCAAGAAACGTTTTATTGATAACTTTCTTGAATGTGAATTTCTTGATTATGACGAATCCATGGTGAAGTACTTTGGCCCACATCCTTGCAAGCAGTTCATTCGTGGTAAACCCATAAGGTTTGGGTACAAAATATGGTGTCTGAATACATTCTACGGGTATTTGATAAATTTTGAAGTCTATCAAGGGAAAAATACACCAGTGACAAACTCTGAATATGAAAAGATTTTTGGTAAAGCCACTGCTCCCTTGATTTCATTCTTAGATGAACTGCCAGATCATAAAAGAAGTTATCCTTATCATATAATTACAGACAACTTATTCACCAGCTTCAACCTTCTCAAGCATTTGAAAGAACGCGGATCCTCAGGGACTGGAACCATTAGGAAAAACAGGATTCCTAAAGATTGCCTGTTACCATCGCATGAACAAATGATGAAGATGGATCGTGGGATATTTCGAAGCACAATAGAGAAAAATGATGGAATTCTTGTTGGGAAATAGATGGACAATAATGTGGTTGCTGTTGCATCAAATTCGCTCGGAGAATCTCCAATCAAGCATGTTAAGAGATATTCTTCGAAAGAAAAAAAACATATAAATGTCCCTCAACCAGCTATTATTACCACATACAACAGAAACATGGGTGGTACAGATCGAATGGATCAAGACATCAATCAGTACCGTATATCAATCAGAGGGAAGAAATGGTACTGGGCAATACTGACATGGCTTATAGATGCAGCTATAAATAATGCTTGGCTGATTTTCAAGAAGACTGGAAAAAATATCACTAAGCTGGAATTCAGAAGAGAGATTGCTATCACATACCTCACGAGATACAAAACACCTGTCAAATCTGTGGGTCCAACAGCTCTCAGCGTCGAACAGGTCAACGCGAGTTTTAGACGACATTCGCTATGACAGAGCTGACCATCTACTTGGGGAAGTTGGAAATAAAAAGAGAAGAAGGTGTGCTAATGATGGATGCAAAAGTGTCGTTGCTTCAATGTGCACAAATGTGACGTAGGTTTATGCTTGAAATGCAATGTACCATTTCATACAAAAAAATGAACACTATTTTTCTGCTGTGTAAGAAGTGTAATATGTTTACTAATGATATTGTAGTCATTGACTAGTCATTTAACCGTATGCTTCGAAAATGAATGCTTTCCTCGTTAAATATTTTCTCTCTTTCAACCCAGCACAGTTATCACCCCCAAAGGACGAGTGTGACGTATACGTCACACACTCCCACGCCTCGCTGAATCATAGAATATTTTTTTCAGTATTTTTTGGAGATTAAACTAAAGTAGTTAAATTGAAAAATGTAACGAAGTTTAATTTTTTGATAAAAAATAATTTTCGTCCTTGGAGGGTTAATATTTTCCTTGCGTAGACAGTGTCTACCGTGTTTACCCTCAGGCAACGCCGTTACAATGAATGTATTTCACATAGCATTCTATTTTAGCTCCACAAGTACAATTTAAACTTCTTGGAGAGAGTTGATATAAATGCTTTTCTAAAATGTATGCAACTGAAACTAATCGCCATCCCACGGCGCCCGCTAAACGCCATCCCCGCAGTGTCGGATGATTTGACACTGTCTCTATCTACTTCCTGGCCCTTCAAATGATTGGCCGACATTCCCCACCCTTGTCCTCCTCAACTAATGTAAACAAAAGTTGAAGAATAAAGGTTTCGCCGTTGTAATAAGTAATCATAAACTCATTATTTACTTGCTTATAACTTTCAAAAGATTCTTAAAAATAGAAATGGAAATTTTGAGAATGTGGTTGAAGCTTCTTCTAAAGTACCCCCAATAACAGAAGGGAAGAAAAATCGGTTCCTTAATTTTTTTCTCCAAAATATCCCATTACTTTTCAATAGGATTAATGTCTAGAGATTGTGATGGCGTTTCCAGATATCATGGTGTATTAGAAAGGATCCAAATTCTTGTGTTTCACGCACTGTTCTTTGGATCATTGTCCTGCTGAAAAGTTAAATCATCTTTGAGTTCCATTTCTTCAGCATTTTTGTGTAGTTTACTTTTCACAATATTGATGTACAAAGGATGTTCTATTGTACCATTTATAAAGTGAAGATTTTCCAAACCAGAAACACTCATACACACCCAAACGAGTACGGAACCGCCTCTATATTTCACTATGGGCTGTAAGTTCTCTTCTTAAAATTCAGAGTTTCTCTTCCTCCACATCATGCATCTCCACATCTGCGCCAAAAATATTAAATTTACTTTGATCAGTAAAAATCCACATCCTAATAATTGTTCCACATTTATTAGGAACTGTTTCAATATTTTTAGTAAATTCTAAGCGTTTTTTTTGTTAATGTCATTGATCCAGAACTTCCTACGAGTCACACGTTCATGGTACACACCGTTTCTTAGCATTATGCGAACTGTACTTAGAGAAATGTCTATTCCAGAAGCAAGTTTGGAGCCCTAAGTTTAGGATATACATTAATGTCGCGAAAAAATGTTCTTGTGTGACGTTCATTCAGCAACTACGACTGTCCACTCTTACGTTTATTCCCCAGTTTTCCGAACACATAATCAAGTTAGTGTCACATTAAATACAGTAATGCGTGACTTTGCAAAATCTTTCCCATATCTCTGAGATCTGCATTCATTACCAAACGAATTATTTTTCTCGCTCCTTCACTTGCTTCTTTTTCTTTACACCCCATAGTGACATTTGAATAAATACCTCAATATCGTACACTTCTGAGTCACCGACTAATGAAGAATATTAGAAAGAAAATTGATATGAAGACTATTACAGCTAAGGGTTAAGATGTCACTCCAGAGTGAACGTCACTGCATAGGTGACTGCGGCTGCGGTGACTTCCAGGAAAGCCGTTACAATGTTTGAGAGTTTGCATGTTGCAATACTTTTGGCTTCCTTTTCTACGAGGTATTTGCTTATATTTCTGGTTTTTCAATTTCCCGTACACTTGACGTGTTTTTTATTATAGTGTGTCATAGTGACGCTGTATACATAAAAGACAGGATGTGCCTTTGTCTATGGAAGCCACAAATAGACAGACCATTAGGTTGAGCAGGAAGGGGGCGTGTCTAATATGGGTTTAGGCTGAGCCAGAAAGTAGAAAGGGCGCGGAGGCGCCAGGGTGCGGCAAGACACGTCACAGTGGTCTGTTGTAAACGTCACAAACGCGCACTAGCCAGCTCTGAGGGACGGAGGTCACATGGGGCACCCATGTCACTTTAGATACGGAGTGGGAGTAGATCATGTGATCGGTCGGTCATGTGACCGTATCTATATAAGGTGAGGTAAGGGCATATTAGGCAGGATACATTTGCGGCACGGAGCCAAATTGGTATCTTTATTAAGTGCTCACGCACTGCGCTCCAGGGCGAGCGGCCGGACTTGTCCGGGGGAGACGTCAGTCTCACATTTAGCGACGCGGTTAAGCGTTCGCTATATCTTGCGGTCAAGCAAGGGCGGGTGGGGACTCGCAAGGCAGTCGCCGGTGGCGGCTAGGATAAGCTGTTCTTAGGAGGGTTCCGTAAAGCCGTAATTCCGTAAGTGTAAATGAACTTGTGCAACATTGTATATATTTCTTTAGTTACAAATAAACTTGTTTTGTTACGAACCTTTCGTGTCTGTGTGAGTAATTAAACGACGCTACAGTAGCAACTTTACTACTTATAATGTATTTAATTCCGCTGAAAATTTGTCATTAATATTTTTTCTATGCAAAATTTATTGACATTCTCAGATTTTCAAGATGTTCCAATACTTTTGACACTGACGTACTACTTTTTGAGCAACGGCAGTTTCTCTCCCTTGTATATGCTGCGTAAAAGCTCCGGTTGGACGTCCTTTCTGATCAACAGCAATCAGCTCTCGTAAACTATCATCTAAATTGTCCAAAAAGAGACAAATAAATCACTTTTGCCCATTTTTACACGAATCTTCAAGCCAACTCACGGCACTGCCTCAGTGTGAGATGAGTTTGCATCGTGTCTCTGTCTACTTCTTGGCCCTTCCATTTCAAATGACTCATATACGTGTGGTCGCCCAGTTCAGAGTTAATCTAATTCGAATAGTCGACACTTTACGAAGGAACTGCTGTTCTCAGGCCGAAAGACGTTTCATCTGGCCACAGTAGTGCTGTGTCATATTGACGAGTACCACTCGAGCAGGTCACGCGGAGAATTCCTCCTCAAACCGATATCGAGTTTTCGTGCCGCATACAAAGCACGTGCCGAGTAAACTCACAGCACGTGCACAAAGCACGTGCAGAATATAACATGACAGTACCGTCTTTTTTTGGGATTTTTAAATATAAAATCCTTTGTTATTTTGCTTAGCTCAGTCGGAAGACAGTAAGACCTTAGTTCATGTAAAAGAAACAAGGGACTTAAGGACATGGATTCTTAAATCGTGGCTTTCACAAAATCACTCACAGTTAGTTACACAATTGTCGTGTGGAAGAAAAACAAAAAGAAATCTTATGACAATACTCTTTCACATATAAGTAGTTTACTATCAATACGTACAAAACTTTATTCCAATGATTCCTGGTCACTGAATTGACACAGAGATTCCGTACGAAAAATCTGTCTTTACTTTCTCTCTTATTTTGTAATACTGCTTCCATGCCCTGGGCTACCGCTCACATGGAAAAGGATGGAAACCAGGTTCTCCTCCAGCTGAAAGTCACCATTCAAATATAATGGTCTGGTGAAAGTACGTCCATCTTGTAGGAAAAGTTATTTTCCAATACGAGCTACAAACCAAACAAAACAACAAAAAATAAAAAAAAGGCACTTCTTTTATGATGCCTAGTTTCTTTCACCCGGCCTCCAGCATGGGCACTCGTAAGAAAGCCGGGCACAGTCAAGGGTCCCGGTGAAGCGGCGGCGGACAGTGCCGGCAGTGTGCGCACCGTCTGCGTGAGCCCTGCCGAGAGCGCGTCTGTGTGACACGGCGGCGGCATGTGCGGTCAACGTCTACGTGACTAGGGCTCCCGAGGGCGTGTCTCGGTTTAACGCGGCGGCGGCATGTGCTGGCAATGTCTGCGTGACCCGTGCCGAGGGCGCCTCCGGTTAACGCGGCGGCTGCCGGTACATCGTTTGCGTGAGCTCGGCAGGACAGCGTCAGTGAGATGCGGTGGCGGCGGCCTGTACGGGCACAGTCAGCGTGAGCTCTGCAGAGAGGATCGGTGTAACGCGGCGCCGGAGCTGCCAGGAGCTTCATGGTGAGCGTGGGCCAACGTAGGGTGGGAGGTATGGGCAACGTAGTGTGTGCCCTGCCGGAGGGCATCTCTCTACAACACCGCGGCGGCAGGTGCAGGCAGCGTCTGTGTAGACATAGCTGACGTGGATTTGCTGTGGTGGCATCAGGTGCTGGCAACGTCTGTGTGACCCGTGCCGAGTGCGCGTCGGGTTAACCGGGCTGCCGTACGACGGCGTTTGCGTGAGCTCGGCAGGACAGCGTCAGTGAGAAGCGGTGATGGTGGCCTCTACGGGCACAGTCAGCGTGAGCGCTGCAGAGAGGATCGGTGTAACGCGGCGGCGGAGCTGCCAGGAGCGTCATGGTGAGCGTGGGACAACGTAGGGTGGGAGGTATGGGCAACGTCAGCGTGTGCCCTGCCGAGGGGGCATCTCTCTATAACGCCGCGGCGACAGGTGCAGGCAGCGCCTGTGTGAACATTGCCAGCGTGGACTCTCTGTGGTGGCATTAGTGCTGGCAACGTCTGCGTGACCCGTGCAGAGGGCGCATCAGTTTAACGCGGCGGCTGCCGGTACGACAGCGTTTGCGTGAGCTCTGCAGAGAGAGCGTCAGTGAGATGCGGTGGCGGTGGCCCGTACGCGGCGGCGGAAGTGCAAGCAGCGTCATGGTGAGCGTGGGACAACGTAGGGTGGGCAGTATGGGCAACGTCAGCGTGTGCCCTGCCGAGGGTGCATCTCTCTATAACACCGCGGCGGCAGGTGCAGGCAGCGTCTGTGTAGACATAGCTGACGTGGATTTGCTGTGGTGGCATCAGGTGCTGGCAACGTCTGTGTGACCCGTGCCGAGTGCGCGTCGGGTTAACCGGGCTGCCGTACGACAGCGTTTGCGTGAGCTCGGCAGGACAGCGTCAGTGAGAAGCGGTGGCGGCGGCCTGTACGGGCACAGTCAGCGTGAGCTCTGCAGAGAGGATCGCTGTAACGCGGCGGCGGAGCTGCAGGAGCGTCATGGTGAGCGTGGGACAACGTAGGGTGGGAGGTATGAGCAACGTCAGCGTGTGCCCGGCCGAAGGGGCATCTCTCTATAACGCCGCGGCTGCAGGTTCTGGCAGCGTCTGAGTGAGCCTGCCTGCCACGGCAGCGTGCTGTTACCATGGAGGCGGCAGTTGCTGGCAACGTCTGCGTGACCCGTGCCGAGAGCGCACCGGTTTAACGAGGCGGCTGCCAGTACGACAGCGTTTGCGTGAGCTCTGCAGAGAGAGCGCACAGTGAGGTGCGGTGGCGGTTGCTTGTACGGGCACAGTCAGCGCGAGCTCTGAAGAGAGGATCCGTGTAACGAGGCGGCGGAGGTGCAAGCAGCGTCGTGGTGAGCTTATGACAACGTAGGGTGGAAGGTATAGGCAACGTCAGCGTGAGCCCTGCCGAGGGGGCATCTCTCTATAACGGCGCGGCGGCAGGTGCAGGCAGCGTCTGTGTAGACATAGCTGACGTGGATTTGCTGTGGTGGCGTCAAGTGCTGGCAACGTCTGTGTGACCCGTGCCGAGGGATCGTTGGGTTATCCGGGCTGCCGTACGACAGCGTTTGCCTGAGCTCGGCAGGACAGCGTCAGTGAGAAGCGGTGATGGTGGCCTCTACGGGCACAGTCACCGTGAGCTCTGCAGAGAGGATCGGTGTAACCCGGCGGCGGAGCTGCCAGGAGCGTCATGGTGAGCGTGGGACAACGTAGGGTGGGAGGTATGGGCAACGTCAGCGTGTGCCCTGCCGAGGGGGCATCTCTCAATAACGCCGCGGCGACAGGTGCAGGCAGCGTCTGTGTAGACATAGCTGACGTGGATTTGCTGTGGTGGCGTCAGGTGCTGGCAACGTCTGTGTGACCCGTGCCGAGGGCGCGTTGGGTTATCCGGGCTACCGTACGACAGCGTTTGCCTGAGCTCGGCAGGACAGCGTCAGTGAGAAGCGGTGATGGTGGCCTCTACGGGCACAGTCACCGTGAGCTCTGCAGAGAGGATCGGTGTAACCCGGCGGCGGAGCTGCCAGGAGCGTCATGGTGAGCGTGGGACAACGTAGGGTGGGAGGTATGGGCAAACGTCAGCGTGTGCCCTGCCGAGGGGGCATCTCTCAATAACGCCGCGGCGACAGGTGCAGGCAGCGTCTGTATAGACATAGCTGACGTGGATTTGGTGTGGTGGAATCAGCTGCTGGCAACGTCTGTGTGACCCGTGCCGAGGGCGCGTCGGGTTAACCGGGCTGCCGTACGAAAGCGTTTCCGTGAGCTCGGCAGGACAGCATCTGTGAGATGCGGCGGCGGCGGCCTGTACGGGCACAGTAAGCGTGAGCTCTGCAGAGAGGATCGGTTGTAACGCGGCGGCGGAGCTGCCAGGAGCGTCCATGGTAGCGTGGGACAACGTATGGTGGGAGGTATAAGCAACGTCAGCGTGTGCCCGGCCGAAGGGGCATCTCTCTATAACACCGCGGCTGCAGGTGCTGGCAGCGTCTGAGTGAGCCTGCCTGCCACGGCAGCGTGCTGTTACCATGGAGGCGGCAGTTGCTGGCAACGTCTGCGTGACCCGTGCCGAGAGCGCACCGGATTAACGAGGCGGCTGCCAGTACGACAGCGTTTGCGTGAGCTCTGCAGAGAGAGCGCACAGTGAGGTGCGGTGGCGGTTGCTTGTACGGGCACATTCAGCGCGAGCTCTGAGAGGATCCGTATAACGCGGCGGCGGAGGTGCAAGCAGCGTCATGGTAAGCTTATGACAACGTAGGGTGGAAGGTATGGGCAACGTCAGCGTGAGCCCTGCCGAGGGAGCATCTCTCTATAACGCCGCGGCGGCAGGTGCAGGCACCGTCTGTGTCGACATAGCTGACGTGGATTGCTGTGGTGGCGTCAGGTGCTGGCAACGTCTGTGTGACCCGTGCCGAGGGCGCGTCGGGTTATCCGGGCTGCCGTACGACAG
>JAHLJT010008446.1:145088101-145100070 GCA_031308135.1 Acheta domesticus | reverse complement strand
CAAAATGTATCTGCAGCTCTCTTTGTTGGAGGCCTGTAGATGCAAAGCAGCAAAGCTAAGCAGCAAAGATAAAAGGAGGAATATTTGTAGGCTTTCAGATCAGAGAACTTCAGATAGAAATTTTTAAATGTGCCTCACTGGCGCAGAAGTGCGAACATGGCAATGTTTCAAGAAGGTGCCAGAAAACTTCCTTGGAAGAAAAAGAGCTGAAAATTACAAGGAAATAGTGAATCAAATGATCAAAGCTTATGAAGAACTTGGCTGCAAATTGTCTTTAAAAGTACATTTCATGGACTCCCATGTTGACTTCTTCCCAGAGAGTTTCAGCGATGAATTGGACCAACCATGGAAAGAGATTCATTTAAAAAGATATATCTACCATGGAAAAAAAGGTACGAAGGGAAGTGGATGCCTACAGTGTTGCCTGATTATTGCTGGAGTATCATTCTAGACAAGAAATACACTCGTTACAGAAGAAAAAATTAGATACGTAAATTTGTATCATGTTGACACATTTGTATCATTTTCCCCTTTTCTCTATACCTTCCTTTAAAATACACGCTACAAAGTGAATTCCTTCGTGAATATTGCCTTTGACAGCATCTTCCTCGCGCTTTCCTAATACGATTGAGTTGGATTATGTAACTGAAATCAATCCTCAAGATCACTGCAAATTATTTTATTGCTATTTCATGAATTCCGAAAATTAAGTATATATGTATAGAGTACCGTAAGATAAAAATTAGAATTCCGGTTAAACTATCCCTGACAGAGAAAACTGAAAACAGATTTGATTCACCTTTGAAATTACTATAAGAATCACAACTTTTTTCTCCAGAAATAGAAAAAAATGTTTTTTTTGTAGAACAGTGTTATTAGTGAAACTAGTGCAGAAGTGAAATTGCAGGCACTGTTAGATCACACGTTCCAACACATCATTACCGTTCAGGAAGTAGTCATCCAAATTTTAACTCAAGAAATTTTGAATGAAGTAACTCTTACTGTGAAGTGGGGATGCGATGGAAATTCTAGAGAGCCTGAATACAATCAAAAGTTCAACAATGAAGTTCATGTTTCTTACTTCTCTTGTGCCCCTGCAGTTTAGAGGAGCTAATGAAACTGTATTCGGAAAAAAACACCAGACCATCTTCTTCCAGGTACTGTAGGCCGATTAGACTCCAGCTTATTAAAGAAAGTACAGAGGTTATTGTCAGAGAAACGAAACATGTAGAAGAACAAATTTATCGTCTTGCACCTCTGGCAATCGAAAAAAATGGTAAACAAGTAAATGTCAGGTATGATTTGCTTCTAACAATGTTGATGGAAGGTTTGCAATGTTATATCATCAACTATGTCCTCGCTGCGATGTTATATTTGTGGTGTTTCTTCCAAAGAATTCTATAACATCGATGTTCCATTGAAATTGAAAATTCAAGAAACCAATTTAAGATTCGGTCTTTCCACATTTTCAGATTATCAACATGGATACGTCTTTTCGAATTCTTATTGCACCTGCCTTACAAGTTGAGTCTGAAAAAGTGGCTAGCGCGAAATGCAAAGAGAAAACAATGGCAATCGATCGGAAGGCAATAATTCAAAAATAATTTAAAACAAAACTTGACTTAAAGAACAATTACGTGGATTATATATTATATGACAATTGTCTGAGGAAGCTCAGGAAACCAAGAACAAAGACTTTAAAAAAAAATGTCGCAAAGATTGTTCCAGGAAATGTTCAGGAGTGAAAACCATGGAAGATGTTATGAAATGGTAACATGTGTGGTATGATCCTGTAATTACTAATGCTCGAAAGTTACCGCAAAAAAATTTAAGGAACTGCGATGTTATATTTGTGGTGTTTCTTCCAAAGAATTCTATAACATCGATGTTCCATTGAAATTGAAAATTCAAGAAACCAATTTAAGATTCGGTCTTTCCACAATTTTCAGATTATCAACATGGATACGTCTTTTCGAATTCTTATTGCACCTGCCTTACAAGTTGAGTCTGAAAAGTGGCTAGCGCGAAATGCAAAAGAGAAAACAATGGCAATCGATCGGAAGGCAATAATTCAAAAATAATTTAAAACAAAACTTGAACTTAAAGAACAATTACGTGGATTATATATTATATGACAATTGTCTGAGGAAGCTCAGGAAACCAAGAACAAAGACTTTAAAAAAAAATGTCGCAAAGATTGTTCCAGGAAATGTTCAGGAGTGAAAGCCATGGAAGATGTTATGAAATGGTAAACATGTGTGGTATGATCCTGTAATTACTAATGCTCGAAAGTTACCGCCAAAAAATTTAAGGAACTGTCATCAGACACTAAAATTGTTGGCAGTGTGGTATAACGCCTCCAACTGATTTAGATGTTTCGGATATTGATAGTTAACAAACAACTGATACCTACCTTTGTATGTTTATTCAGTTATAAACAGGTGAAATATAAAACATTTCTTTCAAGAAATAATATAAAAACAGATATTTTTACTTTCCCGTATACGTCCGGGAAATACTACGGAGTAATATCCGTAGTATAGGGAAAGTTATGCAATGCTGCGCGACAAAACGGCAGAAAAAATTCATTGCCCGGCCCTGATAACGAAAAAGTGGATAAACCAGTTACTAAATTAAGAATAAAATCCTCTAACACGTGGTGTAGCTAGATTACCGGTTTTGTGGGTCCTTGATACCGAAAAACCAATTGAAAGCAAAACGTCCGTTTGTCTGTTCGTCCCGCCCGTCCGTCCGTCTGTCCATCCGTCCGTCTGTCCGTCCGTCTGTCTGTCCGTCTGTCCGTCCGTCTGTCCGTCCGTCTGTCCATCCGTCCGTCTGTCCGTCCGTCTGTCCGTCCGTCCGTCTGTCCGTCCGTCTGTCCGTCCGTCTGTGAACACCACTACCACTCATAGGACTTTTTCCAAATTAAATAAGCCCCTGTCCATCTAGCTCTAGTCAAAGCTTTGAGATTTTAAACCTGAAAATTTTCGAAAATTACAAAATTTGAATTTTTTTCGAGGTCTTCCTACAACTACAATATTGAAATGAGAGATTTTTCCTTCAAATAAAATGTGTTCTCCGAAATAACATTTTGTGCAATATGTGCAATTTTAAAAAATTACAAAAACAGATTTTCTCAAAAACGGCTCCAATTGTTTTTTCAACGTTTGGTAGGATAATGCCCAATGTACTCTATGAGATGACATAAACGCCAAAACACTCTATTCTTTTATTTTTCAAAAATTAGAACTTTTTTTGACTTGTTTCTCACGTCGTTAATATTTACATTAGCGGCGATTTGTTCACATTATTGTATTTATGAGTGCATGTGCTTTAAAATAATGTCAAGTAAAGTTTCTCGAGAACTCAATCGTTTTCTGTGAAAACTAGCTCAAAATTCTATATTTTCAGAAACGCTCAATCGCCATTTTCTCATAAATTGTTCCAATTTTTTTGGTCAAACTTTTTTGGCTGCTGGGGCAATTTTTATTTTTCACAAATTACAAAAATCTAATTTTTTTGAAAGATCTCTCTCACCTTTAATATGCACATTACCAGCAATTTGTAAACACTGTTGTATTTGTGAGTGTATGTGCTTCAAATGAAGTTTTTTGAAATCTCAAACATTTTCTGTGAAAACGAACTCAAATTTCGCATTTTTAGGAGCGCTTAAATGTCATTTTTTTTAAAACAACTCCAAGTTTTTCAAAAAAAATTGCCACTTTGGACGAGTATTTACTGTTTTTTTGTATTCTTAAAATAATATTTCCGTTCTATTATTAGGAACCGAAAAATTAAGAAAATGTCAAAAAATGTACTCTGGGCGGCGATAGATGACAGCTGGCATGAGTATGTGGCAAGTCCGAAGAGCCAGCCGAGACCAAAGGAAATAGAAAACTAATACGGGAAAGTCGGTACCATTTTGTATCACCACTAGTTAAATATTTATACGTAGTTTAAGAGTAATTTCATTTAGTATAAGAACGCTCTTAAATACACTCGTATTGATTTTACTTTAAAAGTGAGAACGTATACATTATCACTAGCCCCAAAACCTCAGTTACAGAATTTCATGCAAAACTATTTTCAGATTTTTGCAGTGTTTTTTTATTTTATTTTTTATTGCCTTATATGACGGACGTTTTGAAAAGAAAACTTTTTCGTTATCAAGGCCCCACAAAAGAGATATCCTGGCTACACCGTGTGTTAAAGAATTTTTCTTAATTTAGCAACTGGATTTATCACTTTTTCGTTATCAGGGCCCGGCAATGAATTTTTTTGTACCGAAAATCCGCTTTTTTCGGTTCAGCATCTAACTTTCATTATACTATGTATATTACTCCTTATATACGTATTTATATGGGAAAGTAAAAAAGAATGGATAAATCCAGTTGCTAAATTAAGAAAAAAACAATTCTCTAACACGCGGTGTAGCCAGAATCCCTGTTTTTGTGGGGGCTTGGCGGCGATTTGTTCAGATGATTATATTTAGGAATACATGTGCTTTAAGTAATGTCAGATGAAGTTTCTGGTAAATTGAAGATTTCTGTGAAAATGAGCTCATATTTCCGCATTTTGAGAATTGCTTAAACCCCATTTTCTCAAAAATGGCTCAAGTTTTTTCCAACAGGTAGGGCTTATTGCACTGCTTAATATGACGTAAAATTTATTTTTGTGTATTCGTTTGTTTTTTCCAAAAATTCTACAAATGTAATTTTTTTAAATCTCTGATGTCGTTAATATGCACATTTTCAGCAATTGTAAGCTTTGTGGCATTTGCGAGTTAATGAGCTTCAAATGACTTCAAATAACTTTTTTCGAACACTCAAAAATTGTCTGTGGAAAAGAGCCTCAAATTTCGCATTTACAGCAACACTTAAACGCCATTTTCTTAAAATCTCAAATTCTGACAGTTAAATTGTCGGCGTTCATACTACTACGCCACGTAAGCGCGCTTGCATCGAACTCGAGCCGAGGCAAAAAAAACGTAAATGCCCGATTTACGTAAAAAAAACTAATAATTTGGGACAAGGTATAAAAAATTCCACCATAGATATATTTTTTTCCTTTCTCATTCAAATTCAAAACGTCAAATTCAACATGGAGTGCTACAAACCACATACATTTCTGCATTGTTACTAAATACTCCGCAATAACATACACCAATATAAACCAGCAAAAGTGTTTTCGAAGGGCATGAGTTTTTCCATTCCGAAACCCGAACCCTGATCCCCAGAGTTAACGTGCTGGCAGTGATACCACTACGTCACACAAGGGCAGTGCGCTGGAAAATTCACCGTTTTCCGGGGCATGATATCATAACTTCTCTTCTTATCAAGTATTCGTAAGGCGAGAAAATAATAATAATTTCGAAACCGTTAGGGATATGTAAGTTGATGGAATGGGTACTGGTTACATTGCATTGCAATTTAATGATAATTTTTCTTAAATCGGTTCATGCAAATGCACACAAGACAAGGATTGATTTGACGAGACAAATGTTTTAGAATTCGAAAAACAAGAGTTTAAAAATGTTTAAAAGTTGCCAATTGGGAAAGCACATATAGACAAGTCCTGTATTTTTATTTGTATTGATTTTATTTGTGAGTGGAAGTACTTCAAGTGCTTTTCAATAAATTTTCTACAATCCTCCATAGTCAAAACTTAAATGTATCAGCTCTAGCATTAGGAAACCAGTAATTGAGAAAAATGTGAAAAAAATCGGGCGACAAAGAAAGACAGCCGTGAAGAGCATACGACTCGAAATGCTAGACCACACTAAAGAGATGAGAAACTGCGAGAAAGTCTGGGTCATTCTATAGCACCACTATTTACATATATATATATATATATATATATATATATATATATATATATATATATATATATATATCAAATGCTCTTACATACGAGGAAAACGTAAATAAAAATATTTCGTGCGGGTTTTTAGAGAATATTTTTAGAAAGTGCCTATATTTTCTGGCACTAAATAAGCGAAAACAGCTCATTTTTCAAAAAATTGATCATTAACTTTTTAAATAGCTGTTGTTTTCACAACAGACTTTGTTTAAAAGTGAAACTGCTTTATCTAATTTTGTAGTTTTCAAATGTTCACGTTCTTTTGGCATTATTGAAACAATGGAGTTGTAGCCAGATATCAGACTATCGCCGTATTTTTTACTGTCCCTTACTACACTTGGGGAGAAAATTTAAAGAAAAAATTTAAAACGGTTTTTGAGAAAAAATCGTAAATTTCAAGCACAATTACTTTTTCTCACAAAAGTCTTCATGGCCTTATTTAAAGTGCTAGTTTTGTACAACAGATTTTGGCTGAAGCAAAATCTCCATCAACAATTTTGTAGTTTTAAATATTTTTATGCAATTTGAAAAATGAAATGATATCCGAAATTAGAACTAGCATTACATTTTCTACCGTCCCTTATTACAAAAGTGAAGAGAATTTAAAGAAAAATTTGGAGCAGTTTTTGAGAAACAAAATCGTGGTAAATTTCAAGCGCAAATTAAGAAAAACTACATTTTTTCTTTAAAAAATGTTCATTAGCGTATTTAAAGTGCTAATTTTGTACAATTCACTTTGTACGACGCAAAAGTCTCTATCCTCAATTCTGCAGTTTTGAAATTTTTTTTCAATTTTCGAAAAGTCAGGGATATCACCGAAAGAGATACCTGCATCATTCTCTTAAACGTCCTTCGCACTATTCAACAACAAAATTTTCTCAAAAAATTTGCGGCCATTTTTTTGAAAATTTTGAAAATGTCCGAGGGGCTTTATGAAAATTATACCCAAAATTAAAATATCGATTTCCAATTCCAAGAGCCGCGACATCTGCCACAACGATTGGGGAATATCAATTTTGAAGAAAATCGGCTGAACGGTTTAGTTGCTAGCGTTGACCACAGACGAAAAGAGAGATAGATGTTTTGCTGTCTATCGATTTTTACTTTCCCGTATACGTACGTACATATACGGAGGTATATAGTAAAGAGAAAGTTATGTAATGCTGCACAAAAAACGGCGAATTTTCGGCAAAAAAAAATTCATTACCGGGACCTGTTAACGAAAAAGTAGATAAAACAAGTAGCTAAGTTAAGAAAAAAATCCCCTAACACGTTCTGTAGCCAGAATATTTATCTTGTGACTCCTTGATACCGATAAACCAATTTAAAGCAAGTGTCCATCTGTCCGTCCGTCCGTCTGTTAACAACTTTGACGCCTAAACCACTCGTAGGACTTTTTCCAAATTGAAGATTCCTGTCCATCAGGCTCTAGTCGAAACTTAGCGATTTCGAGAAACTTTCTTCAAAATTTGGGGGTACTTTACATGAAGCCCTCTGGACATTTTCAAAATTTTCTCAAAAACGGCTCCAATTGTGTCTTTAACTTTCTTGTAAGAATAGAGTAAAATAAGCTTATTAAGGTGGCATAGGTTCGATTTTCACGGTTAACTCTGAATTTTCGAAAATTGCAAAATTTTGCATTTTTGTCGGCGTCTTCCTACAACTACAGAATTGAAGGTACAGATTGTTTCTCCAAATAAAATTTGTTCTCTAAAATGAGTTCTTTCATTAAGGTCATGCATTTTTTTTTTGAAAATATTAGTAGTTTTCGTGCAATATTGCTTGCAATATGTGCAATTTTAGAAAATCACAAAATCGAGATTTTCTCAAAAAGGCTCCAAATGTTTCCTTTACACTTTTGGTAGGGATAGTACTAAATGTATTCTTTGAGATGACATAAACGCCACATTGCTCTATTCTTTTGTTTTTCCAAAGGTTACAAAAAGGTAATATTTTTGACTTGTCTTTGGCGTAGTTAATATTTACATTAACGGAGATTTCTTCACAATATTATATTTATGAGCACGTGTGTTTTAAATAATGTCATATAAGGTTTTTCGAGAACTCAACCGTTTTCTGTGAAAACTGGCTGAAAATTCCGCCTTTTCAGAAACGCTCAAACGCCATTTCTCAAAAATGGCTCAAACTTTTTCTGCATGCGTTTGGAACGGATAGTGCTAATTACACTCTTTAATATGACTTAAGGTTCAATTTGGGGTATTTTTTTTTGTTTGTTTTTTTCACAAATTACACAAATGTAATTTTTTTAAAATCTCTCACACCTTTCACATGCACATTACCAGCAATTTGTAAACAATATTGTGTTTGTGAGTTAAAGTGCTTCAAATTACTTTTCAACTTAAGTGCTACAAATGTTAAAGTGTTAAAGTTATTTGTGAGTTAAAGTGCTACAAATGAAATGTTTGGAAAACTCAAAAATTTTGCGTGAAAAATAGCTTTAAATTTCGCATTTTCATTAGCGCTTAAACGCCATTTTCTTAAAAACGGTTCCACTTTTTTCAAAGAAAACTGCCATTTAATACGAGGTTTTACTCTTCTTTAATGTTCTTAAAATAATATTTCCGTTCTACCATTAGGAAACCGAAAAATTAAGAAAATGTCAAACATATGTACTTTAGGTGGCGATATATGGCAAGAGTATGTGGCAAGCCCGAATAGCTAGCCGAGGCCAAAGGAAATAGAACACTAATACGGGAAAATCTGTGCCATTCTGTAGCACCAAAACGTGGAGTCTGGTTACACCACGAGTTAGAGGATTTTTTCTAAATTTACCAACAAGATTTATCCCCATTTCGTTACCAAAGCCCGACAATGTGTTTTTTTCTGTCGAAAATTTGCCGTTTTCCGGCGCACGATAACATAACTTTCTCTTCTGACGAAGTATTCGTAAGGCGAGAAAGTAAAAATAACAAAAACAAGATTTTCTCAAAAACAGCTCCAAATTTTTTCTTTAACCTTTTGGTAGGGATAGTGCTAAATGCACTCTATCAGATGACATAGACGTCATTCTACCATATTCTTGTTTTTTCAAAATTTACAAAAAAGAATTTTTTTGATTTGTCTCTCACGACATTAATATTTACATTAGCGGCAATATGTTCACATTATTCCAATTATGAGTCCAGTTTTTGTCACAAAAGGGTGAGTCACGTACCTTTAGCACCTCCTATAACGTTGAAACGGTTGAAGATATTGCAAAGTAGTTTTCAGGCAAGTGCATGAGGCAATGGTGCTAATTGATATCTGTATTCATTTCTACTTTATGACTAGTATTTTACGAGATATTTCAGTTAACTTTGTTTTTTCAAGCAGAACTATATATATTTTTTCAGTCTACCATGACAAGCGTAAAAAGATGAATCCAACGATATACATATTGTCATATTTTGGAGCATATTTTGGAGTAATTTTGATTTTTTCGCGACTAGTGTTTAACGGAAAATTTTGAATGTACAGTTCGCCTCACAAGGTCAGTCAGCGCTCCACCAGCTAACGCGCGCTTGGAAGGGAGGGAATCTTGGTATTTGAATGCACGAAACATATTCCAAAGAATCACAAAACTATTGCAGTTTTTTTCCTGAACTCTGCTTTCCATCCTCCCTCATTTTCAGATTTTTTTGTATTACTTAACGATTCAAAATACGGATTTGTCATAAGTAGTATTTATTGAACTGTGATTGTTATTTCTACTTCATTTAAAGGAAGTCATACCACAGGATATTAATGGGATCTTGAAAACGAAACACAATAAGAACAAATTATTAAGATTGTACAAAGATTATTGCATATTTTCAGCTAATAGTTTTATTGTTAATGAGAATATGATAATATCTTATGAAAAGTAAAAATGCAGGAAGATAACGACAATAACTAAAATAAAAATATAGCCCAAAAATACTAAATAAAGGACGGAAAGTAGAGTTCAGGGGAAACAACTGCAATAGTGTTGTGAATATTTGGAATATGTTTCGTATCTTCAAATACCAAGATCCCTTCCCTTCCCTTTACCTAGCGCGCGTTTGCTGGTGGAACGCTGAGTGACCTTGTTTGGCGGACGGATACATTGAAAATATCCGTTAAACACTAGTCACGAAAAATCAAAATTACTAAAAAAGATGCTTATCTAACATATGCCAATGTGTATATAATTGGATTCGTCTTTTTACGCTCATCATCATAGACTGAAAAAATATGTATAGTTCCATTAAAAAAACAAAGTTACCTCAAATATCTCGTAAAATTCAAGTCATAAACTAGAAATGAATACAGATATCAATTAGTCCCATTCCCTCATGCACTTCCATGAAAACTGCATTGTAATATCTTCAACCGTTCAAAAGTTATAGTAGGTGCTATAGTTACGTGACTCATCTGTATAGTTTCTAGAAAACTCATTGTCTGTGAAAATAAGATGAAATTACGCATTTTGAGAAACTCTCAAATGCCATTTTTTAATTTTTTGAAAGAATAGAGTAAAATACATTTATAAATGTAGCATAGGTACGATTTTCACTGTGACCTCTGAATTTTTGAAAATTGCATGAGGGGTTTTTTTCGGCATCTTCCAACAAATACAAAATTGAAAATAGAGATTTTTCCATCAATTTAAATTTGTTCTCCATAGTTGATTATTTCAAGTTGGCCATGCCCATTTTTTAAAAAAAAAATAGTAATTTTCGGGCACTATTGCGATCAATATGTGCAATAATAAAAATAACAAAAACAACGCTTTCTCGAAAATGACTCAAATTTTTTTCTTAAAACTGTTGGTAGTGATAGTGCTAAATGTACTCTAGAAGATGATATAAACGACATATTGCTCTATTCTTTCTTTTTTTCCAAAACTTACAAAAAATATATTTTTTAACTTGTCTCTCACGGCGATAATATTTACATTAGCATGATAACAAATATGTTGTCATGATTGTATTTATGAGTACATGTGCATTAATTAATGTCATAAAAAAGTGTCTCGAGAACTCAACAGTGTTCTGTGAAAATGACCTGCACTAAAACATTAAAATATTAAGTAATTAATTTAAAAACAAAAATAAATTAAAATTATAAAGTGTAAATTGTCACAAACTGAAATATTTTTTCATGCTATATACAGAAACAGGTTTTTCCAGTACCACAGAACTTCCTTTACTGAGTGAACCGGAAATTATTTCGATGTCAAGAATGTATCAGAGCCGCAGTGAGTAGTTCCAGCATATACTATAACGTGGGTACAATTTAAATTTTCCGGTAATGAACCATCTTCCTCCTTCGGCGATTCTCCCGACCGCCCTGTCTCGATTTCCCCAGCATCCGTGACCTAGTTCGTCGAGGCAATATCTTTGCGGCACATTTATAAAATGGTCGCACTGTATCTTACAATTTCCTATGTAAGGAACATTGGAAAAAGTGAAAACATATACTACGTGTGTGCACTGTAGATGTTTCCGGTTTAGTAGATTTGCAAAAGGGGTAGAATAAAAATGTGATATTGAATAGAAAATTCTATTTAGTGTTAAAAAAGAAATCTATTTCAAAATTTCAAAAAATCTCGACGAAGTTCTTGCACTAAATTTGAGTGTTATCTCTCTCGCTTAATGAAAATATTGTGAAACAGTAACGATTCCCTGATTTGACTTGACTTTTCGATAGCATTGCTTAATTACTCTAGGTAAGACTCTTGTTTGGATAAATATTTTTCATTCAATCTACTAACACGATTGCTTAAGGGGGTCGGAATCGCCTATCCCAGCAACGCTAAATTCTATCATCTTTATGATCCATTTTCTCAGCATCTATCAATCTTACAGAAGTCAAACTTTTACCTTATTTTCACTAACATATGTTTAACATTTAGACAGGTCAATTTTTAGATAGAATGAAAAACGCAAAAATTATAAATTTTATTTGTAAATTCTGAAACAAATTCAACAGAAAAAAATTTTTTTTCAGGTTATTTTTTCATCCAATAAATTTAGACAAATATCCTTGTGTTAAAATGAAGATATCTTTGTCCAGAACATATGGTAAAAATTTCAGCTTTGTAACTTTCATAGAAGCTGAGATAATGGGTCATATATTTGAAAAAATGC
>JAHLJT010008446.1:145023828-145087101 GCA_031308135.1 Acheta domesticus | reverse complement strand
AATAAAAATACACATTGATTAATTTTAGGAATAGAAATTTATTTTGAAGAAAATCATATCACAATTTACATATATTACTCAATACATATTTTGTGTAACACAACAAAATATTTAAGTAGTTTCTCAATACATATGCATGCATATCCCTACATTAATACACACAAAAATATTTTTACAGAATAGGCGATTTAAAATATTTTGGAAAAGAAAAGTACAGAAGTAGAATCATGCTGCATACTAGATTTTGAGTTGACATATCACGTAACAATTATGTATATATTAAAACATATAAGACATTCCACATAACGTAATATTTGAAGCTCTGAACGAAAAACTTAATCAGGCAAAATTCATTTAAAATACCGAATAAGGAGATCCTGCTAGCAATTAGAATAATGTTGAATAACAAAATTCTTCATGTTCAATTATTCTTGTTACAAACAAAAAGAGGGGACTCCAATAGGTGGACCCATGAGTTATCTCTTTTCTGAATCGGTTATGCAGCAGACACAGTAATCTTAAGTCAAAATGAAGTAATAGTTTGTGCTAGATACGTGGATGATACGATATTAATTGTTGATGAGGCAAATATTGAATCCATTTTTAAACAATTCAATAACTATCACCAAAACTATCACTATCATTATCACCGTTTGCAAGTTTAAAGTATTTTTTAAATACCTACCCTTGAGTTATTGTTGGGTATGAAAGTTTTCTCTGTACAAATAGCTCTGATCCACGCACTCCTTGGCTCTTTCTCTTTGGGAAAGACGAACACACTAACAGCAGGGCCGTTCGGTAGTTGCATTTACAATTGGGCACACAGCACTTGAAAGTTATTGTGATGAATGAAAAATTGAGGGTTTGAATGGTTCCGAATTTGTTAACGTCTGTTAACTGTGTAATCACGTAAGTCCTTAACACTGTATGATCAATATGCACAATAACCTAGAAGCTTCTTAACACATTTTTACAAATTAAAGCACAAATATATAATTTGCTTATATTTGCCTTAATTTTAGATCTAAGACGTAATGTGAACTTAATCATAAACTACTTGTACTTATCAAGTTCGAATTTCCATAATTAAAAATAATCATATTGCTGAAAAAATCACAAACCAACACATCATAGCAACACGCATAACACACGGAGTATCCGGCCGGAGAGTGTCTTCGTGGGCCTACTCGTGCTTACGTGACAAAATCGTCGCCAGGCTTTGTATTCCAGAGGGCACTGGGCCACAGAGAGCGCAGCCGACCAACTTCCCCGCGGAAAGTGACGCTTCGCTACGCAGTTCCCTGTTGTGAACGCGAATCGTGTCTTCGGCCCTTGGGTTAACACATAACATCCTTGAGTCTGTCCAACTCATAATTACCAACGCATTTTATGCGAATACTCTCCTTACAATGATTTGGCATGTTATTTTCTTATTGTATTTTATCGTATTTTTAAAGATAGGAAAACTTCCTTTTTCGTGCCCCCTGATTGCCCCACACGTTTATTCCTGCATGTCTACTCGAGCGTGAACTAATCGTACGTGTCCGCGCCCGTGAACAAAAAGTGCCATAAACTGCATTTCAGTCTTCATTTTATTTGTTATATATTCAAATACATGATAATTACAATTAGAATTAGTTGATGATGCTGACCGCATCTAACAATAAGATTGGAGAGGATTTTTGAGTGAAGGGAGGATGCATAGGCGAAACAGTTTCCGACAAGCCGTGCACCAACCCATGGTGGATGATGTATGGGCGAGAGACTATTGTGCCAATTTAAGTGGATTCTACGATACACTGCAGATCAGTTTGGAATATTTTCTTCGTAATCTATCAATGTATTATTGATGAAAAAATATTTCCATGTATTGTAACAATTATATCATATTTTATTTTATTTATTTATATTTTTAAAATTAATTTGTTAATATCTTAATGTTTCAGTGTGTTACTGAGTAAAATGATTTTTTTCCTTCATTTATTTATAGTCGCATCGATAACTAAAGTCATTAGTGACTCAAAATTTTACATTAGTTTCACAATTGTTGTATGTGCTCTTAATAAATAAATACAAACAGATTGAATACAATTTATACGTACTACCCACTAATAAACATTCATACTTTAATAGGTCACAATATGTAATAATATATACCTCAAATACAGCTTAAATTGCTAGTAAACATTTAAAATAAATTTTAATAAATATATTTATATCTTTACAGAATTGGATCACTCAATCTTGGTAATCAATAGAAGTAAGGATTGACTCCACGTTCAGATTCTGTAGATATTTTTGTCTGGATATATTGTAAAGGGGGCATTGGACAATATGAGACATATTAATTGGAATATTTCAGTGGTCACATATAGGGGCTGGATTTCTTACTATTAAATGTAGGTGGCTTAGTTTACAGTGACCAGTTCTAATCCTTGTAATAGCTACTTGTTCTTTTCTGTTGAGGTGCTTTTTACTTTTGAGATTGTAGAAATTATTTATTTGTTGATGAAGGGAACTGGATCTTAAAGTTTTCCAGTTGGTATTCCATCTAACTTGCATTGATTTCCAGTGTATTTTACTAGGTCTTCGAATGTATTGGACGCTGTTAATGTTGTATTGGTGTCTTCTGGATTTGTCATTCTCCTGTTCAGGTTCTCTATTACATTCTGTGTTGTTCTAATTTGCTGTGGATACCACACCAGCTTGATTGTCTTTCCTGAGGTTGCCATATCATGAAACAGTTCATGTACGATGGTTTTCATTTCAGAGTTGGAAGTATTCTTGTTTATATTATGTAACGCAGTTA
The DNA here is from genome assembly GCA_031308135.1 of Acheta domesticus. Lineage (NCBI taxonomy): Eukaryota > Metazoa > Arthropoda > Insecta > Orthoptera > Gryllidae > Acheta > Acheta domesticus. The sequence goes on along the minus strand of JAHLJT010008446.1, from coordinate 145,084,292 downwards.
GGGAACTGCATAAGGTAATAAAATTGTTTTATTGGATTTGTTTAATGATTTTTAACGCTGTCATTAATGAACAAAGATCAGCTGTTGCCTGGCCGGCATAATGTTGAAGTTGATATTTGATTGCGACTTCACTTGAGTTTGCAGTGGCCCAGGTTCCTTGGTCATTCTTTGTACCGGTGGCTTGAACATGGTAGTAAATGTTATGTTTGTTTGTAAGTTCAGTGAATTTGAGGTCCCAGAATTCTTTTGTTTGTTGACTTTCTTGATGCTCTGTTCAAGATAGATCTGCTACAAAATCCTAGATTATCCAGGGAGGCGTTTTGTACGGTATTTTCTTTTCAGTTTTGATGCTCTCAATACTAAGTTCATCAAGATTTCTCCTGATTTTGCGTGTAGTGGTTCATATCGGGGGTGGATTTTGTGCCCTGTAATTTTAGGGAAAATATCATGATAAATTATAGAATTGCTTGAAGTAGCAGCTTTGAGGGCATATTTAATACTTAGATGATCTCTGCGGTGAAATAAGGTGGATTCGCCCGATTCAATAAGAATGCTGCCAATTGGGCTGGTGTGAAAACAGCCGGTACATATTCTTAGCCCATGGTTGTGTACGGCCTCCAATTTTTTGAGGATATTTTTGTTTGCTGAACTGTATATTATGGACCCATAATCTATTTTCGATCGAATGAGTGCTTTATAGGTTAGTAAAAATAACTGTCAATATGCACCCCAATTGTTGTGAGATAAGCATTTCAATATGTTGAGTCTCTTTTTACAGTGATTGTATTTAAATATGTTTATTCCATGATAGTTTGACATCAAAGTGTAATCCAAGAATTTTAGTGCTGGTAACGTATTTAAGGTTTTGATTACCTAATTTGAGAAGAGGCAGGTTATCTTGCTTATGTTAGGAAAATAAAATGCACACACTCTTCAGAGCTGAGAACTTGAAGCCTGACTTAAGTGACCAAGCATAAATATTATTTAATGGCATCTGAATATTTTCTTGGCTCGACTTGATATTTCTTCCTTTGCATAGAATAGTGATGTCGTCGGCGTATTTTCTTGTCATTACTGGAGGATATATGTTTTCATCCACATCATTGATTGCTATTAAAAACAGTGTGACGCTGATTACTGAACCTTGTGGGACTCCATTTTCTATACTTTTAGTCTCAGATACGCACCCATTGGTTCTCACTTGCATAGTCCGGTGTTCTGTGAAATGTTTAATGAAATGAAACATGTTGCCTCTAATACCAATATCCTGCAATTTGGAAAGCACACGATACATCCAGACCATATCGTTAGCCTTTTCGATATCTAAATTAACTGTTAGTACATGCTGATTATTGGAAAATGCTTCTTGAATGACGATATCAACGCTTATAAGATGGGAAGTTGTTGAATGTCTTGGTCGAAACCTAAATTGATTATTGGAAATTATTCCCATGAAGACAAGGTACCATCTGAGTCGAAGGTTGATGATTTTTTCCAATATTTTGCACGTATTGCAAGTAAAGGATATGGGTCTATAGTTGCCACTTTTTGTTGGGTCCTTTCCAGATTTTGGAATGAGAATAACAATGGCTTCTTTCCATATGTTAGGGAAGGTTTGCTCTGTCCATATGTAATTGTTTATTTTAAGGAGAGTTGTTTTCGCTTCAGTTGGGATTTATTTTTCTCTAATAGATGAAAGGATTTATTTTAATAAATGTAGAAAATTTAAAAAATCAACGTTACATAACTAACGAAGCTAACACACCCCTTTCCCCACGTAACGCTGTCTCAAATCCCCTCCCCCCTCTTTAATGTTACACAATTTATAGACGACTCCCGAAGCGCGTGGTTCCTGGCACCTAGGATTTGCAGCTTGGGAAGCAGGAGCAAACTACGAACCCTATAAAAATTGAGTACGAAAAGTTCTTTGCACTTTCTTTGCATGCATTAGGGATCATTTTTCATTTAAGTCTGGGTTTTTCACTTTTTTGGACACTACTTACGAACCGTTTTCACAGTTTTGTACACATTATTCACTACACAGTACACAGTTTTGTAGTACTGCGTCAAAAAAACGGAATTTTTGAGTGAAAAGTGGATAAATCATGTTCCTTTTTGTAGTAAATTACATTTTCTGTCACGTTGTATTGTCAGAATCCACATTTTGCGAGTCCCTGATACCGAAAAATTGTAACTCGACAAACGTCTGTCCGTCCGTCTCCTCGCCCGCCGCCCTCGTCCGCCGTCTATCTGCTTGTGGTCAACGCTAGCGCCTGAACCGTTCAAACGATTTCTTCAAAATTGATATTTCCATATCGATCTCACTGAACTCGAGATATTGAGATAGACATTTCGATTTTGAAGGATACTTTACGTCAATCCTTAACAACATTGTCAACATTTACTCAAAAATGTCTCGAAATGTTTGAATTAAATTTTTCACTCTGCTATCAGAGTGAAAAATTTAATTCAAACATTTTCTCTATAGAAAAGAACACGCACAAAAATGGCGCAAGTCTAATTTTCACTCACTCTAAACTTTCGAACATTGCAAAACTTCAAAATTTTTCGTCGTGTTCCTAAAACAACAATATTGAAGATAGAGATGTTTTTCCTAATGACATTCGATCTTCAGAGACAACTCTTTAAATAAGGTCATGTATATTGATTGAAAATATTACGCGTAAATTTGCGTAAAACATAGACAATTAAAAATTCAAAAAAAGGTTTCAGATTTTTTGTTTAATTTTTTCTCTAATAGAGCAGAGTAATCTTATAAAAATGGCACAGGTTTCATTTCGGTGAACTGTATGTGTTTTCGAAAACTGCGAAAACATAATGTTTATCGTAGGTATTGTTTTGGTTTAAGGAAATCTGTTCTAAAAAATATATCTGTAATTAATGGTCACGTACATTTCTTAAACAAAATACATAATATAAAGCCGTTTCGTGTAATTTTTGTTGAAGTAAAGTCCTTTTCTCCTCAAGAACGTCTCCAGAATGCTTAAAATGTTGCAGGTATCATTTTTGTTCAGATCTGTATTTTGGAAATATTGCAGAAGTTTTAATTAATCTGAAAAAGTATTTGCTGTTGTAACACCACCACTTTTGCTTCGTGATTAGAAGAAAAGCGAGCATTTTTATAATGATTTATGAATATTGATTCCTTTAATTGAAAAATTGAAGTTACGAGTATATCGATTTGAAGATTGTTTCTTTTGTTTCAACGTCCTTGGTAATATACGACAATTCTTTTTAAAATGTTTTTGGCTCTGTCCCATGCAATGTTTACGTTTTAGGGAGTTTTCGGACACAAAGAAATTTGTTATAGCAAGTTTGCATTATATTATAATCTGAACGAATAAGTTAATTAAATTTTCCGTTATTAATAAACAAGTTTAAAGTATTTTAATAGTTTAACACTCGGGTTTCCATTTTTATTTTTGGACAATCACTGAACAGGTTTTCTCAAAAAAATGTTTAATTTTTCTTATAAAATTGGAACACGACGATTCGCGTAATATTTATACGCATAATCAGATGTGAACTAAAAATTAATATATTGTTTTCAATGAAACTGTTACAAATAGAAATACATAGTATCCAGAGACGAAATTATGGAATAAACCAAGTACAGTAATCCCTCGACATCCGCGAATTCGCTCTTCGCGAGTTCCGAACATTCGCGATTAGAGAAATGCTACCAGTTTTAACATTCACGACTCCAACATTCCCGAATGCGACTTTTAGTGGTACTTCTTTTTTAAAGCGAGCACATTTTATTTCCTTTAGCAGTGTAGTCTGGCAACCGAACTTGACAGAAACCGGAGCTCGAAGTATCACGTTCTACAAAAATGTCAAATTTGGAATGACAATTCACATTAATAGAAAAACAAAATTGTAAAACAATTAAATTAAAATTAAATTTCAGGATAACAGAGGTATCAACCACAATTAATATGCTATATAAATTTACTTTGCAGAAAATTCAGCCATATACGTGTTTCGGGACTTTTTTCCCATCATCAGTGGCTCCACAATATTAAAAATCGAGTTAACAAATTAGCACATGAATAACTAAGGAAGTACATAATATGATTGAACATTAAAATTATTTAAATAGTGTACTTACAGAATAGAGCCACTACAGAATTTACAGGATTTAATTCAATTCATTTGATTCAAGTTGGAGGTAAGAGTTTGGCCACATGAACCGAAAAGCCATTCAGTATCTGTGCATCTTTCATTGTAATGATTTCACTGAAGAGTAGCTTCGGGAAATAATCATCAAATAAAACCTCCTCGAACGTAATTATGAACTAACGGAAGCGAAACTGCATCCTGGAATATCAATGTCAGAACTGTTAATGGCGTTCTAAAAGTTCAAAAGCTCAGGTGGAAAGGGTATTTTAATATGATCCGAACATGGAAATTACTTCGAAATTTAAGAGAGAAATAGAAGCAGCATCTCTTCCACATTTGGATATCAGAATAAGGAGGGCGACGAAACAAAAAAAATCCTATTTCCAATCATTTTCAACTTTGAAATAAGTTTAAATATTGTTTTGTTTTGTTTTTCTCTTTGGGATGTTAATTGTTAATTCTGTTTGTAGTAGTGCTTTCTCAGTTCTACTGCAATAATTTGTCATTTTTTCTTTCTTTTTAAACATTTTTCGATAACCAGGAACCTAACCCATGTTTTTTTCTTTAAAGGTAGACTCAGCATTCGCGGATTTGACATTCGCGATGCTTTTCGGGAATCTAACTCTGGCGAATCTTGAGGGATTACTGTTGTACAAAAAATATGTGGTAGCACAACATATATTTAAATAGATGGGAGAGAACTTATCAAAACATGTTAAGATCAATCAAAATGATTTTTTTAAATTTAGTCATATATTAGTTTTTTAAATATAGTCATAAATATATAGTTTAACGTCTTTCTCTGAACATGAAGTAGTGCTCGTCCAATCAGAATTTGTTTTAAAACAATGCCGGAGGTCCCTTCGCGTCCCCATCGCTCCCTGCCTCCGAGCGGGGGGGGGAGGGGGGTCGCGCGCCCAGCCGCCGCGCCGCGCTGCGTGAACTCAGACCTCTTAATCGGCGAGCGGGAGCGGGAGCGGGAGCGCGGCGGCTTCCAGATAGCGCGTAATGAATGCGAGCGCCTCTGCCCGCAACTCCCCGATAACCTCCGCTCCTCTGACATCGCCTTCTCGGAACCGCTCTTTCCTCGTTATGTGATCTTAAAAACTGAATCGTCAAAGATATCCGTCCTCTCTAATAAATAGCTTCTTGTGAAGTGCTCGTTCTGGGAGTTCTCGTTTCGAGTAGAGTATTATATCCGGATGCTTAGATTGAAAATAGGAATTACAGAAACGCTCTCGTATATTAAAGCCCTTGCAAGACAAGGTCATATTTTCGCCAAAGCAACCATTGTTCCGTTCTAGGGATGAGTGGGAACATGATGGTGGGATCGCGCGTTCATGGCTCATCCATCGCCTTCAAGGCCCATTCATAGGTTCATGGCCTGTCCATATTGTTCATGACCCGTTCTTAGCGTCCATGGCCCCCACTCTTTAAGGTAGATCCGACGTCCACCAGAATTGATGAAAGGAAAACACACAAACCACAATATAAATATGACTATAGGTCAATGTCGAGGAACGTACAAGACATTAGTTTTGAGTTTAAATTCATTCTTCTGGGCTCCTTCATTTATCACGGTGGAAATGAACAATGATTTGAAGGATTAAGGAGTAAAAGATCATAACCTTCAAATTTTATAGTTTTTGTAATATAAACATTTTCGTACGCTTCCATCTGCAGTCCATACGTTGTGATTCTCAAATAGTCCAAATTACGGCGCATATTTGTCCCCTAGCTGTTCCCATCTTTATTTTACGTTAATCTTCACCCCACTTAAACCCCTCACTGCAAATAATTTATATTGTTTATATCTCTCAAACGTTTTGACGTTGGATCATATTTTACACCCGAATCCTTTATTTATTAACAGGTAAATCATATGGATCCCCCAATGTTTCTTAATTATTAACTAACCTTCCCTTTCCCCTCCAAAAAGTTCGCTTATAATGAGGAAGGAGTTACCACAGCTATGTAAACGAGTGGGAGAGGGTTGATAAAAATTGATATTCTCACCGCATTTTTAAAATATTTAATAAATTATTAGCTTCATAATATAAACTAATGTCAAAATTATCCAAAAATGTATCTCGTGTTAAAATTAAAAAGGGCTAGAAAATAAAAATCGAAATCACATATATACGGAATACCCATCTAAGTGGTACTTATTTAACTGCCTAAGTATGTGAGTCGAAGTGGAACGTTCACCACCGGTGGTGGTAATATTGTTACGAGTTGATACAGGGGGCAGAAGTCTACATATATCTAATTGTTGCGAACATATTGTTTTAATGACACTCCCAGTATTATTCAACGTACGTACGTACACCCTGATATCTCAGTTTTCCTTTACTCGTAATATTTCCCTCGACAAACAATAACTCGAAAGTGTCTTACAAAGATGTATAAGACTTATAATGAAGTGAACAGAAAGCAATCAAAGTTTGTCATAGTATCTTTGGTTCTGCAAGTTTCATACGCCTCATGCGTGTTCTCGTGTCAGTAGTTGGTTTTTATACAAGCAAGAGTAGACTTCCGTGAAGCTGTGACCCCTACTTGTTAGAAATTCAAAATCAACTAGCCTATAATTTTTTACTAGTTATGTACTAATTGTGTACTCAATTATAAACCACTAAAAAACGACATTCAAAAGTGGGGATGCTAGGTTGACGTCAAGCTACAACCCCGATTTTTCAGACATTCAAAATCAACTAGCCCATAGTTGTCTACTGATAATTAGGTACACATTTTGTTACACAATTAAAAATTTTGTACTCAGCTATTAACAATCACAAATCGGTTGCAAAAGATACAATTTTTGCATATATATAGGATTTTTAAAACCCATTTTGAGTCACATTTCGAAGTTGAAATTTATATCGCGGTTTGATATTTTAGTGAACTCTTGCGTGCAATGTTTTCAAAATTTCATGTGGTCCCCCAACGGAGATATTAGTCGAAAAACGCACAAAATGGCGTAAGACATAAAGCAAAAGTGACTGCCATGGCACCAAAACTAGTCAGAAATTCAAAATCAACTTGCTAATAATTGTCTACTATTCATCAACTGATTGTGTATCACAAATAATTTTAAACTCACCAATAAACAAATAAAAAACCGTTCCAAAAGAAGCTATTTTTGCGTATACTTACGATTTTTAAGCCCATTTTGAGTCACATTTCGAAGATGAAATTTAAACAGCGGTTTGGCATTGTAGTGAAATTTTGGGCGCAATATATTCTAAATTTTAACTGGTCCCTCAACGGAGATATTATGGTCTACAGACACGAGAAATGGCGACCACCGTGAAGATGGCCAGAAAAAAAACTCAAAATTAAGAATTTGTTTATGTATACGTTTGTCCACCGTTTGACCACGTTTGACCACCATTTAGAAAATTTTTACCAGCTTCCGTTCACAAATTAGAACAAAAACAATTTTTCTGGCCAAGTTCACGATTTGACGAAATTACATGATTTTTCCCAAAATAGTAAAAATATCAAAATTTGAAGTGCGCTTTTGTTTGTCCATCCTTTAATCACTAACTACATTATTTTTACCACATTTCCTCTAGCAGATATTCGCAAAAAACGTATTCCACTGCACCCAGAAACCGTGAAGTTGGCCAGAAAAAGTTTTAAAATGCAAATTTTTTTGGTCGATTCGTTTGTCCATCGTTTGGCCACGTTTGACCACTCTTTAGAAAATTTTTCCCAGGCCGGGTTCAAAAGTTATAGACAAAAAACGTTTTTTCCCGCCATTGCTCAAAATCGACAAATTAGCAACAAACAAATGAAAAATACGAAACTTTTCATTTGAATTCGTTTCTTTACCTCATAATCACCTCTTATTCACCTTCAGACGTGATTTATCACCAACGGAACAACCAAAATAAATTTTCAAAAAAGTGTGAAGGTGGCCAGAAAATAATTCGAAAATGCAATTTTTTGGGCTGAATCGTTTGTCCATCTTTTCACCTGGTTTGACCACCCTTTAGAAAATTTTTACCAGGCCAGTTTCAAAAGTTAATGCCAAAAAACGTTTTTCCCGCCATTTTTTCAATTCGAAAAAAACAAGAAACACGCAGAATTGTCCGTACTTTTCTACCCTCTGCGTTTGTCCATCTTTGGAAAGTGATTGTCCATCACTTAAAATTCGTAAACTACGTGTATTTCAAGAAACACAGGTGAAAATCGTAAATTTTTTTGTAGAATTCCCCAAAAAACAAAAAATACATTGTTGCGGTACATGTAAAAAACTATTGTTCAATCTTTTATTGCTAATTCATTATGTTGTGCTTCAAAGCGCCGACCTTCGGTTATATGGTAAGAAGTAAGAAATGTGCGATGTTCATTTTGGTGCGGGTTGTTTCGTTCAAAATGTCTGTGTCCATTGACGAAATAAAATTCTCAATAGAAGACTGACTACTTGATGAAGGAATCATGGGACGCAGTTTATAACGCTGTTGACACAAACGAAAAATATAATTTATTTTCTCCAAGCATTCAATTCATTTTAACGCGTGCTTTCCTCTTAAAACGAGAAAATTAAACATTTCAAGCAAAAGTAATACTTGGATCACACAAGGAATTAGAACATCGTGTAAAAACAAACGTATGCTTTACTTTATTTCTAAACATCATAACGTATCACCCGATTTCCATATATACTTCCGAGAATATAAAAGAATTTTAAGAAAAGTAATAGTTCAGGCAAAAATAATGAAAAATAGTCAGGACATTTTGAGCGCTAGTAACAAAACTAAAGCAATGTGGAATATCGTAAAAAATACAACCACATCATCTCGATACCTTGTTATTTTTTTTAAAATTTCTTATTTGAAATACTTGACTAACGGAAGTTTTGCATTTATTATGTGGTAGTGGAGGGAGGGTGTTTATGGGAATGGGGGCAAATGATTTTATGATTCAGGGTGGGCGAAAGAGATCTTTGGGGAATCTGGATCTAATGCGTGAAGGATTAGATCGCGATACCTTGTAGCGAATGTTACGATTTATATAAGAATGTTTCGATACCTTGTAGAGAATGTTATTTTAAAGGATAATGAAAGAGAAACGAGTAATCCGGAAAAAGTAGCCAATCTCTTCAACAAATACTTTTCTATAATTGCGTCTGATCTCACGAAGGGACTAAAATCACAAAATTCAACATTTTACACTTCCCAAAAAATTTCAGATACGATGTTTATTTCCGAAACTTCTCCCAACGAAATCCTCAGAATAGTCAGTAAACTAAAAAATAAATATTCATCTGGTTTAGATGAATTTCCGGATTGTTTATTAAAAACTTGTGCACCTGCCTTTATACATCCGTTAACTCACATTTTCAATGCTTCTTTATGTACAGGAATATTTCCAGATATTTTCAAAACAGCAAAAATTAAGCCACTTTTTAAAAAAGGGAACAAAATGATATTCAAAATTACCGGCCAATTTCTCTTTTGTCAGTTTTCTCAAAAATATTAGAAAGGCTTTTCTACTTACGAATGGAAACTTTTCTCAGGAAAAACACAGCGTTTTCAGACTCACAACACGGTTTTAGAAAATCAAAATCTACGGAAACTGCCATTTTTTCTTTTCTCAAAGATGTTGCTTCATCAATAGACCAAAATGAAGTACCCATTGGAATATTCTTAGATCTCTCGAAAGCTTTTGACGTTATTGACCATAAGATCTTGCTCTCAAAATTACCTTCGTATGGAATTCGTGGTATTGCCCTAGATTAGATAACTTCTTACCTTAAACATCGGACTCAAAGAGTAGAAATACCATACTGGCAGGAAAGGACATTACATACTTATATTTCCAATTCCTTGCCAATTGAGCATGGGGTCCCGCAAGGTTCGATCTTAGGTCCTATTCTCTTTCTGTTATATGTAAACGATATGCCCTCGTCTATTAAAAATGGAAGGACGGTTCTGTTTGCTGATGACACGAATGTTCTTTGCAAAAAAGAAGCAGTAAATTGTACAATTTCAGAAGTTTCAAATTGGTTTAATAATAACAAATTAATTGTTAACGAAAGAAAAACTGTTTCAATGCACTTTTGCATCTCAAATCGGAAATCGCATGTTCCATTGAAAATGAACAATATGCAATTAGCTGATGTTGAGGTAACAAAATTTTTAGGTCTTTCAATCCAATCAAACCTCAAATGGAATGTACATATAACAGAATTAAACACTAAATTGAGTTCATTATGCTACGCATTCAGAATTCTTTCAAATTCTGTCAGCCTTCATGCAGCTCGTTGCGTTTATTTTGCAAATGTGCATTCCCGCCTGAGATATGGCATAATATTCTGGGGAAGCTCACCCTGTAGTATTCAGACCTTCAGATTGCAAAAGAAAATTATTCGAATAATGAAAAAATGCCTTCCACGTGATTCCTGCAAGCCTCTTTTCATTGAGCTGGGAATCTTACCATTGCCTTGTCTATTTATTTACGAATCTGTAATATTTGTCAAAAATGACCTACTTAACGGAGGGAACATATTTTCATGCAATATTGATATTTATAATTACAACACACGCCGTAGAAATCACGTGCATCAAGTGTCAGTATCAACAGCTCAGTACAAGAAATCAACATACAATACATGTACGTTACTTTACAACGCATTGCCAGATGACATAAAACAATTAAAGTCGGTACACAAATTTAAGTTTAAAGTAAAATCTTTTCTGCTGCAAAACTGTTTCTATACAATTAGAGACTATACTGATCGTGAAAAAGAAAAATAATGTTTAATGTAACAAAACAAAGATATATAATGAATTAGTTTACGTTTGCATTGTATACATTTTAAAAAAATATTTAATACGTCTGTAACAAGTAATGTACTTCAGCTTCCGGGTCAATGACCCCATCTCGATCAGGTTTTTGTCCAGTTTCCCTGATCCATTGAGCAAATGCTGAGATGGCCCCTTGTTTTGCTTCTGGACGTAAATGTAGCTTCACTGTGCGCACGTTTTGTTTAGCACTCTTGCTTGTAGTTCATTTGCAGTTGAAATTGATTTTCTATAACTCAGGAACAAACATTTTTCAAATATTTTTATTTTTTTTCTAAAATAATTATTTTCTAAATTCATTTTTTCTCTCCGAATAATCCGAAGAATTTGTTAGTCTCATTTTTGAGGCAGTGAATACATGAATTACACGTTTTTTTGTTAGGTACAAGACAACTTTTAACACTGTTGTACGGTAAACTCTATGCGGCACATAATGTTATTTTTTATCTTACTTGACAAGTGAGGGCAGGCATTGTTTGAAGTTCTTTCAAATCTTAATAGATTTCAATGTATTTATTTGTAGTGAGTATACTTGTCAAATATTTCTAAAATATTTAAGTAGTTTCCTTAATTATTAGTTCAACATTTTGTATACACAGTTTTCCAAATTTTTCTCATCCTTTAAAATTCTTTGACCAAGTCATACAACGCAGTGAATCACAAATGGATAGTGTGACTCAAATATGAGTAGCACCTACTCTCTATTGTGCTTCAGCGCAAAATAATCTGCCGCAGAACGTTCTCGACATCTGCAGATATTGTTTGTGCATTGCTTCCTGGAAGGACTGTGGAAGTAACTTAATGAAGAAGGAACAATACATCTGCTCAGATGTCCTTGTGGGCTTGGCCTGTAAACTGCCAATGTTTTCTTTTATCATCACTGCGGTTTCTTGTAATATTTTGTAGTTGTTGAGTTATTCATTCGAATATTTGGTAACTTTTATCACGAGTGGTTCATCAAATTATACGTCACATAGGAAAGTGGCAACTTAAAAATGGGCAATTTACAAGTCAATTAAATGCTGGCATCTTGACTCTACGTTTTGTAGTATTATAGTCAACTTCCTGAAATGCAAGTGAACAGGTAACTAACAAATAAATATTAAAAAATGACCAATTTGAGTAAGCTCAACCATTGTACAAAACAAATTTCTATTAACAATATGAGATTAGTTACATTAGTTGAACAAGATAGTTAGGTAGGAAATATTGAACAACACAGCACTAGATTAGTGTGACGATAATTTCATTGAGGTTCTAGTTTTGAGTAATACTGAAAAGTATGCTGTTTATGTATCACTTTTCATGTGAAATGTGATATGTGAATGTCATGTGAAATATGATCGTTTTTGGCTGAGGTCATGTAATACATAGGAAAAATCGAAAAAATATTATAAACTACTTCTACAAACAACAAACGTTACATTTGCATATGATTTATAGTATCGTTTATTTACTACACTTTAAGAGGATCAGGAAGTTAACATTAGTTTTTGAAACTCTCCAAATTCATTGAAACATAATATTGTTCCTTTTTGAGCGTGGGTGAGTATATGAGATTCGCTATTCATATTTTTCTCAGTGTGTTTCACGTCATACTGTCAAGCCAGTTTACATAGTATTTCCCAAAAGACGTTTAAAGCACTATTACAATATATGAGATATTCAAATATACCTAACAACGAGTAATTTATGGTGATAAACTCTATAAAAAAGTCCCGTTAATTTAAAAAAAATCCTTTTCAAGTATTAATAATATAAAATATAACCATACCGTTCCAATGCAACACTTAAAAAAGTACCTGGATTATTTCTATGGATGTTTACCTACTTTTCCCACTTCATACAGTAACCCAATGACACTGGGAAACTATATGCATATTCTTAGAGTCTTCAGCCCGCAACGCTTCTGTGGGGGCAACGTCGGGTAGTGTCATAAAAGAGGCGCCCGTGTTCGAAAAGGTCTCACCCACAGATGTTGCCACCGCAGGCGAATAACAGATCATAAATACAGGCTGTCACACCAACTATGGACCACCCCCATAACTAACATAAAACAAGGAGACTAACACGTGGCAGATGGCCGGATGTTTAACAAAGGACGCGGAACGATGACGCACCGGGACTTTGCGTCCAAGCGTGGACTTGGCGTGGTACGGCGGAGGCAATGGGGGTGGCGGGTAGCGTCGAAGGGCCTATATAAGGCCACGAAAACAATGCCTCCTTCTTCTCGATTCTCAGCAGCGTCGGCGACAGGTAGCGCGTGAGTTTGTGCTAGTGGTGCTCGAGGGCAAGGGGCCGGCAATTCATTGTCGTAACTAGCGAGACATGCATTAAGTCTCAGGGTAGAGCGGTGCTCCGCACAGGGGAATATTGGTTGTATGTGTGGTAGCAGTAAGTAATAAGTTGGGTATAAAATTAGACTTTCTGATATGTGATTTTTAAGTAAACGGACCTTTCCTGTAGTAACCCTTGCAACAATCGCCGTTCGCAAAGGTGGCCTTCGCGGCATCGAAACTGTTTCGTGGAGACAGTAGTGTGAGAGGAGTGGCCGTGAAGAATAGAGCGTATCTACAGCAATCTTGACACGAAGAACATATGAACAAACATTAATATTAACGATCAGAATGAAAGATTTTTCCCCATTTGTTCATCTGAATTGAACTTCTTTACTTCTACTGAAATTCCGAAGCAAGGATAATCGAAATCCTTTTCAAACTTACAAGAATCGAGCTCCGTGTGTTATGACAGAAAGAAGCTACCATTTTAAAACATGGGAAGGGAATGAATGCTTAAAGATTTTTAATCTAATATTCCGTTTAATTCATCAAATCATAGATAGGAAGGCATTTTCTCTTATTATTAACTGTTGATAAACGTCTTATTTAAACATGTACCAAAAGAACAAAGCAATAAAAATTTTGAAACACTCTTGACAGTCTGTCAATGTAAATTTACTACACTTTAACACAAATGCATACCTGCAGACACGACTGCTAATACTGATTGGAGAGTTTCTCTCTTCATAAAGTCACGTGCTGCCACAAACTTGAAAATCCACGGCAGAAGACGGAAATATACTGTTTTCGTTTCCATTTGTGAACAGCAGTAAAGGTATGGTTACGAAGTGGACGAATGATCATCTTAATTAAAAATGAAATTTACCAACGAAGAGACGGTGGTTGGATTCGTGTCGTTTGAAAATGATATTTATTATTAAAGAAGACAAGTTGAATCCAGATAAATCAATGGACAAATTTCTAATTCTGATCGTTAAAATTGATGTTTCGTAGTGTAACCTTCGTACCAACACCATGGATTGCTGTAGTTAGGCCTCTTATGAGAAAACTGCATTTCTATATCCTGAACCGTTTAGAAGTTGTGGGGGTGGTCCATAGTTCATGGGACACCTGTATTTGTGAGCCGACAGAAGGACCCACCAAACGAAGGCGTGTGGACGATAACGCCTACTCGTGTGTTTGAACGGACGCTCCTAGCGCTTCTAGCGGACGGCTACTAGCGCTCCGCATAACCGTCAACGTGCTATACTCTACACCAAGTGTTATAAGTGATATTACAGTGATATTATATATAGTGTTTCTATTCAAACAAACAGTTTAAAGCTTTTATGGCATATGCCATAGACTTGTCCACAGGGCAGGCAATTAGCCGAGCCCTATACACCCTGCACAATGCAGACATCGAACGAGAAGGGCATCCAGAGCTGATCTCTTTGGAAACCACCATAGATATGGACACTAGCAACACAACCACGGCAGCTCCACCCAATGGCGAGGGCATCGTCAACTCAGCCTTGACTCAGCACAACTAGTTCTACGGGACTCCACCGCCAGCTCCTGCCCCACATCAACAAAACAAAAGGTGAGTGAGTGTCAGTGACGGTGAATGTGAAACCGAAAACAAGAAAATCAATCGATCAAGTGAAAGAGTGAGTGAAAATTCCAAATCCTCCACTGATTATGAATATAATGTACCCTTTGGAAACATGTTCGGCGAACTTGGTGAAGTCCGTGAAGGCCCTGCAAGCAACAGATTTTCATATCTCAAAGAAAAGTGCAACAATCAGATAATTCCAGCTAACAGAATTACACCCATTTATGTAGCTAACATCTCCAACGTCAGCAATTCCATAAATGAACTCAAAACTAAAGTTACCAAAAATTTCGTCACCTATGATAAAAACAATAAAATTAAAATAAGTTCAGATTCAGCAACAGACTTTAGGAACATTGTAAAATACTTAATACATTTACAAAGACGCTTCCACACGTATAAAGATCCCGCTAAAAATAAATACTCAATTGTTTTAAAAAATCTGCAAACAACAATTTTCGAAGCCGATAGAAAAGAAGATTTAAAATCGCAACACCCTTGAATTATAAAAATCACAAGGTTAAATAAGGACAATAAACCAATCCCAGTAGTAGCAGCTGAATTTAGTGGCGCAGAACCCATTGAATTAACATTAACTATAAACTCAATTTGCAACCACAGTCATCGCCGAAAAAAGAAGATAACCCAAGGTCCAATAGTGTCAAAGGTGCTTAGATTATGGTCACACTAAGAACCACTGTAATCACAAAATTCACTGCGCATTTTGCCCAGGTAATCAGTACACCGCAACATGCCCCCGCATGAACTAAGATCCGCTTTGTGCTGCCAGGCGAAGCATAAAGCAAACATTAGAGACAATTCTTGGAGATATTGTAAGGAAGTTAGTGACACAAAAGGCCAGCAATCTGCTAGGAAAAACAAAAATGAAAACACGAAAGCCTCTACACCTCCACCCTCTTCTCAATCCCTTTCAGACTCGCCAGATCTACCCGAAAGAAATTTAATTATGAAGTTCACTCATATCTCAAATTCCCAAAATCAAACCCAACCAATCACTTCAAGTCAGCCACGTAATATCCCGAATCAACCACCAACTCGTACTAATAATTCAAATTATCCACTCCTAAATACAATTATTAACTCAATTTCATCCTGTATTGAAAATTTCATAAATTCTCTAATTCTCACCATAATAAATGCAATCCAAAACTCAGTCTCAGCTTACCTAAATATTATTAATAATAATAATAATATTAACAATAATAATAACAATAATGATGGCAATACAGGCCCGTAAAGGATTAATTCTAGTAAATTGGAACGCCAATGGCATATCTAACAACGAGACTGAACTAATCCAATTTCCCCATGAATACAATGTAGATATTGCAGGCATTAGCGAAACCACGTAAATAAGAAAAACAGATTATACATTCCCAATTATTCAATTTACAAGTCAGACAGATCTGAAAGCAAAGGCGGCGGAGTACTCATAGCTATTAAAACAAATATAACACAGCAACAAATTCACTTATTAAATTCCCCTGGAACTGAATCCATACCCATCCGCGCCATAATAAATAACAGCATATGGAACATAATACCTGTATATAATCGCCCAACTTCGAAAATTAAGGATATCAATGTCAGAAAGCCTTTTCAACCTTCTAACAACACCTTACTAATTGCAGACTTCAATGCTAAGAATACTAATTGGGGCTGCCGACACAACAGTCAAAATGGACTTATACTATCGCAAATCTCTAACCAACTAAAACTCATATTAACCACATCCGCTGAACCTACACATTATCCATGCGACCGCAATAAAAATCCAGACATTCTCGACATCGGCATTACCAACACTAACATAACATAATTTTCTACCCCTATATTCGAATTAGATTCAGACCACATCCCAGTGCTAATAACTACGCAGCAGATTGCACCACAACATTCCCCAGCACCAAAATCTAACAAAGGCAGAATAAATTGGAACCAATTCCTAAAAAGTCATCAGTGTCAAAATACCCGATTCAAAACACTCAATAGCCCTATCGGAATTGAACGTGCTCTCACTCATCTCAACACAATAATCCGCACTACCATATAAGGACTCAATTAAACAACCATTCGTTAAAAAATCTATAAATTAAGAGCTCCCTCGCGAAATTCTTAAAGCAAAGATAAAAACAAAACAAGAAGACTGTGGACCCGTTTAAAAACTCCTGAACTTAAAAAGAATTAAATATCATAACATAGTAAAAAGATTAATCAAAACCCACAACAATCAGCAATATCACAAGTTAGTAGAACATCTCACCACTAAAAATAATACGCTATGTCAGTTTACAAAAAAGTACTTAATAAAAAGATAATTATACCTACCCTAAACACGACAACGGGCAAAGCATACACCTCTATTCAGAAAGCTGAAGAGTTATCCGATTACTTCGCGTCAACATTTCAGACAAACATATCCAAACCCCATCCCGAACATAACACAATTAATAAAAATCAAATCGAACCCAGCTAAAGTCCACACCCGAAAATACTATATACATCCCCAGCAGAAATAAATATATTAAAAAAATTACCACGTAAAAAAGCACCTGGACATGATAACATCAATAAAAACATATTAAAAAAATTACCTTCTTCCACAATTGCATACCTAACCAATACATACAACTCTTGTTTTCGGAATTCGTACTTCCCCCAACAATGGAAACACGCAACAGTTATTCCCGTACCCAAACCTAACAAAATTGCTGCAGCCCCAAATAGTTATCGCCCTTAAAGCTTACTGTCCACAGTAGCCAAAGTATTTGACAAAATAATTCTGAAACGTCTAATCCAATTCTTTAGAGCCACCAAAACCATCCCCCGCGAACAATTCGGATTCACCAAAAATATATCAACTCAGCATCAGTTACTAAGAATCACAGAACACCTACACTTTTCATTCCAGAAAAACGTTCATACAATAGGCATTTTATTGACATAACCCAAGCTTTCGACAGAACATGGCATCAGGCGCAACTATACAAAATTTAAAAAAAATAGGAACGCCTCATTACATCACCTCAATTATCCGCAGTTTTCTATTCAACAGAACATTTTCAGTTAATGTCAATAACCATCACTCAAGTCCCAGGCAAATAAATGTAGGCTTCCCCCAAGGATAACCGTTATCTCCCATACTCTTCAATATCTATGAATCAGATTTACCAACACTAAATTCAATAAAAATCGCTCAATTTGCTGACGACACGGCACTATTTTCCTCAGGACCTGACCTATATAAAATACATAAAACAATGCAACTATATCTTAATCTAATCGCTTTTTTTATTACTTGAATGAGTGATACATGGTTCAGTAATATTACTTTTTCACATGTAATTCGTCTGGCTTAACTTAACCTAACCTAAAAACTATTTCTAATTTAACTACAAAATCGGCTCAGGATAATCATTGAGCACCTACGCTTAGCTTACATCAGAGAATATGTTGAGGAAGGTGTGTAGAGATGTCTATTGCGGATTCGGGTCGGAAATTCGTTGAGTGTGGCTAGGTTGTAGTGAGCTATTTGATTTATTGAGGATATATTTGAATAGAAATTGTTGGAGAGATGAGCGATGTGATGATGGATGATTGGTAAATGTAATTCTCTGTGTAGTTGATCATTTGAAATGAACCATGGGGCGTGAGTGGCTAATCTTAAGAATTTATTTTGCATTATTTGGATTTTATTAATGTTTGTCTGTGAAGCGTTCGTCCAGATGGGGCAAGCATACAGCATTAAAGGTCTGATTATTGTCTTATACAGGAAGATGGCATTGTTTAAGGAGAGACTGCTTTTGTGATTTAGTAGTGGTTTTAGTTGAATTAATTTGATTTTGGTTTGTTGAATTTTTGTTGCTATGTGAGATCTCCAAGTTAATCTTGTATCGAAGTTTAGTTCTAAGTATTTAACGGTTTGGTTGTACGGGGTCCAGGGAATTGTGTTGTTGTTAATTTGGAGTGGGGTGGGTGTGGCGAATGTTCTGAGAGAGAATATTTTGGCTGTTGATTCTGACGGATTAAGCTTGATTTTCCATTTTAGAGACCAATCTTCAATGTTTTTCAGATGCATTTGAATTTTATTGCAAATGTGACTTACTGAATGGTGAGACATGAAGATGGCAGTATCGTCAGCAAATTGTGCGATATGTGTGTATGGAGAGGTAGGTATATCAGATGTGTATAGGTTGAAAAGGGTGGGTGAAAGGGGGAACCTTGGGGAAGTCCTGCTTTTATTCTGCGGGGGTTGGAAACATGCTTTTCGACAGCTACTGTAAATGTTCTGTCTGTTATGAAACTTTTGATGATTTGTAGTAGATAATTTGGAGTTCCTATGGATTTTAGTTTATATATTAAGCCTGGGTGCCAAATCTAATCGCTAGCTGTGCCACTAAACTAAAAATCCAACTTGACCCATCAAAAACCAGTGCTAAAATATTCACCCTCAGACCGTACTCTCCACCCACTTCCTTAACATTAAATAATGAAACAATAATCTGGCATCCACAGAATAGCACAATTAAATATCTTGGACTGCACATAGACACAAAACTCAACTAGAAAAAACATATACAAAGTAAAGTTAATCAAGCAAAAGTAAAACTACTACAAATAAAACCTATCAATAGAAATTCCTCACTGCCATATAACACAGCCATAAAAATATATAAAACCATCATATGATCCCTCCTTTTATACGCATGCCCCATCTGGATCAACGCCGCAAAAACCAATATCCACAAAATACAAATTTTCCAAAATCAGTTCCTAAGAATAATCACTAACGCCTCTTGGTTTGTCACCAACAACCAGCTTCACAAAAAATTATCCATAGAACCTATAGCCAACCACATTAATTACCTCACCTCAAACTTTTACTTCACCATACCACAAATCCCCACTCTAAATGCTCTCAACCTCATCCGAAATCCTACACAACCAAGCCGAATTCAAAATAAATAACCATTCCACATATTCCTGAAAAGATTCGCTGAAATTGACAGTTAAAAGAGGTACCAAGATCGTTTCCTCACCTATGAATTACATTAAGTATAGTATGTCAGTTGTAAGCACCAAAAACATATGTGTAGCGTAAGTCTCACCGATCTATGAAATAGTCAACAAATAAATAAATAAATAAATAAATAAATAAACGACTTATAACTACAGCAGAACGTCGATAATCCGAAATGATAGGAATCGAGGTGTATTAATCTGGTCAATCTGGTACAATCACTATAGCACAATGACACCAAACCAATTGGAGAATTTAGTACTCATTACAAATGTATTTCTCCAACTTTAAATTTATTACTGTCACAGTTTATAAATTAAAGTTGTCGTAGCAGCTTGAGGGTTATGCTACAATGCCAGTTTTTCAAGAACGTATAATAGAAAAAGTATGAAGGGCATAATGAAATAAAACATATTGAAAAATTATTCATTTATTACTTCAAAATTATATTTATTACTGTTTCCGTTTATTAATTAAATGTTATTATGCCGGTATGCCAGTTATCAATTTTAAGACAGTCATTAGTGTACGAAAATTAAAATGTAAAACTTCTCCCAAACTGATATTCCTTAATTGATCTGACTGAAATCAATAATCTGCGAATTTGAAACGCATTTTTTTTGCAGGGGGTACCTTACTTAAACCCTAACATTTTCAAACATTACTCAAAACTGTCTCCAAATGCTTGCATTTTTGATAAAAAGAGGAAAGAACGTTTAATAATATCTCAGGTTTTATTTCCTTGAACACTGAATTTTCAAAAATTCAGAAGTTGTAAATGTTTTCGTCACTTTCCAGCAACTATTGAGTTTAATGATACAGATTCGTTTATTGAAATTGTTTTTCAAAGGCTGACCATCAACAAAGGTCCCGTACAATTTGTTTGTAAAATGAACAATTTTCGCGTAATTGTTTCTTGAAGTAATGGGAATTAAAGGAAATATTTTCACCATAACGGCCTGAAACATAATCTTGAAATGTCTTTGTTGAACAGCTTATAAAAATGACGCAGATTGACTTGTCGCTGGACACTCTGAATGTTCGAAAATTGCAGAAGTTACTAATAATGCGATAACTTGTACACCACGAGATATATCAGTGATCAATAAAATAATATTCGTACATGAATCTATCGTTCCCTTGTTACCAGAATTTATTCTGCATCAATCAGTAAATAAGTAGCTCTCAGTTACTAAGAAAATCTAATTATTTCTCAACCATTTGCTTCGGATGCACAAATTCGCGGACATTCAACACTACTAATAAATAACAAAAAAATAAAATAAAATAGACTTGAGCCGTATTTTCTCCGGAGCGTTAACACAACAGAGTAGTTACTTTACGTAAAATATCAATTATACCCAGCGTACCTCTCAAAAATTACATCCTACTTAATATCGGAAATTCGCATTTTTTCGAAAAATCAACTGTCATACCTCTGTTGGCGGACGGTATAAAATTCTGAATTACACGTTAAAGCTCGCTACGTTCAGGATTGACTCAATGTGGGTTTAAAAAAATCGCACATGTACACAAAAAGTGCTTCATTAGCGTCCGTTATAAAATTGTTTAAAATCGAGTACATTTTTTTATTTGGTACAAAATTAGTAGAAAATAATAGTCTAGTAGGTTTTCAGTTTCTAATAAGTGGAGGGGCCATGGCAGTTTTTCATGTTTTGCCGCAAACTTTTCGCGTGTGTAGATATTTACGGTTTCTTATATTACTCCGCGTTAAATTGTTGTAGATTAAACTGCATTGGACCAAGTAAACGCTGGCCTATAAACGAAAGTGATAATTGTTTACCTAATATGTTTTATACATACAATATTTACATTGAAATCTATCGAAACCGAATAGAAAAAATTCCCTTATCAGAGAGTATTTATTTCAAAAACCCAGATATTTACAGTCTTATTTTGTTTTTGAATGCTTTTTTCCCCCATTTCGTTTTTTCGTGGAATTTTTCGCGTATGTAGACTGTAGTATCGCTACTGAGGGACCAGACAAAACGTAGAAATTATTACACTTAAGAGATCTCTATAATTCCAAACTGCGGTATAAATATCAACTTCGAGATTTGACACAAAATAATTTTAAAAAACGTAAATGTTCGCGAAAAGTGCTTTATTAGCACCCGTTTGTTAATTGTTTATACTTGAGTACAAAATTATTTATTGTGGTACGAAATTAGTGGATATATAGTAGACAAATATCGGGTAGTAGACTTTGAATTTCTGACAAGTGGGTGAGCTTTGGCAGACACTTTTTTTAACCGCACGCCATTCTTCGCGTTTTTTCGACTGTAGTATCCGTGTCTGAGGACCAGAAAAAAATCTGATATTATCACACGCAAAAGTTCACTACGTTACTAAACTGCTGTGTCAATCGCGTTAACGAGATAGGATTCAAAATGGGTTTAAAAAATCCTAAATTTAGGCAAAATGAGTTTCATTTGCAACCGTTTTTTAATTGTTTATGGTTAAGTACAAAATTATTTATTGTGATACAAAATTAGTGGATATATAGTAAACAAATATAGGCGAGTTGATTTTGAATTGCTGACAAGTGGGTGTGCTTTGGCGGACACTTTTGTTTTAAGCCGCTCACTATTCTTCACGTTTTGCGACTGTAATATCTCTGTTGTGGGACCAGATAAAATATTGAAATTATTATACGTAAAAGTTCACATAAAACTGAAGAGTTAATTTCAACTTCATGATAAGACTCAAACTGGGATTAAAAAATCGTAAATGTAATGTGCTTGTTTGCAACCGTTTTTAATTGTTTATAGGTGAGTACACAGTTATTTATTATGGTACAAAATTCGTACAAAATTGTTACAAGTGTGAGGACCATGGCGGACACTTTTGTTTTAAGCCGCACGCCATTTCTCGTGTTTCTAGAGCTTAATATCTCTGTTGGGGCACCAGATAGAACTTTGAAATTATTACATGTGAAATAACACTATCGTATCAAACTGCAGTATAAATTTCATCTTCGAGATTTGTCTCAAAACGTGTTTTAAAAAATCGTCAATTAACGCAAAAAGTGTGTTTTGACAATCGTTTTAATTGTTTTTAGGTGAGTCCAAAATTATTTATTGTGGTACAAAATTAGTTGATTTTGAATTTCTAACAAGTGGGAGAGCAATGTTGGAAACTTTTGTTTTAAGCTCCACGCCATTTTACACATTTTTCGACTGCAATATCTCCGTTGGGGACAAGATAAAATTTTGAAAATATTACACTCACAATTTCACAGTAATACCAAACCGCTGTTTAAATTTCAACTTCGAAATGTGACTAAAAATGGTTTTTAAAATATCGTAAATGTATGCAAAAAGTGTAGCTTTTGCAACCTTCTTTAATTGTTTGTACAGTGTGTATTATTTTAGCGTGACCGCTCAAGGTCGTGGTCTCAGAACTGCCTGAAGAGTTCATTCCTCAAACATAGCTGTTTAGGGCGCAGCGCGTCCCTTCCCAGCACGTCTTGACAGCCCTTCTCTAGTTGTGTAAACATTGACCCTGACTGTCCGTATCTGCGAGGTGCAAGCTTCCAGTTGCGTTTCCTACTAGGGTGGAGTATTTATACGTGGTTCGTAAGTTGTGTTTTAAATGGTTATTGCAGTGCGTCCGGTTCAGAGCAAGTTGCATAAGGCAGGGCTTCACAGTCAGAAGCGTAAAGTAGTTGCCAAAGTATATCATTTTATGAAGAGAGAAGCAAATGGTGCTAAAAATGTCACAGCAGTTCTTAAAGGAGTGGCAGAAGCTACCGGTGTTTCAGAATGACGTAATTGCGGGCTTAATCAGAAAATGAATTCTATTGAACCTAGAGAATCGTGCTCATATTTAACTTCTACTAAAGAGAGGAAAAGGAAGAATGTGGAATCTGCTCTCGAGGGTTTCAATGAGAGTCATTCGCCGCACAATTATTTAATGCACTATATCAAGAAATGGTTATTTGGAAACGGCGCAAACGATAGTAACGCTAGTTATGATAGAAAGAAACGGTAAACAATGGAAAAGATTAAGATGATGACGGCAGAGCCGCGCCATCACGTGAATTTGGTGCTTCTCCACTACCGAACGAAGATAATAAAGCAAATTAATTTCCAAGGAAGTTCGCTAGCACGTGCAGTGCGAATGTGATTGGAATGGGCAGACGCACGGAAGTCGCCTCCTGGCTCTCTCCCCACCACTTTCAGGTTCCCCATCTACTCGCGAATCCCAAAGGCCACGCTAGAAAAACTTAGCTGTAGTTGAGTACAAAATTATTTATTGTATTACAAAAATTAGTGACAAATAGAAGATAATTATAGGCTACTTGATTTTGAATTTCTGACACGTGGAAGTACCATGGCTGTCACTTTTGTTTTAAGCCGCACGCCATTATTCCGTTGTTCGACCGTAGTATCTCTGTTGGGGGACCAGAAAAAATGTGATATTATCACACTCAAAAGTTCACTACAATATTAAACTGCTGTATAAATTTCAACTTCGAGATGTGATACAAAATGGATTAAAAATATCCTAAATATAGGCAAAAAGTGCTTCTTGTGTAACAGTTTTTTTAATTGCTTATAGGTGAGTACAAGATTATTTATTGTGGTACAAAATTAGTGGATATATAGTAGACAAATACAAGCTAGCTAATTTTGAATTTCTGACAAGTGGGTGTGCTCCGGTGGACACTATTGTTTTAAGCCGCATACCATTTTACACGTTTTTCCACTGCAATATCTCAATTGTGGGACCAGATACAATTTTGAAGTTATTACACGTAAATGTTCATTATGATATAAAACTTCTGTGTAAATTTCAACTTCGTGATGTTACTCTAAATGGGCTCAAAAAATCGTAAATATACGCAAATATAGCTTTATTTGCAACAGTTTTTTATTTGTTTAAAGTTGAGTACAAAATTATTTATCGTGGTACACAATTAGTTGATAAATAGTAGACAATTATTAGTCAGTTGATTTTGAATTTCTGACTAGTTTGGGTGCTATGGCAGTATATTTTGCTTTATGCCGCACGCCATTTTTTCCGTTTTTCGTCTGTAATATCTCCGTTGGGGGACCAGATAAAATTTTGAAAATATTACATCCAAGAGTTCTCTATAATACCGAACAGCTGTATAAATTTCAACTTCGAAATGTGACTCAAAATGGGTTTTAAAAAAATCCTAAATGTATGCAAAAATTGTATCTTTTGCAAAAGTTTTTACTTTCTCGTCTTACGAATACTTCGTAAGAAGAAAAAGTTATGTAATCGTGCGCGGGGAAAACGGCTAATTTTCGCCAGAAAAACTCTTATAGTTGGAGACTAGTTAGAAAAATGTGCGTAAAACCTGTTGCTACATTTAGGGGAAAAAATCCCCTACCTCGTGGTGTAGTCAAAATCCATGTTTTGTTGCAACTTGATACTGCAAAAATCGATTGACGGCAAAATGTCCGTCTGTCCGTCTGTGATCAACGCTAGTGTCTAAACCGTCAGCAGATTTCAAAATTGATATTCCCCGATCGTTTTTACTCATCTCAAGGCCCCTAGAATTTGAAACCGATATTTTAATATTTGGGGGTACTTTACATGAAGCCCGTAGGAGATTTTCAAAGTTAAAAGAATATGGCTCCAAATTTTTTGATTACATTTTGTTGTTGAATAGTGCGAAGAACGTTTAAGGGAATGATGTAGGTATCATTTTCGTTGATAACACAAATTTTTCAAAAATTGCAAAAAACTATTTAAAAACTGCAAAATTAAAGATATAGATTTTTACCACAAAGTCTGTTGTACAAAATTAACACTTTAAATAAGGTCATGTACCATTTTTTGGAAAAACGAGTAGTTTTTGCGAAAATTGCGATTCAAATTTACAAAAAAAAATGTTTTTCAAAAACCGCTCCAAATTTTTCTTTAAATTTTCTTCACTTATGTAATGAGGGACGACAAAAAATATGGCCTTAGTCCTACTTCTGGGAAATACTTGGTTTTTGGAAAATTGCAAAAAACATATTTTTAAAACTAGAAAATTGTAGTTAGTGATTTTTACTTCAAAGTCTCTTGTACATAATTAGCTCTTAAAAAAAAGTTTTGTAGAATTTTCTGGAAAACCGAGTCGTTTTTGCGTAATCTTCGCTTCAAATTTACAAAAAGAAATTTCTCAAAAACCGTTCCAAATTTTTTCTTTAAATTTTTTCCACGTGTGTAACAAGGGACGGTAAATAAATACTTAAACTAGCGGTGCTATAGAATGGCACAGACTTTCTCGCAGAACTTAGTTTTCTAATCTCTATAGCTTGAACCAGTTTTTCTGTTATGAATGATAATCTTCCGAGATACCTTTTTTGGGCGCCCAAAGGACATTTTGTTTTACATTCTCTGGATTTTTAGCTTCCTAATGCTAGAAATGAAACCACCATACACTACTACTATTATATAAGTGTAAGAGCCATCCATAGCGAAGGTAGCCGTGCTCGTTAATTGGCTGCATCGGCTCAGCGCTTCCGAGTGAAGCTTTCCTGTTTCGAGTCCTGGTCGGGGAATATTATTTATCAAAATTCTCTTTTACAGGATATAATTAAGAATTCCAGAAACATGTTTAAAACCATGTGAAGCCATTCGAATCACAAATATTGATAATTACGATAAATGAACTGGAAGTGTCTGTATATATTTTTCGAATTATATAACTTTCAACAATTTTTCACATCTCTTCTTGGATTTTTAGTATGTTCATCATATCAATTGTTTTTTCATCATGCATTTACCATTTTATAGCTCGGTTTGATTCTTTATATGGCTCTGTATGAGCCATACGGTGATAGTTTGGCGTAGTGGTATGTAGCGTTTCGTTAACTTCGAGGATCGGATTTGGGGTCTGGGAACGGAAAAAGTTTTCTGATAGTAAACACTTTTTCTGGTTTATGTAGCAGTGAACAGCATTTAGGACCATATAGAATCAGAGCGAGAAAGAATGTGCTTTGGACGCACTACTAGTTTAATTGTTTATAGTAAAGTACAAAATTTGTAATTGTGGTACAAAATTAGCAAATAATTAGTACAAAATTAGAGGCTAGTTGATTTTGAATTTCTCACAAGTGGGGGTTGCAGTTTGACGGATGTCAAGAGTAGCAGGGATGAGCGCGCTGGCCCTAGGGACTTCAGAAGCTCCGTTCACGCTAGCGCCGCCGCTGGCCGTCGCGATCAGGGCCTCGCCCCGGGGACCAACTATCGATTGCCGATGCTCCTTTCTCTGCGGCTCCACCACCTCCCACCGCCTACATCTTCCCCGATCTTCCAATAACTCTACCAACTCTACCACCTCCGCCACTTGTGCCACCTCTATCTCCTCTCCACCGCGACACCTCTACGATTTCTACAACTCCACCACCTCCAAAACCACCACCTTTACCACCTCCACCACCTCTTCAATCTCTACCACCACTTCCATCCACTACCATCTCCACTATTGTCTACCACATCCACTACCACCTGCACCACTTCTATCACCAGTACCACTTCTACACTTCTTCCACCTCTACTACCCCTGCCACCCTCACTAAGTCCTGAATTTCAAATACCTCCACTACCACCACTAACTCTGTGAACTCTACCATCTCTACCACTTTCACCATCTCAACCACCTCCACCATCTCTAACACCTCTATCACCTCCACCACTTCTACTATCACTACCAACTCCATCATGTATACTGTCTCTATCACCTCCACCACCATTACCACCACTACGGCCTCCACCGTTCCTATTATCTAAACTACGTCTACCACCACCACCGTCTGTCCGTCTGTGCGACAGGTCAAAGCTAGCGCCTAAGCAGTGCATACCAACTCGGTGCTCTGTGACGTCACAAAAATCGGCTCTCTTGCTCTGAACCGAGCAACAAAGCAAGTGCCCGACGCGGCGGCAGGAGTACAATGTTCCAATGATGGTACGGAAGTGGGAAAAAAAGGTTCGCTCGATAATTACTTTCTAAACGGTAATTATTACTTAAATGTGTATGATTCAATAAAAATGTGAAAAAATATAAATAGAACATAGATTATTACATAAAGCAATATCCGACCCTGTTTATTAAGTTACCCGTACTGTAATTCCACTTCCATTCTTCTAATACATAACATTTTGGAGAAGATGTCGCCTGCGTCTTGCCCGCGCCTTTTAAATGGCGCCACAGCACAAGATGGCGCTTGAGTTAAATGCAATTCCCAATTCATGTGAGCTGGGCGTTACCGTGTGCCGTGGGGTGAGGTCGAGGAGAACAGGAGGAGCAGGCGGCGCAAGTTGATGAAAGGAAAGGGAAAAAGACAAAGAGATACAAAGAGGAGGGGAAAAGAGAGGGAAAGAGACGGAAAATAGAAAGAGGGGAAAATGAGAGAGGGAAAATAGAGAAAGGGGGAAAATAGAGAAAGGGAAATAAGGGGAGACGGAAAATAGAGAGGGGGAATAGAGATAGAGAAATAGAGAGGGAAAATGGAGAGAGGAAAATGGAGAGAGAGGGAAAAATGAAGAGAGTAGGAAAAGAGAGTCAGAGTGAGAGGAAAGAGAAACAGAAAGGAAGAAAAGACACAGAGGGGAAAAGAGACACAGAGGGAAAAGGCACAAAGGGGAAAAGAGACTCAGAGAGGGGAAAAAAAGACACAAAGGGGGAAAAGAGACAGAGGGGGGTAAGAGACAGAGGAGGGAAAGAGACACAGAAGGGGAAAGAGATACAGAGGGGGGAAACAGACACAGAAGGGGAAAAGAGACACAAAGGGGGAAAAGAGACACAGATGAGAAAAGACACATAGGGGAAACGAGACACAGAGGGGAAAAGAGACACAGTGAGGAAAAGACACAGTGGGGGAAACGTGACACAGAGGGGAAACGAGACACAGGGGGGAAACGAGGCACAGAGGGTAAACGAGACGCAGAGGGGAAACGAGGCACAGAGGGGAAAACAGACACAAAGGGGGAAAACAGACACGAAAGGGAAAAAGAGATACAGAAGGGGAAAGAGACACAGAGGGGGAAAAGAGGCAGAGGGGAAAAGAAACAGAGAGGGAAAGAGACAGAGGGGGAAAAGAGACAAAGGGAGAAAAGAGACACAGAGGGGGAAAAGAGAGACAGTGCGAAATATGAGAGAGAGTGAAAAGACAGAGGGAAGAGAGAGAGGGGGGAAAAGACAGGTGGAAGAGAGACAGGAGGAAAAAGAGAGAGGGGAAAAGAGAGTGGGGAAAGACAGAGAGAGGGGGAGAGGAATATTTCAATTATTTTTTCTGCGACAGCAACGCGCCGGGTACCAGCTAGTTGTATAATAAAAATAGTACAAGCTAGACAAAATTCAAACGGATGTTTTAATTTCTGACTATACATTACATGATGCCTCAAAAACATTTTCAAAATTTTCTCAAAACTTGCTCTAATTTTTTTTTAACTTTGTCCCCGAATAAGGTTAATGACGCTTAGGAGAACGATGTGGGTCTCATATTCCTTGAAATGTTTGATTTTTCGAAAATTACGGAAGTGCAATTTTCGTCGACGTTGTGGCGTCGTTTAATTACTCAAACACAGACACGAAGGATTCGTAACAAAACAAGTTATTAAAGAAATATATATATATATGCATATATATATATATATGCATATATATATATATATGCATATATATATATATATATATATATATATATATATATATACACACACAATGTTGCACAAGTTCATTTACTTTATCCTGCTTTACGGAACCCTCCTAAGAACAGCTTATCTTATCCGCCACCTGCGAATGCTTTGCGAGTCCCCCACCGGCCCTTGCTTGACCGCAAGGTACAGCGAACGCTTGACCGCGTCGCTAAAGATGAGACTGACGTCTCCCCCGGACAAGTCCGGCCGCTCGCCCAGGAGCGCCGTGCCGCAAATGTATCCTGGCTAATATGCCCTTACCTCACCTTAAATAGATTCGGTCACATGACCGACCGATCACATGATCTACTCCCACTCCGTGCGTAAAGTGACATGGGTGCCCCACGTGACCTCCCCCCCTCAGCTAGAGCGCCGTCTGTGACGTATACAACCGACCTCTATGACGTGTTTTGCGGCCACCCCTATCGCCTCCGCGCCCTTTCTACTTCTTGGCTCAGCCTAAACCGACCTTAGACTCGCCCCTTCCTGCTCAACCTAATGGTCTGTCTATTTCTGGCTTCCATAGACAAAGGCACGTCCTGTCTTTTATGTATGCAAGCGTCACTATGCCACAACGTCTTGCTATAACTACAATCTTGAAGACAGACATTTTTTCGTTAATGAAATCTGTTCTTAAAGGCAGATCTTGAAATGAGGTCGTGGTCAATTTTTAGAAAATTTGAGTAGTTTTCGTGAAATTTTGCGCGAAATTAAGACAATTTTAATTTTTCTGAACAATTTTTATCAAAAAAGCTCAAATTTTTCTTTAAATTTTCTGCTCGTATATTTTTAAGGGCCGGTCAAAGTATGGTGCTTGTCTTATTTTCGGCGAACTCTCCTTATTTGCGAAAATTGCAAAAATGTAACATTCCAAAATTACAAAATTGATGATTAAATTTTTTGCCTTAAACAAAGTCTTTTGTAAAATATCAGCTCTTCAAAAAAGGTCGTGTACAATGTTCTGAAAAAATGAGTAGATTTCGCGTAATTTGTATGTGAAATGTTTGCTATTTCTAAGAAACGTTTTCTCCAAAAACCAGTGTGGAGCTAGTCCCATTTCCGGAAACAATTATTTTCCAAAATTGCAAAAAATGCGTGTTGGAATTACTTTGGTTTGACACATCTACATTTTTAAGCGTCACCCGGACTTTGTCCCACGGCGTTTCTGTAGCGTAAGCAACAGAAATGGCTCCAACTTGTTTTAAAATAAAGTGTTCTTATAAAAGTTCACATGCCTGATTTTCGTTAAATTCTCCGTATTTTCGAAAATTGCAAAAGTTCAACATTTTTCCAGCGATTTCCCGCAACTGCAATATTGAAGATTGAGAT
This sequence comes from Acheta domesticus, assembly GCA_031308135.1. Classification (NCBI taxonomy): domain Eukaryota; kingdom Metazoa; phylum Arthropoda; class Insecta; order Orthoptera; family Gryllidae; genus Acheta; species Acheta domesticus. The sequence goes on along the minus strand of JAHLJT010008446.1, from coordinate 145,053,389 downwards.
TTTCGTCCTCCATGAAGATTTTCCTTCAAAGACTTTTTTAAATACATTTTTCAAAAATGAGTATTTTTTAAGTATTTTTGCGTGAAATATAGGATATTTTTTAACATTTTTTCTCAAAAAGATTGCAATTTTTTTCACTTTTTTCATTGGATAGAGCAAAGACAAAAAAATTGCGCAGGTCTCATTTTCGTTTAACTCTCTGAATTTTCGAAAATTGAAAATGTTTGAAATAATGCGGGAAAGTATTAATGTTTTAGCACCACTAGTCTTATAACAAGGTGTTATTTCCTAGTACTGAACGACACAAGAGCGATATCGGACGGATTGGACGGAATAACGGATTGGTTGGTTATAACCTTCGGCTACTACCGAATCTTATGTAATAAAACATTATTTCTTTATCATATTCAATCCCAGATTATCCCCTTTTGTAACGTAACAATTTGAGAAATTGTTATACAATATTTTGGTAAGAGGTTCTCCATGTCATTTGGTAACTTCGTGAGAGCTTTAACCTAAAATAAATGGTATTTATTACTGGTACCCCTATATTTATAATTTTCTTTGTCCTTGTAGTATTCATTGTTCATAGTGTCTTGTAGTTTAATTTCTTTAGCAAATAAATGTTATAATGTAATAAATATCATGCTAAATAAAATGGTTCAATGGTAAAAGGGGCCCAGGAATGTAGTTGGCGCCCGTCTTGTTTCAGGCTACGCACACCAGTGCCTTGAATCGAATTGCAGAAGTGCCATTTTCATCACAAGTTCTGAATGTTCAAACATTCATAGTATGTATTTGTGGAGAGTATCGAGCGCCGTTGTGCAGTACAAAAAGCAAGGCAGCGCTTCCTGGCGCGGCACGTGAGTGGACTCGGAAGCCGAGGGGGTGGCGGTCGCCCTGGGGCGTGGAGGAGCGACGGCGGGGGCGGCGCCGGCCGGAAGGCCGTGTCCATGCGGCTCGCGCCCCGCCCCGCGCCCACCCCGCGCCCCGCCCCGCGCCTCCCGCCCCGCCCCGCGCCGCCCGCTGTATGAGCGGCGGAGGTGATTTTCGCCAAGATATTTGACTTCTGGTCGCGCGGCCGCGTGCGCAGTATGTGAACGAGCTCTCTAGATATACAACCTAACGGGATAAACCGGCACGCAAGGAGCCGGCGGCACGGCACGGCGCGGCGCGGCGCTTTGCGGGCGGCGGCGGCAGCAGCGGCGGCGGCGGCGGCGGCGGCGAAGGCGGCGGCGGCGGCGGCGGCGAATGCGGCGGTGGCGAAGGCGGCGAGCGCTGGCCGCGGAGCGCGGCCGGCCAGCCACCGCGCCGCACAGCGCCTTCCTGCCCGTGGCGACGCAACGCAACGCAACGCAACGCGACGCGGCGGGGGATTTCCAGCGGAATGGAACTCCTACGGGCGGCGCGAAGCGGCGCGGGGCAGCTCGCACGCCGTAGTCCTAGGGCCAGCCAGCTCAAGCTTCAAACAAGAGGAAGAAGGGGATGTTTTTGTTGGAGCCAGGAGCTCGTTCACAATGAAACGTAAACGCACACGTTACGTGAACACACGAGCTGCACAGCAGTTCAATGGAACCGTTCGGAGTATTGATGGAAGGATTAAACGCCGCATAAGAAGGGAACGTGGCGTGAACTGAACTTCGTAAATAACCACAAAATACATGCGCTCTGTGCAGAAGGCAACAATACTTCTCACGTGCCTTGTACCTGGAAAATTTCTGCCAACAAATACAATAATCGATGTGAAAATAAATTAATGGCGCTACATCAGCTGACACTTCAGCGTATTATTTGCAACGATAACGGCATATTCTCTTACTAGCTGACAGTGGCGTATATTGCTTTCATGCCTTGGGCTACCACTGACTTTAGAATAAACTTTGACTATATAACAATACATAATCTTCGATTATGAAGTTCTTCTAGTTTGTACTATTTTTATTAAACAATATTGTTATTTTATAATTATAATAATAATTATATATATAATGTACACACACATATGTGTTGTATATATATATATATATATATATATATATATATATATATATATATACACAACACATATGTGTGTGTGTTTGCTGTAACCTTTTTAAAAGTATTTTACCAAATTGACGATAGTTAACTTTGACACAATCACATACCTAATATGTTGCAATTTTAACACTTAAAACACGCTTAATATAATGTACTATGTATATATTTACACTCACCACCAAACGTGTGTGTCTTGCACAAAAGCGCACATCTAATTTACTGTGTCTGTTTACTGCCCACTGCCTCCGAACTGCTCCGAGCGAGTGTGAAGAAACCGCCCGGGAAATCGGCCCACTGAGCCCGTGGCTGGCCCGTATGTTGCCAGTAGGACGGGGGAGTGAATCGTGCAATGGACGCACGCTGTGCGAGTGGCGCTGGGTGCCAGTGGTTTCTACTGTGTTGCCACCTCTTAAGAACACTGATGCGCCGCCGACCGAGCGATTTAATACAGATCTCAACAGAACAGATTATACACAATCTTGAAAAATGTGTGTCTCTGAAAAACAATGTTGCCTATAATTATTTTTAATATATTTTATCTTGTAATATTTTTGTCCTCGTAATATTTCCGGGCTACCGCCGGTAGGCTACAGTATATGCCACTGGTAGCTGAACACATTAAAGTACGAATGCCGTACTCAATTTTTAAAAAAATATTTTTCTTAATTCCGCTTCTGTGCGTCCCTCCGTCAACGTGCCTCCCGATTCGTTTAGATGATTTACTTAAAAATTGATATTCCCCCATCGATCTGACCGAACTCGGCACCATGCGAGTTTGAATCGGATATATGGATTTTTCGAGATACTTTACATGAAGCCTTAACATCATTTTCAAAAGTTTCGAAAAAATTGGCTCCAAATAACTTGATTAAACATTTGCATGTAGCACGCTTGAAAAATGGCACAGGTCCCATTTTTGTTGAACTCTGAATTTTCGAAAATTAAAAAAGTTACATCTTACAAGTAATGCGAGAAAATACGTTCTGTTGTAGCACCGTTAGCTTACGATATAAGATATTAGCAACAATATGAATTGAACTATTTGAGGTTCGATGTTGCTACAACGAGGTACTACTTCTCTACAAAATAATATTAAAATGCGCTAATGACAAAAGCAGATTGTCAAAGTAGCCATAATACTCTACAGAGGACGTAACATTGTACCACTAATTAAATGTAGATTTGTAGTATTTAAATGAACAATTAAAAAAACCGACTATAGTTAAAAAAAAACCGACTCTCTCGCACTTACTTCGTAAGAAGGGAAAGTTATGTGATCGGGCGTCGAAAACGGCTAATTTTCGGCAGAAAAACTGTTATTGCTCAGGTAACGAATGTGGATAAATCCTGTTGCTATTTATAGTAAATTACTTCCTCTAACACGTAGTGTAGCCAGCCGCAGTGCAACGTTTTGGTGGTCCTTGATGCCGAAAAATTGGTTGACGGCAATACCTCAGTGTTTGTTCCTTTGTGGTCAACACTAGCGCCTAAATCGTTCAGCCGATTTTCTCCAAAATTGGTATTCTCAGACCGATCTGAACGAAAAGGATTGGGGTGTTTCAATAAGACATTTTGATTTTTGAGGGTACCTTACTTTATTCCTCAACATTTTAAAAATTTTGATCCTCGGGTAGTACAAACAACGCTTAAGAGAATGAATGCCACATGTCACATGTTCGTTTATTACCCTGATATTTGGAAAATTGCAAAAGTGCAATGTTTTTGGGGGCGTCTTCTTACATCTATAATATAGAAGATAGAGATTTTCGTCTTTAATTTTTGCTTGAATTATGGGTAATTAATTTATTACCCAATTTTTTGTCAAATACCGCTCCAAATTTATTCTTTCAATGTTCTCCACTAGTGTATAAAAGGATGGTAAAATGTATGGTCCTCATCCCATTTTCGGCAAATTCTCGGTTTTTGCGAAAATTTCAAAACGTTAACATTAAACTTCAAAATTAAGATAGTGATTTTTGTATTAGACAAAGTCTGCTGTAAAATTGCATCTCTTTAAGAAATATCATGTATTTAAAAAAACGAATAGGTTTCGCCTGATTTGTGCTTGAAATGTATGCAATTCATTAAAAAATATTTTCTAGAAAAGGGCTTCAAATTTGTTTGTTTAAATGTTTTCCACGAAAAGAAACAGGGACACTTCAAAGAATGGCGCGGGTCTCATTTTCGTTGAACTCTCTGAATTTTCGAAAATACAAATTTAGAAATTACGCGAGAAAGTATATTCTGCACCACTAAATTTCTTTCAATTGGTAGAGAATTAGACGCTTAAAAAATCGAACAGGCCCAATTTTGGCCAACTATGTATTTCCCAAAATTACAAACATTTAAAATTGCGAAGTAACTATATTCATGAGAGCGATTTCCCTCCAAAGAAATATGTTATAAATAATTAGGCCTTTCAATAAAGTCATGTACAATGTTTATCAAAAACGAGTAATTTTCGCATAATTGATCTTTGGAGTTAATGCAATTTATAAAAAAATTTTTAAAAAATTCTCCCAATTGTTTCTTTAAATTTTTTCTTCGGATAGAGCAAATCACGATAGAAAATGTCACAGATCTCATTTTCTACGGAATCTCTGAATTTTCCAAAATTGCAAAATTTTACGAATAATGCGGGGGAGTATGTGCTAGTGTAACACCATTAGTTTCCCTTTTCCCCATTCATTCCTCCCCCTTTCCCCCTCTTCTTTTCCTTTTCTTTCTTTTTCCCTTTACTCCGTGCCTTTTCCCCCTTGCCTTTATTCTCCTTTACCTATTCCCCTTTTTTACTTTCCCGTATACGTACGTATACACAGAGTGAAAATTGTGAAAGTTTGAATTTTTTTCCACGTCTTGAAAATTGAAGATAGAGATTTTTTCTTCAAATAAAATTTGTTCTGCATATTGAGTTCTTTCATAAAGGTCAGGTAAATGTTTTTCAGAATTTTAGTAGTTTTCGTGCAATATTGCGTGAAATATGTGCAATGTTAAAAAATTACAAAACCAAGATTTTCTTAAAACGGCTCCAATTTTTTTCTTTAAACTTTTGGTAGGGATAGTGGTAAATATACTCTATCAGATGACGTAAATCCATATTGCCTTACAGGTTGGTTTTCTCAAAAATTACAAAAATGTAAATTTTTTCACATGTTTCTCACGTCGATAAGATTTATATTAGCGGCGATTTGTTCATGTTATTATATTTACGAGTACATGTGCTTTAAATAATGTCAAGTAAAGTTTCTCGAAAACACAACCGTCTGCTGTGAAAAGTAGCTCAAAATTTCGCTTTTTCAGAAACGCTCAAACGCGCTTTTCTCATATATGGCTGCAATTTTTTCTTGAAATTTTTGTAACTGATAGTGCTAATTACACTCTTTAGTATAGCGTAAAGTTTATTTTGAGTTATTTTTTCGTTTTTTTCAAAAATTACATAATTGTAATTTTTTGAAAGATCTCTCACATCATTAATAGGCACATTACCAGCAATTTGTAAACATTATTGTATTTGTGAGTGTAAGTGCTTCAAATAACTTCAAATAAAGTATTTTGAAAACTCAAACATTTTCTGTGAAAATAAGCTTCAAATTTCGCATTTTTAGTAGCGCTAAAACCCCCATTTTCTCTTAAACGGCACATAATTTTTCAATGAAAATTGCCATTAATGACTAGGTTTTTGTGTTCTTTAATATTCTAAAATTAATGTTTCCGTTTCTACCAATAGGAAACCGAAAAATTAAGAAAATGACAAAAAAAATGTACTTTTGGCGGTGACAGGATGACAGCTGGCAAGAAAGAGTTTGTTGGCAATTCCGAATAGCCAGGGAAACGCAAGGAAATAGGAAAACTAATACGGGAAAGTCTGTGCCATTCTGTAGCACCTCTAGTTTCTTTCTCCCCATTTTACAAAGAGTTTTCCAAAGAGAAAAACAGGTCCTTTGGGGGGGGGGCTGGTGTCAAAAAAAGTGAGTAAGTGTTCCTCCGTGTATTACTTCCTCTAACACAGGCCTGCACTACGCCTGCTCCCGCGGGCATTCTGCACTTAGGAGCCGATCGTTTTGCCCGCGAGTAGTGGGGAGTAGGTAGCTTTGCGGGGAGGGAAGAAGTGTGACGTAGCACGACATTGGCGTGTTAATTGAATGCCTGGGCGTCTAATACAAATATCCATGTGCAAAGTTATATTCCCAGTTGTTTAAATGGACAATGTCTAGTATTTCAAGTTACAAGGGCCATAATTCACTGTTTACGTTCAGTGAATTGTTGCGTATCCACCTTTGTATGCATTATTGAAAATTTACTGTATGCATTTTCCTTTTTTAATTAAAAAAAATTAACATGCTTGTTGTGACTCTTAAGTAATATTTAAAAGCAGTAACAATTTAAAAAAACTTTACTATTTATTTCTAACTAGCAAAATATTACAATTTAACCAGTGGTGCTTCAACAGCACATAGTTTCCTGTATTATTGGAAACAGCTACGTAGGATTGGAATATTGCACTTTCAGCCCTACTAACATCTTAGCTATTATTTGAAAACGTCTAATTCAAACAAGAAGCGAACAACTCACTGTTTCCAGTGAATTCTACAACTGCTTAAAAATATAGTACTAAAGTTTTGTAAACTTGTATTGGAAAAAGAAGTCTGATACCATACAGCTATATCAAGTCACAACAATGACACGTAATTCACAGAAATTCGGGACGGCGGAACGGAATTTAATTGTTGCATTTCCAGCATTGTCTTAAAGTATACGGAAAATTAAAAATTGATTGTTCGCTAGGAATGGTATAACGTCAAAGTCATAGCAAAATGAAGAAAATTATTTGAACAATCTCTCGCATCAAGATTGACATAAAAGTAAAATATGAGGCAATTCCATGTAGGGTAACGTTTAATAGAACATATATTTGTGCAGATTTTCCCCATTATGAAACGGAATAAAAGAGATCAACTCTGTGACAAGTTACGGACAATAATGTGATTATCATGGGTTCTTGTTAAATAGAATACAAAGGGCTTAATATTTTATACGTATATCGTAAACGATGAATAAATTGTGTTCGTTGGTTTGATTTTTAGAAGTATAGAATGCACTCTTGTCAGAAATTAGAGCAGCAACAAATCATGATTTTTTTTCTCTCAAGAATAAAGTAATGGTGCTACAGAATGGCATAGACTTTCCCGTATTAGTTTTCTTTTTTTTGGTCTCAGCTAGTTTTTCAGACTTGCCACATATTCTTGCCAACTGCCATCTATCGCTGCCCGAAGTACATTTTTTACTTTTTGTTTGTTTAGAATCATGTATTTACTCTAATCTTACAAGAAATTTCAAGTAAAAATTTTGAACTATTTTTGAGAGAATTTTCAAAATATCCGGGGGCTTCATGTAAAGTACCCCCAAATTTTATAGAATCCTCCCTCAAAATATCAAAGCTTCAACTGAAGCCAGATCGACAGGGCTTTCTTCAATTTGAAAAAAAAATCTATGTATGATTTATGCGCTAGTGGTATTCACAGACGGACGGACAGACAGACAGATGCTACGCTTTCAGTCGGTTTTTCGGTATCAAAGAGCCACAAAACAGGGATTCTGGCTACACCACGTGTTAGGGGAAATTTTTTCTTAACTTAGCAACTGGTTTTATCCACTTTTTCATTATCAGAGACCGGCAATGATTTTTTTTCTGTCGAAAATTCGCCGTTTTTTCGCCATTACATAACTTTCCCTATGCTACATATATTACTCCGTATATGCGTATGTATAAGGGAAAGTAAAAAATATGATTTTGCTTTGATATAACCGTCTTGTTCAATTAAACATAGTAAATGAAAAAAATACTTCATTGCCATCATCATCATACAAAAACAATTCAGCATCATAATTTTATGTTTAGCAAAACACTAAATTTGTGAGTACATCGTAGTAAAGCGAATTACCTTATCAGCCCCACAAGCAATTATAATGATTCGTATCCAAATCAAATATATATAATTAGTTTGCAGTATCATATTTCACACTGTGATATATCGACAACAAACATTTACAATATAATTCAAAAGGCAATATTACTTGAACTGTATGTGATAGTCATGTTCTCGCCGATTCCTCTTTCAATTTACGCGCTGTGGTTCGAATTGCGACTTCTAATTGGTGGTCCCCACTCTTAGAATGAGTCTTCATCGATTTTTGCATTTGCCCCCGAGCTGCTGGCGTGCAGATTCTGACGTCAGTGAAAGTGCAAAATGCTGTGCAGGTCTACTCTAACACGTCCTATAGCCAGAATCCTTGTTTTACGGCTCCTTGACACCGAAAAATTGGATGACGACAAAAGTCCGTCTGACGTATAATTTTACATGAAGCTTCAACATTTTCAAAATTTTCTCGATTGATTGTTTCATTGATAGTTCGTGATTCCGGGCGCGTCAACTACTTAGGTCATTAGTCTCGTAAGTGTAGTAAGTGTTTTTCTCGGGAGGCGGCGGTGATTTTTTCCCGCTGGATGGCGAGATCCGGCGCCGACCAGCGGGGTTTCCCCTAACCAGGTATCTCCCTCCAGCGGGGCGCCACCCCAGCCGGAACAAGCTCTAAGCTCTCGACCGGTCTCCCGGCATGCGTAGTAGTGTAGTGCATGTTAGTGTAAGTGTGTGTGTAAAGGATGAGGATAGGACAAGAAAGGGGAATCAAAGATCGCGTGCGGCCCGTGGCCCGTTTGTTAGGGTACTTCTCCGGCATTCGCCTGGTGTTGATCAGAGAAACCACGGAAACCTACCGATCAGAGCTGCCGGTCACTAGAATTCTCCTCCAGATAGCGACTGAATTTGACTTAGTTGAAATACTAGTGCCGAAAACCCTGCCGCCGTCGGGACTCGAACCTAGGACCTCCCGGTCAGAGAGACTGTAGTTACATCAGTTGATGCACTGAGCCATCTCTCCCGGCAAAATTTTCTCGAAAGTGATTAAAATTTGTTTGATTAAACTTAGTAGTACTCGTATACCGCAAAGGACGCATAGTTCAAAGGCGCTTGATCAATGGAACAAGATCCTTAAATAACGTTATGTTGGATTTTTCGGAAATAGTAGTTTCTGCGTAATTTTGTATGAAATACAGGCAATTTGGAAACAATAATTTTCTCAAAAACAGCTCCATTTTTACTTTCCCGTTTATGTACGTACATACGGGGTAATATACGTAGTCTAGGAAAAGTTATGTAATGTGCGAAAAAATGACGAATTTTCGGCAGAAAATAATTCGTTTGCCGGGCCGTGATAACGAAAAAGTGGATAAATCCAGTTGCTAAGTTAAGAAAAAACTAGCGTATCCGTGCGAGAACTCTCGCATGGTAAACTCCACCCTTTCCCTATCCATTTGTCTATCATTTCCATTCACAAGGAAAGTTGTTAAGGAAATGTTTATTTGTTTAAAAAAATGTGTAAATGTAACTTCTAATGTACTTTTGTACTTAATTCTAATGGACTTACAGAATTTCAAATAAAACTAGCAATGTAATTGATGTTGGAAACGAATTTTCAATAAAGGTTTAGTCAGCATTATAGAGAGATTTTGAATGTTCCATACTTGGAACATTCAACAATTCATATAATTCATACATCATCAACGATGGAAGAAATTATTCAATCTTCCTTGAGAGTTAACTTTTCGCTTTCTTTGATAGTCACAAAAATATTAGAAAAGGTTTTTACTCTTGAGAAAGCCAAGTAAAGTAGTGAGAAAATAGCGGATCGGGCAAGTACAGACCTACTCTTTGCAATATTATTCGCAATATATATTACTTTCCTTGATTTATAATGAGGAACAGAGGGGGCTTTGGAGATTCAGGGTGCCAGCTTGCTAGGATGCGAAAATTGAAAATTTTTTTTGTATATTAAAAAGTATTGGATTATTTTCTGCGTTGTTACGTATCTCAAGAAAATAAATTCCGAGCCAAAAAATAATTAAACTAATATTTTCACCTTTGAGTACTTAATACCATTTGTTGTCATTAGAAACAATTTAGTACACTGTCAGAAATTACATTAAATTTAATGTAGTTTAATGCAGAGCTCCACATTAAATTTAATGTACCGTGTACATTTAAAACGATATTAATGTACATGTACATTAAATATAATGTGTAAATTAAAATCTATGTAGATATAATGTACGGTAGTACATTAAATTTAATGTACCGTGTACGTTAAAACTATTTTAATGTGTTTGTGCATTAAATTCAATGTTAAATTAACATCAATGTAGATTTAATGTAGGACAATGTAAACCGATATTAATGTGTTGTACATTAAATTTAATGTACAAATTACAATCAATGTAGGTTTTAGAAATATTTTCTTCCGCTATTTGAACTCACGTATAATAATTTAAAATATATTTTCAACATGTATACAAAAAGTATAAATGTTTAAAATTCGTATTCAAATTGGTAACAAAATTGTAAAAATGTTTATAATAAAATTGTTGCGATGTACATAGTACGCTAATTCTTTGGTTGACAATTTTTTTCAAATTCTCCGGAAATATGTAAATTTTTCCAAAGAATTGTCACTGTAACAATGTCAGAATGTAGTATTCTTTACGCCTACGAATCATATTTCCGAGCGTAAACGCGTCCAAAACAGGTGAAAAAGTAGTGACAATTATATATAATATACATAATTCTGTAGACTAAATACATATTTAATATATATATATATCGTCTAAAGAAATATATTCCGTAGACGTAAAGAATATATTATACATACCATAGCGGGCAATACATTAGGCCTAAGAACCTGCTGAAGCAATTGGTTGTCGCAATAGCTCAGTGGTTAGGGGACCTGCGCGTAGACCAGAAATACCGAGTTCGAATCCCGATCGGGGTGGACTATTCGTTGGACAAATTTAAATATTAAAATACATTTGTTACTCAGTACCAAGGTCAGAACTTAGTATTCTTTGCATCTACGAGACATATTTCCGAGCGTAAACGCGTCCCAAAATGTGACAATTGCATACATCCCCACGGACAATTCATCAGACCTAAGAACATGTTCAAAGAATTGATTGTCTCGATAGGATAGTGGTTAGAGCAAGTGGGCGTAAACCAGGAGACACGGGTTTGAATGCCGCTCAGAGTGACAATTCTTTGAACAAATTTTAAATATTGAAGTTTGTACATGTACAGTGAATTTCATGTACGCATACAGTAATTTCAATGAAAAAGTACATTAAAGTAAGTATCATGTTCGTAAATTAAATTTAATTTACACGTACAGTAAATTTAATGTACTCGCATACAGTAAATTTAACTTACACGTACGGTAAATTTAATGTACACGCATACAGTAAATTTAATTGTACACGTACATTTAATGCACACGTACTTTAAAGTTACTGTACGTGTACATTAAATTTCATTTACGTACATGATACTTACTTTAATGTACTTTTACATTAAAAGTAATGCGGAAATTTCTGACAGTGTAGGTTTAGACTTCACTTCGATACATGGGAATGTTGCTCAAACGATGTTTGCTTATTGAATATCTTAACGTACCGACACCTTGAATTTAATATTAAACGGTGTATTTTTTACAATGTGAGTTTGCAGCTGGGCGATGATGTACATACTTCGAGATACCGCCAGCGTTTAAATCGTTCGTTTGGTCTGCGATCGTTGGCAGTTGTCGAGTGACTTGCGCTATTCTTTCTATAATTTTTAATTTAGTTGCTTTTTTAAATTTACTCACGTAGTATTGTAGGCTAGCGCGTTTTGATTATTGTTTTTCATTTATTTCATTTAACTTAAGCTAATTTTTAAAAAATTGTTCTTTGTATTGTGTCATAGCACACTGTAATGCGATTTTTCTGACTCTGCCCCTCAAGCCCCTATGGCTACGATGGAATATCACACGGCATTTCGCGTCTTTCTCCGTCGTACCGCTAGAAGTCGCATGATCGCAAGCACTGCTTGATACGGTCGCGATCGTGCGATACCTGCCAGCATAACTGATAACGGGAAATACCGTGAGATATACCATTGTGAAGACGGTCCTTGAGGGGCAAAGTTAGAAAAATGGCAGTATACCTCCGCGTACCCGTGCTAGAACTCTGCTGTTCAACCCCACACTCATCCCTATCCTTTTATTTCTATTCTAAGAGGGAAAGTTGTTAACGACAGGTGTTTATTTGTTTAAAAATGTATGAACGTGTTATTTGCAATGTAACACAATATCAAATTAAAACAAAAAAACAATGCAATTGATGTTTAAAAGAAATTTTCAGTAAAGATTAATTCAGTATGATGGAGAGTTTTCTTCGAACAATTCCCAACACTTCATTAAAAAAAATATTTGAAGAAATTATTAAATATTCTTTGACAGTTAGCTTTTAGCTTTTCGTGATAGTCACAAAAAATATTAGCTTTTTACTTTTGAGAAAGCGACGTGTCTGAACCCGCTGACTTGAAAATTTCATCAAATCACTGCTAATAACGAAAATGCTGGTACCAGTAAAACACAGAGTCTTCATTCTTCACTGCACACTCACATCCCTCCACAATTAGGAATACAGCACTTACAGACCACGGCAAAACGTTAATCGAATGGTTTCACCACATGCATAAGAAACAACTTCAAGCAACTATAATATATTATAGCAACTATAGTTGTTCTAGTTGTTACTGGATAGCAAATCTTGAATTAATTATTATACAAATACACCTTGTCAGACTGCACAAACCACAGTATGTACAAAAAGCGTAAATATAATATGGAGAAATCTAAGCCTTCTAAGCGTATCGTCAAAAAATGGCTTCCGGCAACAAGGGCTGAAATATTTAGGTGGCACTGGTAGAATCGAAGCGCCGAACCGAAAATTTAATGAATGTCCAAGAATGTCTCATCTTATAGATTATGGTGTGAAAAACATTTCTTTGAGGCTATCAAAATTTTAGTTTTTAAGGCCCTCGAACGCTTCTTTTGGGAGTTATTTGACGGTATAGATTCGAAAACATTTGCAAGTGTTGCGGGTTGCATTGGACATGAATACTTAGATGCGTTTTTTTAAACAAATCCTTCATATTTTTAAAGTCACAGTGCAATTCATCACGTGTCCGTGAAATTCTCTTTATTTAGAGATCTCGTTTATATTGGTTAAGTGTGAGAGCCGCAAAGGAAAGGTATACTACTGAAATAATATAGGAAACTATATGTGCTGTGGGGTTAATTGAACCGCCGGGAATTTAAGTGGACTGGTCCCGTAATCCCCTTTATTATTATTTTTTTTTTTTAGGAAGTAGAATTTGTAGATTTGCAATTATTAAATCTGGAATGTTACATAATTTATTCGCCTTTCACTATTTTATTAATTCAATTCATTACCACTGTTGTTTCCAAGTTTTAATTTGAGATGCCACGTTTGGGGAAACGGCGCGCGTTCCGTGACCCGTTTTCTCATTTGTGTGGGGAAAAAGGTTATGGCAATGTGCAAAAGATTTTTTTTTTTCATTAAAACAGTCTATTAAACGTCAATATTATTTTCACCGTTTATTTCAATTTCAGGTCCACTTAACCTTACCGGTTAGGTTAACTTGTTCAATTGCAAATACGTAAAACATTCCGTATGTCACAATAACTCTCTCTTTGGTTAACAGCCATATGGCTGGCAGTTCTCCATGCTCCTCGGTCATCCGCTTTTCGCTTTGGCTCGCAGTATGAAGAGCATATCTGTTTATATAGCTGTTTCATATGCTTCAGTCTGGGTCTTCCTCTCGCATTTTTGCCCTCTATGACTCCCTGAATTATCTTTTTCAACATACCATCATGTCTTTTTTGTCATACCATCATGACAATAACTATAAGCACAGTAATGATGTTTGTTCACATAATATAAGGAGAAAGCCTAGCTCATATATCATGAACTAGTGGTGCTACAATGGTACAAACTTTCCCGCCTAGATATTCGCAAGTGCCACATACTCGTGCCAGCTGCCCTCTATCGCGGCCCAAAGTTTTTTTTGTTTTTTTTTTTTACATTTTCTTAATTTTTCGATTTCCTAGTGGTAGAATGGAAATATTAATTTTAAAATATTAAAGAACAGTAAAACCTCGTCCTAAATGGCCACTTTCTTTCAAAAATTTGGAGCTGTTTTACAAAAATGACTTTTGGGTGCTACTAAAAATGCGATATTTGAAACTCTTTTTCACATAAAACTTTTGAGTTTTCTAAAAACTTAATTTGAAGTCATTTGAAGCGTTTACACTCACAAATACAATAGAGTTTACAAATTGTAGAAAATGTGCATATTGACGGTGTGAGAAATCTTTCAAAAAAATTACATTACGTAATTTTTCCAAAAACAAAAAAATACCCACAATTGAACTTTACGTCGTATAAAAGAGTGCAATTAGCACTATCCTATCGAAAAGAGAAGAAAAAAGTTGAAGAAAAAAGTTGGAGCTATTTATGAGAAAATGGCGTTTGAGCGTTTCTGAAAATGCGGAATTTTGAGCTAGTTTTCACAGAAAACAGTTAGTTCTCGAAAACCTTTACATGACATTATTTAAAGCACTTGTACTCGTAAATATAATAATGTGAACAAATTGCCACTAATCTAAACATTAGCGACGTGGGAGACAAGTGAAACAAATTACATTTTTGTAATTAAAAAAAGCAAAAGCGTTTATAGCGTATAAAGCGTTTATGTCATCTCATAAAGTACATTTATCACTATCCCTATCAAAAGTGTAAAGAAAAAGTTTGGAGTCGTTTTCGAGTAAATTTTGTTTTTGTAATTTTTTTAAATTGCAAATATTGCACGCAATATTAGGCGAAAACTAGTATAATTTTCAAAAAAATGTATATAACCTTAATGATAGAACTCACTTTGGAGAACAAATTGTATTTAAAGAAAAAATATTTATCTTTAATTTTGTAGTTGTAGGAAGAGCCTGAAAAAAATTCAATCTTTTGCAATTTTCGAAAATTCACAGTTAACCATGAAAATTGGACCTACGCCATCTTAATAAGTGTATTTTACTCTATTCTTACAAGAAATTTAGAGAAAAAGCGGGAGCCGTTTTGAGAAAATTTTGAAAATGTCCGGGAGGCTTCATGTAAAGTACCCCCAAATTTTGAAGAGTCTTCTTCAAAATCTCAAAGATTCGACTCAAACCAGATCGACCGGGGAATATCCATTTTGGAAGAAATCGTACCTATGGTTTAGGTGCTAGTACTGTTCACAAACTGACGGACGGATAGACGGACAGACGGACGTTTTCCTTTCAGTTGGTTTTTGCGGTATTAAGGACCCACAAAAGAGGGTTTCTGGCTACACCACGTGTTAGGAGATTTTGGTTTCTTAATTTAGCAACTGGTTTTATCCACTTTTTCGTTAGCGCTCGGCAATGAATTTTTTCCGCCAAAAATACGCCGTTTTTTTCGCGCAGCATTACATAACTTTCCCTATACTACGTATATTACACCGTATATACGTACGTATATGGGAAAGTAAAAAGAATACACGGGGGGTTAGATACCCCTAGAGGGGTAGGTGAGAAGAGAGTTATATTTTCAAACAAAATCATTATACAGTCAGAAAAAAATACCGGTTTTTCGGGCCTTTTAGAGTTAGCGCAGGGTCTGAGAGGGCGAAAAGGTGGTGATACACCTACGCCTGGGTACATACGGCATACTCAAAGAAAAAAAAATCCCTTTTTTCAGGTAAAATGTGCATACCGACTGGACTAAAAAATGTATGTCCCAAATTTAGATGTGTGAGATGTGACTAGAAAAATTAGAAAAGTTCTACATAATCACCACATAGAAAAAACCCAAAAGCATTGTTTCATGTCGTTCAGTATTATGTTTCGAAGACTTATGAAATAAGGAATGTTTACGAAACACTGTCTGGAACAATACAATCACTATTGTGATCTCAGGGTTTAACATCTTTAAAATGTAGTGGAAATGTTTTATAATTACCAAGATCTGTACATGTAGGCTGTTAGTAAATATGGAAAAGAAATCCTGCTGTCTACCTTACCTTAAAACGTAATGCATCTCATAATTATAACCACTGAAATTGTTTTGTAAAAGGTACCTCTGGTAGACGATTGCTAAATATTGCGTTTACGTGCACTAACAAATGTTTTTATTCAAATACTCTTCGAACGTAAGAAGATTTGCTATATTAACTTCTCTAATAACACAAAAAATCACGGCAGATAGGCGTTGATTCTATTAATTTTATGATTTTTTAAAAATTTAATGATTAAACTATAAAACTTGTTAATAATAGCAAGCGATAAAACATCTGGAGCCTTCATCTTGAGAAATATCTTTCATTTAAAGCAAAAATCATGAAATTTGTTCACGTAGGAAGCTCAAACTTCTTTCGAAACGAAAACCGTTAGTATTTGAAATATAAATATAATTATTGCAAGTTTCTAAGTGTCAGGGTTTTTAATGAAAATCGGATCAATACCATACTTATAAATGCACTTTCTTCCATATGAGCAAAAAATTTTAAGATAAAATGTTGAACCATTTTTCAGAAATTGTTTTAAAGGTAGTTACTTCAAGTAAAGTACGGTACCTCGAAAAATTGAAATATCATAATGATCACCGGAACAGCAAACCTAGATCTTGACGTATTTACCCAGTCTCATCTAAAAAGCTTATAATCTAGTAGAGATATGCGTGACACATCCATTCATTCACATGCAAATCGATTTTTCGGTACAAAACTACATATATCTCCTCTCCAACTGCAACAATCTTAAACATCTTGGAACATTTTGGAACTTAATCCTGACGAGTGTGCAAAGTTGCAACTTGCAAAAAAGAATAAATGTGGAATTTACGACCGATATTCGAGATCGTATTGTTGTGGTGATTCAAATACTGCTCGTTTCTGTACTATACTATAGTAAAATATAGCGCCCACACACCCGAAAAAGTCTCAGAAAAGCAAGTGGAGTATCGTGAGTCAAAACGAATTAAATTTGGTTCCATAGGGCTTACTAAGTTCTCTAAAAAACTGTAACTTTCAATTATACTAGGAAAACTCGGCAGACGTTGTTCTGCCCTTCATCTCCCTCTTTCCCCTCCCATCTCCATCCCCTCCCATCTCCATTTCTCACTGTCTCTCCCTCCATCCCTCACCCTGTCCCTGTCTCTGTGTGTCTCTGTCTCTGCCGCTCTCTGTCCCTCTCATTCACATTTACTTGTCGATTCTGCACGTCTTTGAGCAGTTGAAGTAATATCGGGAAGCGCCGTACCAGCAAAAATGTAATTGAATGATCAAGATGAGATCATCCCGTAGATTACGCTGTGAGAAACGTTTCTTTGAGGCCTTCCGTCACAAAATTTTAGTTTTTACGGCTCTAGAACGCCTCGTTTAGGAGTTATTTAACGATAGAGATTCAAAATGCTGCCAAGTGTGTTGCAGGTTGCATTTGACGTGAATATGTAGTGGATATGTAGTGAATATGTAGCGCCGTGTAGTGGAGTTACAACAGAATTAACAACACATAAACTTTCTCGGTTAAAAAACACGTAGAAGTGCCAACTTTCATGGAGATCGGTCCAACGGTGTTGGATTTTGCTCTTATATACATACCAACATCCTGTTTTATATATATATATATATATATATATATATATATATATATATATATATAATTGTGTTCAGATTCTCTACTCTAATCACAAGTCAGAAACCGCAAACGATCCCACACTCAGGGTCAACTTCGAGCGTAGAGAGGAGTAATTCCAACCGCTGCGCCGTTAGCCAAGCCAGATTACAACAATTTGATGACTTCATGTTACTTGTAAC
The DNA here is from genome assembly GCA_031308135.1 of Acheta domesticus. Classification (NCBI taxonomy): domain Eukaryota; kingdom Metazoa; phylum Arthropoda; class Insecta; order Orthoptera; family Gryllidae; genus Acheta; species Acheta domesticus. The sequence goes on along the minus strand of JAHLJT010008446.1, from coordinate 145,035,513 downwards.
TTTTATGACGTATGGTGTTTAAAACATTATAAACAACAGTCATAGCTCGTTCTCTTAAAATTTGAAGGTTATTACCTATGAATTAGGTACAGGTGAATGTTAATTTGTTTGAGAGGAAGTTTGAACATCTGTAGCTGTACTAGGAAAACCCGGCAGACGTTGTTCTGCCCTTCATCTTTTTTTTTCCCTTCCCATCTCCTTTTCTCAGTGTCTCTTCCTCCCTCCCTTACGCTGTCCCTGTTTGTCTGTCTCTGTCTCTGCCGCTCTCTGTCCCTCTCAATCACATTTACTTGCAGATTCCGTACGTCTCTGAACAAGTGAGGTAATATCGGGAAGTGCCAGGCCAGCAAAAGTGTGATAGAAAATGTTGATTTTAAGTGAGTCAGCAAGCATATTGAACACTTTAAAAGGTTATTTTTATGTATTTTGTTCTTGGAATTAATTGAAAAAAGATTTTTTTAAATTAATTTCAATTTATTTAGACCGAAGGATTTGTTAGAAAATGAAGTGTAGGTGTATTAAGAGCATGTCATTTGTTGTAGAATGTTCAAAAGTAACAGAGCACCACAATTTGTTCATTCTAGGTTGCTGAGTATGTTCAAGAATGCATGTTAAGGATATTTGTTTTTCTTCGAGTTTAGCGTTCTGTATATTTACCCAGTTTGAGATTTCTGGTTTGGTTGATCAAGTGTAGTTTTGAATAAAACTTATGGGCGAGATAGGCTGCATGGTAGATTAATTGGTTTGATTTTTAATTCGATGTGTAATTGCTTCTTGGAGATGAACCAGGAGGCTTCAATGATGGATCTTACGAATTTGTTTTGTGAATATTATATTTGGCAGCATTTGTCCATATTGAGCATACGTACAGCAGGACGGGCCTGTTGATGGATGTGTATATACTTGTATTGTTTAATGATAATTCAGTGGTTTTATTTGCGAGCGGTTTCAGTCGCAGGATTTTGATTTTGGCTTGCAGGACTGTGTTATAAGTGGAAGTTTTCCAGTTGAGGGTAGATGAAGTCCAAAGTATTTGACTGCCTTATTTGGAGTCCACGAAATGATTTTGTTATTTACTGTAAAGTAGATGGGAAGGTAATATGGTTCGAATGTGCATATTTTTGCGGCGGATTTGATAGGATTGATAATACCATAAAGAACGTGCATACACGAAGCTATAACAGAGAAGATAAAAAGGCACGTACGAAATATCACGAAGAATTCCCGCTTCTTACAGAAATATGTTTGCCGAATGTTATCTAACAAATAAGCAAAATTTGAATGTTGGCTATATATACTTATTTTATTTCATGTTTACATTCTTTTACTTTGTCGCATACAACTTAAGTAGTACAAAGAAAGTACTGCAAGTGCAAAAGTACTTGCCTGAGAAAGAAAATGGTGTTGCTACAACAGCACATACTTTTTCGCGTTGCGTTCTCGCGTAACTTTGTGAATTGCTTGAAAGAAATACATCTATACATTGAGAATACAAAGTGAGTGAAACGTAAAAGTGCAAAGCGTTTTTTTAGAAAAAAAAATGCGTAAATGTCAAGTTCAAATTATGCAAAAACTACTCTTTTTTTCAAAAAATTCTACATGACCTCTTTCAAGGAGCTAATTTTGTACAAGAGACTTCGTCCAAAGCAGAGATCTCTATCGTAATTTTTGTAGTTTTGAAATGTTAACTTTATGCAATTTTCGATAAGTGAAAAAAATTGAATTTTTGCAATTTTCGAAAAATCAGGGATTTCGACGAAATGATTCCTGCACCATTCTCTTAAACGCCTTTCCCATTATTCAACAACAATTTTAATCAAAAAATTTGGAGCCATTTTTTTAATTTTGAAAATGTCCCAGGGCCTTCATGTAAAGTACCCCCAAAATTAAAATACCAGTGTCAAATTTCCAAAGGCTTGCGACATCAGCCTGAACGATTGAAAAATATCATTTTTGGAGAAAATCGGCTGAATGGTTTATGCGCTAGCGTTGTGCACAGACAGACGAATGGACGGACAAATAAACATTTTGCCGTCAATCGATTTCGGTACGAGGGACGCCCAAAACATGGATTTTGGCAACATCACGTGTAGTAAATTACTTTATTTTTACTGATACATTATAGCTTGTTATTGCTTTCCATTCGCAGCTCGATGTACGCTGCTCAACTTGCCTGGATCGAAAATATCTTGGTTACGAGGGAAATATAAAAACAATTGAATGAGGCTACATGTTCTCTTAAGGAGGGAATTATGGGAAGCAAATATGTAAATTAGTAAATAAGTAAATCTGACTCAATAAAAGTATGTAAAATAAATGTATGTGTGTACCACGGACGTTAACTGGTTCTGATAATCTTGGGTGGCAAAAAGTCCTCAAGCCAAAGGCCTTCAGGCGTTTTGTCGGCGCTCGATCATTACAACCCTTAGAACGCCTTTGGTTCATAAATAATTATTATTTAAAACGTTGTGTAGTCAGAATTCACGATTGTTGGCCCATTGATACCGAAAAGTTAGTTGCCGACAAAACGTCTGTCCGTACGTCCGTTTAACTGTGGTTACCACTAACGTCGAAGGCGCTCTGAGAACTTTCTCCAAAATTGATATTCCCCAATGTGACGAAACTTGACGTCCTGTGAATTTGAACCTGATATATTGATTATTATATACTTTACATGAAGTCTTCACAATATTTTAAAACTTTTCTCAATAACGGCCCCCATTTTTTTATTATATCTTTTCTTAGGTTAGAACAACGGGCGCTTAAAATGGTGTAAGTCTTATTTTCCATGAAACTTCAGAATTTTCGAAATTCAAGAAGTTCAAATTTTTATGGCGTCTTTATATAATAACATCAGTGTTGAAGACAGATATTTTTTTCTGCGTGAAATCTGTTTTTCAAAATAATAGCTTTAAAAATGGTAATGTACAAGTTTTGGAAAATATGCATTTTTTTGCGTAATTTTAGGTTAACTGTAGGGAGTTTTAAACAATTATTTTCCCAACAACGGTTCCAATTTTTTCGTGTCGATCTAAGCAAGTTTCAAAAAATTGGTGCAGTTCCAATTTTCGGTGAACTCTGGAATTTCGACTACTTCAAAACAATGAACATTGCGAAAGTACAGTTTTGATGATAGATACTTTTGAAAATGAAATCGATTCAAAAAAATTATATTTTAAATAAAGTAATATGCAACTTCTTTAAAAATGGAATCGTTTTCGTGTAATTTTTTTGTTTAAACAAACGCAATTTATGAACAAAAGTCTCATAAGGAATTCTCTACACGTTTTCCTTTTTTTCTTCGGATAAAACAAAAGATGCTTGAAAAATTATGCAGGTTTCATTTTCTTTGAATTCTCTGAATTTTCGAACATTCCCAGTTACAAATAAAGAGAGAGAGAGTATATGCCAGGAATGTCAATGTACACCCGCACCAACTACTTGCGCATCTGAGAAACCCGGCGCTTCGGCTTGCAAAGGCCACTCCTCGAGATTCGTGAAGTTGGCTGGAAAAAATCTGGAATTTTAACCAAACTTGGTTTCTTCGTTGCACAGGTTTTCCCATCCAGAGAAAAAAAGTTAGACGCGAAAGAATTTGAAATTTTGTTTTGCGTCAAAATTTTCGGCCGAAAATTTGTTTCGCGTCTTACTTTTTTCTGTGGGTGGACAAACAATTTTTTTGGTGGGTCAAACCCAGGCAAACAATAGATAAACTATCAACAAAGTTTGGTTAAAAGGTCGGATTTTTTCGGCCAATTCCACGGAGGTACTTCCCCCCGTCTTCGCTGTCAATTTGCCTCTAAGTCCTGAAAGGAGTGACCCGCGCAGCTGCAGAGGGCGCGGCGCGAGGGAAGCGCGCTCCAGCAGGACGAATGGTCGCTTCAAACGAAGCCGTGTCCACCGGATGTTTTCAATCAAACCACCCCGAGATTAGAAGTATGTTTATGTTTATATACTTTATTACGCATTACACTTTATTTCATGTTTATTTTCTTCAATTTCTGCCTTGTATGACATTTTTCCGAGGGGCAGGAATATGTTTGAATGGCAAATTATTTGTCTGTTTTCGTTTTGTGTTACATTAAATGTATGAGAATGTATTTGGCCTTTTAGGGTTGGATTAATTCTCCTTTTCCAGCAATTGGTGTTCCCAGGCCTGGGCCCGTTTTGGATATGATCCACGCCTGGGGGTAAGGGAGACACGTGGCGAACACGACGTATTCCCAACACCATACCCAGCTTGCTTGGCCTATGGCCTAATGGCTCACGGCTAATGGCCTTTTCCTCTCGGATTGGCACGCCTGAATTACCCCAATCTTTTGATTCAAAGATAGTGACATTGTTATAACGGCTTCAAGTTTCTAGTTAGGCATTTGAATGGCGGAATGATGGGATTTAGAGAGAAATGTGTACGCAAAGTGCAATCCAGCAAAATATGGTGTAAAAATTTGGAACGTCTGTGCTATGATTTTGCAATTTGAAAATTCATATGCTAAGAATTTGCAGGTGTACTCAGGAAAATAACGAGAACAGAGTGAAAGAAATCAAGGATCTCGAGTTGTTTTATACCTGACACCTTCTTTGCATAAAGGATATTGCTTCACTACTGATAACTTCTTTACCAGTATCCCATTAGCAGATGAGCTTCTAAACCATCAATTGACTTTGATAGGAACTCTTAAGCAGTATAAGCAAGAAATTCCTGCTGACCTTCAGCCAATGCCATATAAAAAGGAAGGTTTATCTAAGTTTGCTTTCACGTGTATCCTTGTATTTAAAGGTATATTCCAGGTATCCTTATATTTAAAGGTTAATATTATCTTACATTCCCAAGAAAGAACAAGGCTGTAATACTTCTAAGATCTGAACATCATGATGTTCACGGGAGTGTTTTCGAACATTCGAAGGATAAAATAATGTTGGGACTTACTTACAGAATGGATTTTTGTTTTGTTTTGTAAAAATCCACACGAAGTTGCATATATCGCTTTCTTATTAAGCAGAAACTGTGTTGAGAGAAAGCGTAGCATAATATTTCGCATCTGTGTATTTTGTTGCAAAATCCCATAGAACTCAACATTAAAATTGCATGAAGCCCCAAAAACATTTTCAAACTTTTTTCAAAAAATGGCCCCAATTTTTTTTAAATTAAGTTTTCCCGCGTAAAGGACGCTTAAGAGAATAATGCAAGTCTCATTTTCGTTGAAATTCCAGACTTTTAAAAAAATTGCAAAAGCGCAATGTTTTTTTCGGCGGGGTTCCTACAATTATAACACTGAACACTATATATATTTCCTTAATGAAATCTGTTTCTTAAAGACAGATCTTGAAATAATGTCATGTACAATTTTTCGAAAATATAAGAAATTTTCGTGTAATTTTGCGCGAAATATAGACAACAAAACGGCACCATTTTTTCTTTTAATTTTTGCCTCATATAGCGAGACGGTAAAAGACAGTAAAAAGTATGGTGCTAGTCCCATTTTCAGCGAACTTTCCGCTTCTTGGAAATTGCATAAAAATAATTTAAAAACTACAAAATTGAATATAGAGATATTTGCCTTAAACAAAGGACTGTGGTGAAAATCAGCTCTCTAAAAAAGGTTTTAAAAAAATACGGGTAGATTTCGTGTAACTTGTGTTTGAAATGTAATGAAGTGTCTATTTTTTCCCTTAAAACCGCTCCAAATGTTTTTCTTCCAACATTTTTCACGGATAGAAGAAGGGACGCTTAAAATAATGGCGCGAGTCTCATTTTCATTGAACTCTGTGAATTGACGAAACGGCAAATTTATAAACAACGCCGTGAAAGTATGTGCTGTTGTAGCATAAGTAGTTTCGTTGCCCGGGCCCAGTAAAAAGAGTTTTTCTGAAGAAAATTCGCCGTTTCCGGCGGGCAATGACATGACTTTCTGTTCTTGCGAAGAACGTGCGAGAAAGAAAAAATAGGCTATTTGATGTTCAAATAAAATAGGATAAAATGACATTAAAACAAAATAAAAGTATTCAATATATCATAAGATTACAATGTAACAAATACTATTAATATGCATCAATACAAATATGGTATTCAAATGGGAAAAACATTATTTTGATTCAGATCATATGGTGTTTGTTCAACCCACAATTTTTCTCCTATGTTTTGCATTTGGTGGGGGTAAGATGCTCGGTCGGAGCCTCTCCTTGTCCACCCTTAAATCCAGCCGTGACTTTTTCCATAATAGGGTTGCACAAAATGACGAAGATCGGCTGATTTTCTCCGATGCATTACAATATTTTCTCTTTACTGCGTACGTAGTAAGTCGAGAAAAGTAAAAACGCGTAGTGATACAACAGCACATGCTTTCTTGCATTGTTTCCAACTTTTACAATTTTCAAAAATTCATAAAGTTCAACGAAAATGAGACCTGTGACATTTTTAAGTCACGTTTGGTCTATCCATGGAAAAATTGATTTGATTACATGAATCATAAGCAATTACAATATAGTCTCAAATTTAGTTCTAATTTTGTTTAATAAACTGCGTCCTTTCGTAACACAGAAAACATGTAGGTTCATGCACTGATATAAGATTGCGCAGCCGTTGCAATTAATCGCGAAAGTAATTGTTGGTTTAACTTCACTAGTTTGTTGATATTTTTTCGGATGGACCAGAGAAAGGACAAACAAAGGGTCAAGTCTCATTTTCGTTCAACTCGCATCGTATTTTCGTAGAGGGCTTCATTCACTAGTGTGTCGTAGAGTTCCTAGCTTCAGAGAGTAGCGTATTCCATTGTTCCACTGAACCAGCCATTTTGCATCCAGTTGACTGTGTGATATTCTATGTGTTGAGAACCATGAATCTATCCCACACCAATCTTAATATTGTTGAAAGTCTCCATAACGTCACCAATTGTCATAATGTGCCTTCAGCTCCTGCTTGCTGCCTGGCGGGGCTGGCGGGTGAGAGGATCCTCTGTGTATCTAGGGCCTGTAGTGTCGTGGGGAGACGAGAGGAGCGCTGGCCCTCGGCCGCCGGATGCGTCCAGGCAGCCCCTTCGCGCCACTCCTCGTCCGCGGCCCTCGAGCCCCGCGCGCTCTCGTTGACGAGCAACGCGTGGCGGGCGAGGGGCGGGGCGGGGCGGCTGCGAAGGGAGTGCGTCTTCCGGGAGGGGGACTCCCTCGCGCGGATGCTCGCCCTCCGCCTCCGCCCCGCCCCGCCCCTCCCCTCCCCGCCTCGCCCCGCTCCGATATCATTCACATCGCCTCATCCACTCCGTCCCCGTCCGCTTGGCTGGGCCGGCCCCCTCCTCTCGCCCCCACCCCTCCCCCGCCCCTCCCCCGCCCCTCCCCCGCCCCTCCCCCGCTCGTCGCCGTTGGGCGCCTCTGCTCTGCCTTTTGCGCTGCCGTTGGCCTCGCCCGTCATTCGCTGCTACCTCGGCACTGCCGTCTCCATCGGTATTGAACACTAAGACCAACACTAACGTTCCCCGATACGCCCTCTTCCCCTGCAATTGCCTGCATCCGCGGCAGTTTGGCTGCGGCCGCCGCGCCGCGCCGCGCCGCGCCGGAGCGACCGCGAGTAGCCTCCCTTGCGCTTTCGCCTCGAGTCTTCGTCTCTGCCCGCGGTGGAGGCTGTGCGTCCCCGCCGCTCCGTCCGCTCGTCTCCGCCTCCGCCTCCGCCTGCGCCGTTTGCCCGCCGGCCGGCCGAGCGACCTCCGCTGCTGGACACACCACCATCATTTAATGCTTACTTCCTCGTTAACTACAATCTTCGGCTCTCTCAGTGCATTAGCGGGACTCTGATTCAGCATTCTTTTAGCCATTTGAGGAGGCCACAATGTCCTTTTAGCCGCGCGCGTAATGAAATCGTCGTTTTTCCAATAACTGCTTGGCCCTTCCCGGAAACCGTCCTGTTTATGTGCTTGTACGTGGGCCGCAAGGAGTCAGCCTTCACAGCGCAACCACTCGAGCAACATGACCGCTTCCAGGCGCGTTCTTTGTTGAGCAGCCGCCTTCGTGATGGCGTGGGACATTGTTCATTCATGTTTTCCAAATCGGAAGATCTTCCTGAGAAATTCACGCTACGGTCACCTAGAACACTTCTTCATTCAATTTTTCGAAAATAAATGTATTCTTGGAAAAAGTTTTATGAAAGAGACTTGTAAATTCAAGAAAAATTAAGTAAACTAGTAGCACTTAAGAAAATGTGAAGTAAGAGTAGATATTTTTACGGGTTTAGATATTTTTGAATTCATATGCAGATGATGAATGAATAGTAGGCCTACTTGAAAAATATTTTTGTGCGGATTTTTTTGTGATCTTCGAATAGCATTTTTAGAGTTCGAGAAATTTATCTTTTACCATGAAGAGGTTATAAATAAATAAAATCAATGTTATTCATATTATATTAATAGAAGTAAATGTGAGCTTTAAATCGTAATTAATAAAGTAAATGAGAATGTATCCGTATATTTGAATGGTCAAAGAGAATTGGAGCTTCTTTTAATCTTAATAATTCCTGGAGTGTTGTTATAAAGACATTCAAATAGCTGTTATTGTCAATAACCAGAGGAGCATCATTCCAATAAATAAAATTCAAATACAACTATAATTAGTGATGCTTAAATAGCATAGACTAGCATCGACTTTCATGTGTTATTCGTAACGGTTATCTAAAATAATAATAAAAAGATACCAAATTATGTACCAAATTATATAGTAAGTCAGGTAGCAATAATATTTCAGATATCGTCTGCAAACTGGTGGTTTCTTAGGAAGGGGAAGGAAAGGGAGGAAAGTCCTCCTAACGTATTTTCTTCTTCTGAATGTAAATACCAAATAAAATATTTCCTTTGATGTTTGAAGGAAAATGTATGCTTTTATAGTGGATAGCTAGGAGGAGTTTTTTAATCGAGTTTTAACGAAAGCGCATTTTTAAGCGACGTGAAAACTATCTAAATCAGGGCTGTCAAAAGAGCACGTACGTGCTCGGATCGCGCTTGCGTTCTGCAAGAGTACGCAGTCCCCACGGCGAAGGGAAGTCATCGCTTCGATTTCTCAGGGATGCACAGTAGGTGGTCATGGCGGGACGCAAGTAGACGTATAACAATTTTCAGTGCGAGTGGGCTCTTGTTTTCTTGTGCAGTGATCGCGGAGGTGATGCACTTTGTTTAATGTGTAGAAAGTATTTAATAACAAAAAAGAGTAATGTTAAAAGTAGTGTCTCCTTCCATGGAGACTACAAAAAGTTTTGTTAAGACACGATTGGATGTTCTTACAGTTTTTTTTAATTTCTTTTAGGAAATTGTTTCATAAATGCAATTTTTTATTAGAAAAATGTGTTTTAAAATTTGTGTATCTTAATATTACATAATACGTCCGATTTTATAAACTATTTATTACATATTCTCACTGTTTTCATTACATATTTATGAACGTTTTTGTTGTTTTATACTTCATATTTTTCCGATCTCTCCTCATCATTACTCTGTTTATTTGGAAGTGCATTTTCACACGAAAGATAAGCACATCGTATTTCTTTAAATGTTTATTTTCAATAATAATGTCAGCGCTTTTCAGAAATTATGATAAATAACACTTTTCTTGAGATAGTACCCTCGTGGAAACAAAATTTCGCGTCGAAAATGGCTTGGCCCGCGGGGTTGGTGGCGATGGGCATCCCTGGCCGCCGACAACGAGATCTATCGGTGGGTTTGGAAACTACGTTCTCTAGACCGAACTATGAAGATTTAATTTATTTGATTACCGAGCATATAAAATACTTTAACGCTCATTGAGAGCTAACTGTAGGAGTACAGAGGTAAAAGGCTTCCATGATTAATAACTATGAAACTAAATTGACAATTTTTGTATATGTTATCTTGCATTCAAGTTTCGTTAATTTAAAATGTGTTGTTATAAGATGAGTAATAGAGCAGCGTTTAGGCAGGTCGGAGCCAAACTGCTGTTCCAGAACCGGAAAACGGGTGGGTTCGATTCTCGGTTTAGGTAGATAATTTTATTCATTCTACACTTCCACGAGATCGTCTAAATTACAACATTCTACATTTTTCTTGACAATGTTATGCATAAATCAGTCATAATTCGCTTTCGCGAAGAAGACGAATATATAAATTCTAAAGAAATTAGAAAATTAATCGGTTGTATTTGAAATGAAAAATATTCGATATATCGTGTGGGGATAACAATAACAGATTTTAACCCTGCACCAAGCACTCATTTATTTATAACGATTCAGCTCGCATGGCAGTGTTTGGACCGCCCATGACTTTTTTGGAGATTTCTAGATTTTAACCACCATAAGCAGGACCAAAAATCCCAAAGCATTAAAAAAATTGTTTCTGTTTAAAAACTAAACAGAAAAATTCCCCAAATGATGTGAAACAATCAACATACGTAAAATTAAATGTTAACACTTAACCCGCCGATACTCGCAATGCTAGAACAATTCTGCATTTATTTCAATAGCATGGACATTAAATGCATCTGGAGATTGCTTTCGTTTTTTTAAAGATTTTTCTTATTCTAAACAACATCAAAACAAAATAATATAAAAATTGTTTTTATTTCAATATAAACAGAGAAAACACAAACATTGACTATCAGACTTCTAACATTTGTGATAGCAAATCTTAACAGAAAGAGAGCAAAATTTTTAGTTTACGTCTTCGGAATCACGGTTACTGGATACATGTTATGTAACTCTTCGCTGACATATGTTCCCGCACACTATACGTTGACGGTATCACAGGTAACGCCACCACACTCTCAAGCAATGTCAGATACAGACATCTTCAGAATTCTTCAGAATACTTTAAAACCTGCAACAATATAATACAAATTTCTTAGAAAATTTATCACCAAATTAAAATAATAATAATAATATTAATAATACATACAAAATACATTTGAATAAATAAAGTAGAATATCGGTGAAATATAAGAATATAAAAAATGCTTACATTTTGCTTGTGCTGTAGGGTTCCATTCAAGAAGTAGGTGCGCGGTAGTGTGCGACGCGCCACCTGCATGTCGTTCATACGTCAACGAAATCGCTCCATAAAAAACGAAATTTGAAGAAACCTTGGGAGCATAAAATGATGAGTAGGAAGCGAATTTCTATGATTTTGTATATTTTTGTCCGTTGAATAAATGCATAGCTAAGTGAAATTTTTTGATATTTGATTAGAATATGATGTATGGATTAATATGTTAGTACATATTTTTGGCAGATTTTTCCTGCTGGTGTGTATTCCTGTAATTATAGAATTTTTGCATATTTCTTTAAAATAGAGACTTATCTATAAAACGTTTAGGGGCCTAATCATTTCATAGAATCTATTAATTTGTGAGCGTTCACTGATTCAAGGACCGTGTCACAGTTAGCGGTTTTTTATATAGATGATAAAAACTTGTGCAAATGTAGAATATTTTTTGATAACTTACTTTTTAAACCGGTCAGAAGAAATACAACTAGACATACAATGTATTTCACTAAGGTGAATATTTATTTCAATTATTTCCTCTCGCGAAGAAGGCTAATTATCGTATGTTTGCCCGAAAATTATATATCTTTTCATTCCAAGCATGCCTCTCCAGAATTTTATCAGAAAGATTTAAAGATGAAATGAATATTGTTAATTTTAATTGCAAATTAAAGTGCATATTTCAGAATTTTTAGAT
>JAHLJT010008446.1:144951813-145023728 GCA_031308135.1 Acheta domesticus | reverse complement strand
TTAATGGTGAGGATATGACAAGGAAGAGGAAGGAAAGAATCGCGCGCGGTCTGTGGCCCGTTTGTTAGCGTACTGCTCCGGCATTCGCCTGGTATTGATAGGAAGAAATCACTGGAAAACTACCGATCAGAGCAGCCGGCCGCTAGACCTAATAATATTAGACTGACTTTTTACAATTGATTACTTCCACGAATGTCTTGGATCGACATTTCTATTTCGAGTGGTTTTTACTTTTGCATTGGCGAAACGTGATGTTTCTATAAAATGAAATATTATTACTAGGAATATTTCTATCGCAAACAGAAATATACAGAAGATGACATTTTATCCTACCACATACAATATTTGAACTCCTGATAATTCTTTCTTCCGTATCTGAAAATTTCCCTCGAGCGTCACCCTGCCGATTTAAAATATCGTCAGCAAGCGTTCGCTACCGAATCCGAATTCCGTCAGTAAACGTCACCTTCATAAATAGCTAATGCCCGTTGAAGATTCTTAAAGAAAAATTTTACCTCCGTTTCTCTTATCTTTTAAATTTCTATAACTAATTTTATCGTTGCCTTAACCCGTCTGTAGATAGTCAATTATTCTGTTCTGACGCCTACACCTGTATTACATAAGCGTCACCGTTGGTTGTCCCTTCCTTTCTAAAATAAAAAAAAATTTAAAAAACAAAAAAACAACAAAAAAAACAAAAAAAACAACTCAGCCATATCCCCAATCATGAGTGTGTTTCTTTTCTATTCCAATGTGCAATTGTTTACTATCTATTCCAGCCACGAATCTTAAAATTCTGGTTGGAAAATCGGCGTTTTATTTTCGTCGCATCCAATATGACACCATTCGAAGCTATCCCTAGAAAACAAATTATTGACCTATAAAACAATAACAATCCTATATGGATCTACAGCATCCATATTTGGGTGACAGCAAGTAGGTCAAATCTCATTTTACAGAGAATTCAGTCAAAACGCTTAGAATGATTGCTGCAGAACCATGGTTTATCACAAACACAGCGCCACACAGAGGTTTAACCGTCCCGACAGTCTTTGAAAAATCGAAATAAGCACCTCACACTATCTTCAATGTCTGGAAAACCAACCAAATTCTTTAGATAATTATATACAATACTACGAGGAAAACCGGCAGACGTTGTTCTGCCCTTCATCTCCCTCTTTCCCTTTCCAGCTTCTTTTCTCACTGTCTGTCCCTCGCTCACTCTGTCCCTGTCTGTCTCTGTGTGTATCTGTCTCTGCCGTTCTGTCCCTCTCATTCACATTTACTTGCAGATTCTGCACGTCTCTGAGCAGGTGAGGTAATATCGGGAAGCGCCGGACCAACAAAAATGTAATAGAATGTTCAAGAAGAGCTCATCGTGTAGATAACGGTGTGAAAAACGTTTCTTTGAGACCTGGCCTCAAAATGTAAGATTTTAAGACCCTAGAACGCATCGTTTAGGAGTTATTTAACGATATAGTTTCAAATGCTGCCGAGTGCGTTACAGGTCGCATTTGACGTGAATATTTTGTTTTGTTCTACAGCGCCATGTAGTGGAGTTACAAGGGAATTCACAGCACATAAACCTGAGAGAGAGAGAGAATAGAAGAAGCAGATAGAAGAAAGAAAGAAAGAAATATACAGAATAGATTAGATAATAGTGTAGAAACCAACCGATTATCCAGACTTCAACATTTACAATTCCATTATATATTTTCAGATTCGTCCCAGTATTTATGATCACATTTATTCCTCAACATTGACTTTTAACCAAAAGCACTAAATTGGCTTTTTGTTATAGACGCAAGAAGGCAACGGTGAAAGGTACGTCTGGTCTACTTTCACCCGCATTAATTTGTCATTGCCAACTGTCAATTTTATCAAATTTTCTAATTATTCAATATGAAATAGATTGAAAATTTACTTTGTTCAGAATAAAATTAGTGGTGTTAAAAAGCACTATTTTCTCGCGTTGTTTCTAAACGCTATGCAATATTATACTACTACATAAACCAGCAAAGTATTTTCAACCAGCAACTTTTTGCGCCCCAAGACACGAACACAGATCCTCTGAGTTAACTTGCCGGCACTCATACCACTTCGTCACACAAGCGCCGTATGGCCTGAACTCGGGCAGAGGCATAGAAATCTAAATATCCGATTCATGTAAAAATACCCTCAACAATCAAAATATCCGTTAGCAACTCCCAAAGCCTCCAGTCCGTACAGAACGATCACGGAATGACAAATTTGGAGAAAATCGGCTGAACGGTTTAGGCGTTACAGCCCAGACTAAGGAGAGTAGAAAACAGGGGCGTAGCGTACATGGATGTGGATGATGTGTTACATACCCTGACAATATCAGCAATTTTTATTTTAAAATTATTGTAAATTGTCCATTTGTTATTTTCTTTTTCCACTTCAAAATGTTTCATTATATTTCAAACATTGCGCCGTTGAGAATTCGATTCTTCACAGGGATGAACGAAGCAGTCTGAAATGCCGCCTAGCCTGCGCTGTGAATCAGATGTACAGTGAAACATTACATCCTCGTGCCTATGGAAAATCCGTCGTTTCACGAAACTTCATTCTTCTCTTCGGTGTTTGTAAGAGGATGAGATTAACATTGTCGTTTTATTTAAGTTTTATTATCTGATTTTAATGCATTTAGCAATTATATATTTGTAGCCAATTTAAGTTAGGGATTGTGCTGGTTGAAGGCACAAGGGTATGTGACTGTGCAATCCACATCTGTGCCATGGAATGGCGAGCACAACGCGATACAAAGTAGCTACATAATTATGGAATCGTATTTTTGTGCCGTTTTCATCAAGCACGTGAGAAACAGTTACAAATATTTGAAAAAATATGAGAGGAGAGAATTTTATTTAAATAGCCAACACAGGCTATGTTGAGCGATACAACAGTGATATTAGGGAAAATAGGGAAATTCTGTCGCACTTCATTCGAGATGTATACTTTTTTGGGAGACAAGGGCTTGTATTTTCCAGCCACAATGAAAATAGGGGATCATTAAATAGAGAAAAGTTCATGGAATATAGAAGTGAAATAATGATATATGATAAAACTGAAAAGAATGATTTGGAAAATTCCAGTGTTTCGTGCAATCTCGCCAGAAATTCAGATTGATTGGATTTCAACTGTAAGCATGGTAATGTCTCATGAAATTAAAAATGAAATTTATTAAAGCCTCTTGTGTCTCCTCGATACTGGATGAAATCCTTGATGTAAGCAGCAGAGGACATCTGTCAACTGTTTTTCATTAGGTGTCTGTAATTGATTGATTTTCTTTATCCTATTATATTTTTATTATAGATCATTGCTTTCCATTTTATAAATTATGCCAATTCTAATGGGTTAGAAATGATATGAATTGGACAATTTTGAAAATCATTGGATGTGATAGTGCTCTTATTATTAAAAAATGAGGACACACATTAATATTTTGCTAGGTCGTGAACTTCAGTCAACTTTTTCTAACGTTCAACCTGGAAACTACATGAAGTACGTGAGCCATTATTATGTTTACTGGATCAGTTTTTATTTTAAATATACAAATTATTTGTGTGTTCTAATTGACCAAAGTGACAAATGGAATTGGTAAATATTTATGAGTTTTAAATTATTTTCTCATTTCTCGAGTTACATACCCTAAACCAGACCTGCACAACGCCTGCTCCACGGGCATTCTGCACTTGCGAGCCGATCGTCTGCCCGTGGCAGCGCCGAAAGTGCAAGTAGTGGGGAGTAGGAAGCTTTGCGGGTAGGGGAGAAGTCTGACGTAGCACGACGCGGCGCGTAGATTGAATGCCTGGGCGTCTAATAATGATCTATGCTTCAAAATTAAATGCCTATTTGTTTAAATGGATTATGTCTAGTATTTCAAGTTACCAGGGTCATAATTCACTGTTTACGATCTGTGCACTACTTTATATCCAACTTTGTATCCACCACTGTATATATTTTCATTTCCTAATTTTTTAAAGAAAATAACATGCTCATTGTGACTCTTAAGCAATATTTTAAAGCAATAGCTTTAAAATATATGCTTATATATAAGAAAAAATATTATTTAATTCTATCTAACGCAAAATTGCAATTTAATGGAATGTTATTATCTCCAAATCATAGAAAAATGAACAAAATCATGAGAGCAATGTCTCACATCAAGATTGACATAAAATAAAATATGTGGCAATTCCAAGAAGGGTAATGTTTAATAACACATTTGTGACCATTTTCCCCGTTATGAAACTGAATGAAAGAGATCAACGAGCAAACTTCTGTGACGATATGTCACGGACAATCGTAAGATAATCATGGGTACTGGTTAAATAGAATGCAAAGAAATTTTTATACGATATCGTAAACACTCTACTCTCTTGTCAGAAATTAGAACATAAAATAATCATGTTTTTTTAATAACAATATGTTTTTGCTTTGAGAGAACCGTCTTATTCAATTAAACATAGTTAATAAAAAATAGTTTATTGCTGTCATCATCAAACAAAAACAATTCAGTATCAAAATTTTGTGTTTAGCACCACACTAAATTTGTGATTACATCGTAGCAAAGCGAATTACATTATAAGCCCTACAAGCAATTATAATACTTGGTGTCGAAATCTAATATGTATAATTCGTTTTAGTTTCATATTTCGCCCTGTCGTATACCGAAAACAAACATTTGCAATATAATACAAAAGAATATTACTTGAACTGTATATGACCGTCATGTTCTTTCCGATTGCTCTTTAAATTTACGCGCTATCTTTCGAATTGCGCATTTTGATTGGTGGTCCCCACCCCTAGATTGGGTCTCATCCCCACCCTTCATCGATTTTCTCATTTGCATCCGAGTTGCCCGCACGCAGCTCCTGAGGTCAGTGAAAGTGCAAAATGCTGTGCAGGTCTGCCCTAAACCAAAACTCAGGCTACGCCACTGGTAGAAAACGAAAAAAGGCGAGAAAGTCTGTGTAAATCTATAGCACCGCTAGTTTGTATATAAATTGATAACATTTGTGAATAGAAATGCTTCAAATGATTTTCAATTAACCTCCTCGAATCTTCAATAGTTTTCTGTCACAACACATTCGTCAAATTAAAATCCCTGTGTAGAATGCGAACCTGCGACCTGTTGGTTTCATATGGTGAATCCCAACATACCATTTAACAACCTCGGTCATCCGGGACAAGATTTCTACACTTCCATATTACTCAAGACATATACAAAATTGTAAATTCGCAGTTTTCGGTTCTGGGACATCAAGGAACCCTTCCCACTTCAGAATTGCAAAAATTGAAAATTGTTTATAAGTTTGCAAAATTTTTATTGTCATTAAACGAGATAGAAAACTCCGCAATCTGATCGGCGCTGTCGCCTTTCGTTTTCGAGATATGTAATTGTTATAAGAAATTACCAGGTTATAACGACTCCCCTTTCTTTGGGAGCCAATCATTTCGGAGTTCCAACGAAAATGTACCCTTCGGGCTGTTTCGCAAATGCAAAGTGCATTTACCGACACCCTTTTTCCATCCAACCCTGACAACATAATGCTATTTGAAACTACCTTCAGAACATTAACAATATTATGTAAACTAATAATGACCTTTGTTAGGATGAAGTAGCTTTTTTTAAAATTTTTTTGCGCCTTCATAAGCCGTTTATAAGCTCATCTGGAATCATTAAGCGCTTGATGTAATCCTCCTTGAATGTTTTTTTATGTAGTCAGGCATTGTCAGTTATCGACTTTTATCCTTTCGGCGAGGGCCATGTTCACATCTCTTTATAATCGTTTCTATAAAAGCATATCAGGTTAGTATTATTAGCCACGGAATTGTAGAGTTTTATTGAATTTGAAATGACTGCTTGGATATTTTGAGATTTAATGAATTTTGGAATTCAACGCTTTGAAAAGTAAACGAATCGTAAGGCAAAAATAAGTATATTACAAATATTCGTGCTAAATATTACGATTATACAGAAATTAATGGAAGTTCTAAACTAATACGTGCATGTAAAGGAATTCACATATAAAATGTATTGCGACGAAGTAAAAATAATACGAGTACCATAAACAAAACTGAAGCATAAGCCTAAGAAACATTAAGCACTGGACAAAACAGAGCATTTCTCTCTCTCTCTCTCTCTCTCTCTCTCTCTCTCATCAAATATGAACCACCATATAAAAAGAAAACACTGAATGACCTCATCACCAAGAGAAGTCAAATGTATGAGAAGAGATTGTGCGAGCATGCGAATCACCTTCCAATTAACCTCCTAGATAAGTCAACACGTGTACTGACTGACACGAAAAAAAATTTAATTATGAAACCTATAAAATGTGTCGTAGTCGTGATTTATTTCTGTTACTTTTTTGTTACACTGTATACCATTTGCTTAATGATTAAAAGTGAACAGACTGTGAATTTGCAGAAGAGAAAATAATTTAAAAAATGAAATGTAAACGTTTCGAGATTTCCTCTACGAGAAATCCTTCACCGTTCCCATTCATTTGCTCAGAATACTGCAATCGATTTCGAGATTTAAACGGAGGTACATGTTTTGGGGTTCTTTGATACGAAAAGTGTGTTATTTTTTCGAAACATAGATCCGTTTTTTCTGTCTGTGAACCCGCTAGTGCCTTAACAATTCGTAGAAACAAATGCCAAAAAAAACATTCCATTATCTATTAGGCCTCACTCGAGGCCCCGCAATTTAAAAAGAATTCTTTAAATATTGTGGATGATTTAGTTGGAGCGATTTTTTCTTCATATGGAACTAGTTCTTCACAATAAGATCTTTATAAAATATCATGAAAACTTTTGTGAGATTATTAGTTGTTTCCGTGCAATCATGATTGAAATATGAGGAATATTAAAAAATGTTAAAAGCAAGAGCATTTTCTCAAAACTGCATCATATTTTTTCTTTAAATGTTCTGTGTGGGTAGTGCTAAATTCACTGAATAAAATGAAATAAACTCATGTAATAAACTGAAATGAAATGTCATGAAATAAACTTTCATGTATTATTTGGTTTTTCAAAATTTTTTTTTTCAACAAATGTAAATTTTTAAAACATCAGTCATGATGGTAATATATACATTATAGGTGTTTTTTTATACATAATTACATTTGTGAGTTCAAGAGCTTCAAAAGATTTTAAACGCAGTTTCTCTAAAATTAAAAACTCTTGTCTTGTGAAAATGAACTAAAAATTGCTTATTTTCGTAAAATGGTTGAACGACAGTTTATCAAAACGTCTTAGAAACACTTTTCATTTAGAAAAAAATCTCTAACTTCAATATTGTAGTTGTAGGAAGGTATCGAAAACTTTTTTGGAAGTTTTATTTTTCCAAAGATTAGTTATATCAACAAATGTGACCTGCACCATTCATTTGAGCATTCTTTACTCTATCCGAGGCCAAAGTTTAATAAACTTTGGAGCCACATTTGAGAAAATGTTGAGGCTGTTTATGAAGAAAGCTTCAAAATCAAAATGTCTGTTTCAAACTCAGAGGATCTCGAATTCATTTACATCGATCGACGAATATCAGTTTCGGAGAAAATCGGCAGTACAGTTTAGGCGCTAGCGTTGACACAGCACAGACGGACGAATGAACCAACACACGTTTTGCCGTCAATCCAATTTTCTGTATTAAGAACCCAAAGAGCATAGATTCTGATTACACAACGTGTCAGAGGGAGTAATTTGATATGTTCTCGGATACGAACACGATTTACGCACTTTTCGTTACCAAGACCTGGCAACAAGAGTTTTACTGTCCAAAATTCGCCCGCAAACGGTTATAACACTTTCTCTTGTCACGAAGTAAGTACGATAAAATAAGAATGTGTTACAGTTGCCAACAGGTAGTAGCTGGGATGAGGATGGCGAAAAATCGAAAAGTTAACTCAGGCAAAACCTATTATGAGATTAACACGTACGAGAAAGTCAATGCCATTTTAACAAGTAAAGCTGGAGCAATAGTGAGTTGCTGTGAGTTTTAATCTGAGGGTTGTTTCTAAAAGAAAAATTATTTTACTGGTAATGTTCATAAGACGCTAAATAAAACTTTAATCCGTAATTGATTTTGTTAGTAGATTATGTGAAGCTCATCCTGAATTGGTCAAATAATTTTGAAAAATAATATTTTTTTGTATTCCTGCATCGAGTACTGTGAATTACTACTGATTGTTTTGTTTTTCCTGGCGCGCTAACTACAGTGTTCATTAGCACCGTCAGTGTGGTGCATTTTACACTTTGGGGGGTGGCGGGATTCTTTCTTCGCTTAAACAGTAGATCCGCCGTCTACCTAAACTTGGGCTTGCAGTGTTTCACTTCCAGGTATCTTTCCCTGCGAGGCGACGCTCCAGCTTTACCATGATCTATTCTCCAGTCTGATCTCCCGTTCTGTGTGGTAGAGTTGGGCATCTCAGTGTGTGTGTATGTGTGTGTGTGTGTGTGTGTGTGTGTGTATGTGTGTGTCAGAGGAGACGAGGGGAGAGGAGACAATAATGAGGAAGAAATGATCTGCCGTCCGTGCCGTTTGTGGTATTGTTGCGGCATTTTTCTGGTATTTCTCTTAAAAAAAACAGGGGAAACTACAGGATAAGAACAGGCAGCATGCCGTGGCAGCTGGAATTCTCCTCGAATCAGCAGCTAAATTCGACCTAGCTATATAACTAGCCTCAACGACCCGTCATTATCTACACTCAAACTCCCTTCTCCCCATAGCTCACTTCTCCCCATAGCTCGTCATACGCAGTTTTAACTGTTTTGGACGTAAATAAATAAATAAAACTCTGGGATCTCCCGGTCAGCGACGTGGTAGAGACATGTGAAATGATGTCACTGAGCAATGTAAACCTGTGAAAAGTGCCATTAAAACATAGTAAAAGTTTCATTTCTTTACAAAGCTTGAAATTTTCAACATTACAAATATTCAATTGTTCAAATTGTTCGTGTGAACAGCATCTAAAACAAAGAGCCTCTTGTCTAACAAATCCGGCAAATAATTAATTGATAAAGTTGCATAAATGGTTCAAGAAATTTGCAATAGTTTTTAAGAACGATGAAAGTTAATGACAATTTTCCAAAAACACGTTAACTACGTTCTCTAAAAATTACTCTCATTACTTTTTAAACTGCCCATTCTCACTGCTTGTTCTTCTACAATATTTCGATGTGACTTTCAAGTTTTAGTACAGTAGGTGGTCTCTAATACGTATTCGAATTAGTAATAGTTTTTTATTATTTTCTAAAGAGAAAAATCCGAATAATTAGGTCGCGACAGAATTTTTAATTTTTGATAAACTGCATTTGAAATCTTTTGTAAATATTACATTAATGTAAATATCATGACTGATGTTTCAAAAAATTACATTTGTTGAAAAAATCTTGGAAAACCAAATAATACATCAAAATTAAGTTTATTTCATTTAATTCAGTGAATTTAGCACTATCCACACAGAATATTTAAAGAAAAAATATGATGAAGTTTTGAGAAAATCTTGTTTTTAATATTTTTTAATATTGCTCATTTTAATAACGATTGCACGAAAACAACTAATATTCTCACTAATGTTAGATATTTTATAAAGAACTGATTATTAAGAACTAATTTCATCTGAAGAAAAAATCGCTTCAAGTAAGTCATCCACAATGTTTAAAGAATTCTTTCTAAATTGTAGGGCCTCAAGTCGAGCCTGATGGATAATGGAATGTTTTTTTTTGGCAAAAATTCTACGAATAGTTAAGGTAGTAGTGGGTTCACAACAAGAAAAGCGGACCGTTGTTTCGAAAAAATAACACTCTTTTCGTAACAAAGGACCCCAAAAAGTATACTTCCATTGAAATTTCGAAATCGATTGCAGTATTCTGAGAAAATGAAGGGGAACGATGAAGGACTTCTCGTACAGGAAGCCACGAAACGTTTACTTTTTATATTTTAAATTATTTTCTCTTCCGTAAATTTACAATCTGTTCATTTTTAAACCTTAAGCAAGCATACTTTTAGTATAGTATACAAAAAAAATTCATCCTAACAATGGTTATTATTAGTTTACATAATAGTGTTAATGATTGCTTTTGAGAGACAAGGGGCGCAATTAAAGAACACAATACATTAAAGAAATTATGTATGTTATGACTATTATAAGGTAGTGTCGTCTTCATTGAAATGACTGATTCTTTCACAAGTTCAGAGAATTTGTGCGTTGCCATAATATGACCTTGGCATCTACGTATTTAGGGAACATTTCTATGAACTCAAGTTTTCATAGTTTTGAGTCGATAAGCAATGACCTCAAACTTGCATTCTGAAGGAAGTTTCAAATAGCATTGTGTTGTCAGGGTTGGATTGAAAAAGGGTGTCGGTAAATGCACTTTGCATTTGCGAAACAGCCCGAAGGGTACATTTTCGTTGGAACTCCGAAATGATTGGCTCCCAAAGAAAGGGGAGTCGTTATGACCTGGTAATTTCTTATAACAATTACATATCTCGAAAACGAAAGGCGACAGTGCCGATCATATTGCGGAATTTTGTATCTCGTTTAAAGACAGTTTAGAAAAGACAATAAAAAATTTGCAAACTTATAAACAATTTTCAATTTTTGCAATTCTGGAGTGTGAAGGGTACCTTGATGTCCCAGAACCGAAAACTGCGAATTAACAATTTTGCAACAATTGACAATTTTATAAACAATTCCGAAACGTGCGTTTTGCGGCCACGAAGATATAATCTTTATTGATATATTTCTTGTATGTGATCGAATGCGATTGCTCCCGCTCCCCTGTGCCATACTGTCAACCCTTAGGATAAACACGCCTATTATAGGGAACGTTCACGCTTGAGACCATGATGGGGGGAAATCTAAAGAAAATCTAGCCTATCAGCTTTCAATCTTACAATTTGGCCGTTACCCATTCTATGTGTCGGCAACTGTACATGGCGCTGATTGATATTTTATTCCAAATAATAGCAATCTACAAAGTAAATGCACCGAAAAACTCAAAAAGTACTCAGAACTCATTGAAGTCATCGAGAAACAATGGATGTTGAAAATGTTGACATTCTAATCTCTTATACACCGGTGTACCGCGGTGTCATTCCTGGAATTCTGGTTTGCGGCCTCATAAATCTGGATGTGCAAGTGGTCGCTTTTTTTTCTTTTATTAAGAAGGTTGCTCCATCAGTGGATCGAAATAAATCACCTATTAGAATATTTTTAGATCTTTGAAAATATTTTGACGTCATTAACCACAAAATTTTACTTCCAAAATTACTTTATGAAATACGAATATTCATGTCTAATTGAATATTTTCGTACTTTAAATATCGATTGCAAAGAGTAAAAATTCCATACTGACACGAAAGAACATTATTCGATCGTCTTCCTAATGCTTTGCCAATTGAGCATGGCGCACCGCAGGGTTTGACATTAGGTCCTTACCTCTTTTTTTGTACTTAAACGATGTACCTCTGTTCATTAGAATCGGAGGAGTTCTGTTTGCCGAAGATAAAAGTATTCTTTGCGGAAAAAGAAACTATAAACAGTACTATTTCAAATGTTTCAAATTTATTTCGCATTGACAAATTGAAAGAAAACTAATTAGAATCGAGTTCAATGCTGTTTTGCATTTCAAACAGGCAATCGCATGCACCACAATTTGCAATTGGCTCATGTTAAAGATTCAAAATTGTGGAGTCTTTATTCAGGCAAACCTCGAATGGAATATCCTTTTCAATTAATTGAACACTAAATTAAGTTGATTATGTGTTATTTCAGAAAGTATTGAAATTCACTCAACCTACATGCAGCTCGATGTTTTTGGTAAATGTAGTACAATCCCGCCTGAAAAACAAGGTGCGCCTGAAAAGTTCGGAGAATGGTCTCATAAAACAAATAAAACAACACGGGAAAACAATAGACCTGTATTCATCCTCAAAGTAACATCCATTGGCCACAATACACGTTTTACATCGGCGATAAAGCTGCTGGAGCGTGAGAGTGAAGGCCTCAGTGGTGATCGAACGAAGCACGGATGTCACACGTCATTTGGTGTCTGCTACGTCTGCCTTCCAGGACCCCCTTGTGGGACATGTGTCATTTTTAGAAGCGCTTTTTACTCTATTCAGGGGACTTGATTATACTCCTATAAAGTGATTATACTCCTATAAAGTGCGGAATGCAGCTTTGAGTCTCATGTTTTGGAGAAACTTCAGAAATTGTTAGCACGATCATTTATATTACACTGCATAAGAATGATGGAATGTACAAAAAACATCCCATTGAGTGTGATGCGAGGGCATAGTCTATTGGTATAAATGACTTGATCATTTCTTATTTTAAGCACTTAATAGTAAAGCAACGGAAATCTTGACTAATTTTCAATCACAGATCATAAACATGTTATGATCAGCGTTACGTTCTCATTAAAATATTGAGAGCACCTCACCTGCAGAATTTTGCAATGAAAGTAGATCGGGAACGCGGTCCGAGAACGAAAACCTCAATCCTGTGAAGCACTCAGCCGAGGTTTGTTTGCGTGCGTCGGCGAAAAGAGATGCGGCTGGCAGTGGATGTCTGCGAGTGACGTGTGCGGGGGGGGGGGGCGGGCGCTGGCTTTGTGAGGATTTCGCTCCTGCGTGGGGACAATTTGCCAACAGAGTAGCAGCCGCTCCCGCGCTTGTTCCTGAGGGCAAGAGGGTGGGGCCGCCGCCCATGCACCCCCCGTGAAGGGCTTTCGCCGGCCGGGGAGCCGGCCGCTGCGACAATCATGACAGCTGGAGAAGACGTCTCCCTGCGCGGCCCAGTGGGTGACATGTTTTCTTCCATATTTTTTTCAATTTCCTCCCAGTACTTTCCCTGGCGACGCGTAATGTATTATTTTTAGGAGCAGTAACCACGCGCGCGTCCCGCGGCCCCACTTGGCTTTTGTGGCAGAAGGGAGGGTCAGAATACTCATGACAAGGGATTTTATTGAAATAAAATTCAATAACATGTACATATATGTTTTTGTTTTTAAAAAGATACCTAACAAAGTATAGAAAATACGTAGAATAAAAGTTCATGATTGTGCTTAAAATTGCCTCATTCGAGCATTTTCATATTTTTTAATAAAAATGTCACCGATCAGACCTTGTACCTCTACAGCAGTAATTTCTAGTATTCAACAAACAATACGAGTTTTGTTTGAAATATAAAATACACACACATAATACACAGTGTTGTTTACGAGAAGCACGTGAACAGTCTCATTGCATAGACAGTGACGAATCGAAGTGGGGGATAAAGAGACGACCCTCCCCGCAAATCCACCATTGTTTACGTGGTTTCTGCAGTAGTTGACCGGGAAGTCCCAGGGTTCGAGACCTGACGATGACGAATTTTAGACACTATCTACATTGATGGGTCAAATTCAACCACTGTCTGGGGGATAATTCTTTTCTTTTTCGATTAATTCTGTCTATTTGCAATTTATTTCCACAGAAATATTAGGCAAATGGTTTAATAATAACTTTTACATGTATGGAAATGTTACTCAACAGTAGCATTCATATTTAAAGAAATCGGTACGTTATATCCAGCGATTTATGGCGCTGTAGTCTTCTTGATCCTGCAGGAGAATTCCAGCCGTCGGCTACTCTGATCAGGTGTTTTACATGATTTCTCTGATCAATACTGGGCGAACGCTCTACTACACAGGCCAAGAACCGTGCGAGATCTTTCCTTCGTTGTCCTTGTCCCCTACTTTTCCCTAGCACACACCTACATCCACGACACTACCACACAAGTTGGAATCCCATTCTGGAGCTTTGAGCTAGGCCCTTTACGGAAAATACCCGAAGTAGAGCCGGGAAAAACGCGTTCTATTATCGATCGGCCTCGGTAGCTTTGCTTTCGCAGTCTCGGAGCCTCGAAGGTCGCGCGCGCGCTCTTTATCTGCCTGTTGAAATCTACACGTAGGTTTCCCTCAAGAATTGAAACTATCGGAACCGCTCCATTCTCGGCTGTTCTCGTTAGTATCGGCCGGTTCCCGCAGTCTCGGCAGAAGTGGCCGCCGCCGGGCGCTCGGCGCAGGCGCGGCGGCTCGACAGCTCGACGCAACTGGGGGATTTAAGATCGCCACTTATTGTGATCGCAGAACTCTTTCATTGAATTGTAATTGATTAATTATAATCGCAATAAAATACAATTTCAATTTATCTATTAATTTGTTGAAAAGTAACAATCACTCGATTACTTGCAAATAATTTTAGAGAGAAAGTAATATAATTTTTTAAATAATTAAAAGCAAAAAAAGTGAGCAAAAAGTAATTTAAAATCAACTTTTTAGCAATATCAATAAAAAAAGAATAAAACTAAAAACTAAAATAATTTTTATCAATTGTTTTTACATTGTAGATTCTTACGCAATATTGAAATCAAGGTTATTAATTGGAATCTCTAGTACTGTAAATGGATCTGCAGTTTATTTTCAAATAAGCAAAGAAAATAATGATAAATGTTTACATTCCAGAATTACTTATCAAAGAACAAAAACATGTGTTCAGGGAAAAATAATTCATTTCATACCTATTGTTATGTCATTTAAGTTTCTTACAAATTCGAATGTAAGGCATATTTATTAAACACAATTAACTTTTGGTATTAATTTCATCATTACATAATAAAAACGCATATGCGAAACAAAATTGAGATGGGTACTATTCTTCCCTGCGTGAAAACGTACTTTCGTCACTGAGCACAATTTATTGTGTAACAGTTGATGTAAGTCACCATGGCGTCTGGATTCGGTGAAACAATTGGCGGATATCAACGTCGGAAGTCGCGGTTATCGACTTGGCCCCTGAGACGCGAGTGAGGTTTGCATTGCGAATCTGAGCCCTCACCCATGATCCATCGGTCACCTACGATAATCCGCTTTTCTTTGTGTAAAGAATTAAGTGGAAAGCAAACTTGTGGAATCTAAAATACAGAATGTCAAATTCAAAAACAAATGACATCCTCGGTCTAGATCTAGATAAAAAATAGAGGTTCGGTGCCAAACAGATAGGGTTAGTGAAATCGGAAATGATTTAAAGATACATTTTTAATCAAACTAGAAGAAAATAGAAATACATTTCAAGAAAAAAGGCTTAGAAAGTTAAATATGCGTTAAAATATATTTACATGAAAATAGGCGAAATAAATATTCATCATAATTGTATTTTTTTCATTGTTTCTATTATATACATGTCAAAAGCCGAAGGCTATCTACAAAAATTACAGGTGCCGCTAGAGTGCTTGTGCATTGGTCAACGTACAAATCTCGCAAATCGCAAAAATAATTTGACTTATTCAACAAGACCTACCGCCAGACTGCTTCGAGTTTCAACCATGTGGCGAGAGCTCCAGTGACGCCTCCAGCATTTATTCGATGCGGTCGGCGCACACAGATAACAAGTTTCGGTATCGTTCGTTCTCGATAATGGTAGTTCCGGAACTAGCATTCTCGGACACAGTAGTATCGGCGCGCCTGGTATCGCCCCCGAGAACGAACGGAAATGAGGGCGTTTTTGTCCGGCTCTAACCCGAAGGAAAAATTAACCAGCCAAAGAGGTGCAGTCGGCGCCAGATCTCACGTTCCAGAAGGAGTCCCCGAGTCGACCTGCCGCAACGCACTACACTTACTGGGCGAATGATCTAAGTATTTGAATGCTCTAAGTGGAGTAAGAACAATAAGTACTTACTCCACCACTCGAATTGAACTCAATTTATTGAAACCGCGCCACACATAGAGGTATTAATTTCTTAGGTAGTATAGGAAAATCCGTTAGACTATGAAATGCAAGAAATATTTGTCAGGTTACGATCGAGTTATGTATGGGCTCTCCGAAACATGAGCATGCATGTGTCTGCTATCACTTCCGTTTCGCAGATATCCTTGTATTCCTTGAAACCCAGAATGCAATTTCCGAGTAAGAGGGAGCAAGTTTGACAATTCACGAGTTCACGAGGTTCGGATGTCGTAGAGGCTCAGTATTACATAGCTTTTTTGAAAGAAAAAAGACAGTTCCAACGAAAGACATTTACAAACGTTTATTTGTAAACTCATATCTGCAATATTCCTTTCCGGTAGGTAACTAATATAGTCCAAATACGTAGCAATAAGTAAAACATATCAACATATGTATTTATACCAAAATATGAAAATGGATGTAAAATAAAAATAGTTTTAATTCATTTAGAATGTGATGCAAACTCTAGAAAAACATTTTGAATACAGCTTTCTTTAACCACTAAAAATATGTATTTACATGAAAATTCATTCACTATTTATAACATGGCGAAAGTTAATCTTACAAATAATTTGTAGATACCTTGTAGCATGCCTCAACTAAATTATATGCATATGGCGTTTTGGAGGTTTCCTTACGTCTCAAAAATTCTTTAATCTTTTTAAAAGTCACGTTTAAAATTGATTCTTTATCCATTCACTTGCCAATTCATTGTCCTATTCAGACCAATTCACATTGGTCACCCAGGGCTTTCATATGTTCATTTTCACTACGTATCTACATACCATCTACACTTTCAATGGCCAACCCCATGTTCTCTATGGACAACTTCGCCTCCTCCCGCTCTCTCCCTCTCTCTCCCTGTCTCCCTCTCATTCCCTCTCACTCCCTCTCTCCCATTCTTCCTCCCCCCATCTCTCCCTCTTTCTTCCTCTCTCTCCCTCTCTCTCCTTCACTCTCCCCCCTCTTTCCCTCTCCCTCTTTCTCTTTCCCTCTATCTCCCTCTCACTCCCTCTCTCTTCCTCTCTCCCTCTCTCCCTCTCTCCCTCTCTTCCTCTCTCTCCCTCCCTCTCATACACACACATTCACTCTCTCTCTCACACACACTCAGACACATACATTCACACGTAACCAAATATACAAACATATAGTATAGTAAACGCAAAGAAATTGGCGAGCCATCTCTCTGTTTGCTGATTGCGTTTTGCTACACTCAGGAACAAACGATAACGTTTTTTCTAGCGGTTCAGTGAAAACAGTTCAATTCTCTCCGATATTCCAAAAGCTTGATTACGGCGAAGATATTTGGGGCCCAAAATGCTGAAAGATGTAGTAGGTGTTTTTAATCGCACACTGAATGAAGAGTATCTATTGCACAATAACGAAAAGTAAACAATCCCGTCATTTGAAAAGTTTTCAAAATGTTTTGTTTTGCAACATTTTCTCGAATGTGAATTAATAATAATGTTTAAATGTTATCACAAATGTGAATTTTTGAATTGACTGACTTAGGGAATTCGCCAGCGGTTTGGTGTTGAAATTGGTTACCATGATAAGAAAGTTATTAAACAATGTGTTTGTTTTGTTCCAGCCGAAAATATGAATCCGAAAGCCATTTGTCAGTGAAATATTGAAAGAATATTACGTATGTGTGTGTGTGTGTGTGTGTGTGTGTTTCAGTTATAATACACATTAATGTTGTGGTGTAAGTGTCATCGTAGTGTATAAGTTACGTAGTATTATTCCGTGTGCATCCGTTGTAATCATTTTATTGCTGAAATTGTTCGTATGCTGTTTCTGGTTGTGAAAATTGTACCCATTACTCCTGTGTATCATATGTCAATTTAAATTGCCTAAAGTGAAACCACTAAAAGGTAAGTAGTTGAGAAATGCAAGTGAAATTTCACAGTGAATAATGAAGCTATATTTTACGTAAATCATTTTTGAATCGTTTGTAGTTAAATTATCGTGATTAGTCACGGTATTGCTATCCCTGTTTCAAAGTGATGAGTTAGAAATTCTCTGAGTGAGTTAAAAAGTGAAAGTTATAAATTAAGCCCAAAAAATGTTCTGTTGTAGTACCACAAGTTCTATTCTGCAACTAGGGGACCGAAAAATTATTAAATTGCGACAAATGTTCTTTTAACGCTGATAGGTAGCAGCCGGGAGGAGAGATGGAACAAAACCGAAAACCCAGAAGAACCAGATTAGGAAATGACATTGTTCGACAAAGTCTGTGCGATTCTGTAGTACTACTAGTAACTCTCGTTTACATACGTATATACAGAGTAATATACGCAGTAATATACGTAGTGCAGAGCAAGTTGAACTACTTTGATGGTATAGTGGTTATCATGCCGGGCTACTGATCCCAGGTTAGCGGGTTCAAATCCGATCAAGGTATGGGGGATTTTTGAGGTGCCAAAAATCGACGGCATGCATGTGAACGCTTGTCGACATGTAAAATATCCTAGGAAAGGCACTTGGCCGATCTTGGCGAAATTAAATCCTCGTCAAGGTTCGTGCACTAGCGCCCCTGGGGAAAGCAATGACAAACTACCCTAGGTACACTTGCCCAGGACCAGTCTCACAAGAAGGCGTTAGGGGCTTCCCGTTAACCAAAAAGAGAGATGCATTTATGTAATGCTGCGGAAAACTGATTTCGAGATTTCGACGGGAATGCGCGTTTTGGGGTCCTCTGATACCAAAAGAGTGGGTTTTTTTCATAACGTCCGTCAATACAACTAGTGGCTAAACAAAATGCGTAGGTTTTTTTTCAAATTGAAGAAACCCCTGTCCATATGGCTCAAGTCAAAGCTTTGAGATTTTGGAGAACATTCTCTAATGTTTGGGGGTACTTTTCATGAAGCCCTTGGGACATTGTCAATGTTCTCTCAAAAGCGGCTCCAAATTTTTTCTTAAAATTTCTTGTGAGAATAGATTAAAATACATTTATAATGTTGCATAGGTCCGATTTTCAGGGTTTACTCTGAATTTTCAAAAATTTCAAAAGTGAATATTTTTTGGCGTCTTGCTACAACTACAACACTGAAGATAGAGATTTTTCCTTCAAATAAAATTTGTTCTCCCTAGTTACAGTAGGGAGAACAAATCACATCACATCACCTAAAGAAACTGGGCATTCTGTATTTTCTGTGGTTTACTGATCTTTCAAATTTTAAGCAAAAAATAGTGGAAATTGGTAATCATACATTTTATGTGGATTCTACGATGTTTCCGATTCCATTACCTTCACAACTCTCTCGAATTTTGCAAATCAGGTGGTGTATTTTCAAAATTATGTTGCAGATTACAATAGTAAGCGAAGTGATGCGTTTTTTTGAGCATTACTGTAGTTAGCTCATTAAGGTTATGCATATTTTTTGAAACTTTTGGTAGTTTTCGCGCAATATTGGGTAGTTTTCGCGCAACTAGTGGTAGCACTAGTTAAAAAAATAACTAGCGGTGCTACAAAGCACATACTTTCTAGCATTGTTTGTAAATACTACGCAATATTATACTTTTACATAAACCAGCAAGTGTTTTCAATCAGCAATTTTTTTCCGCTCCGTGACACGAACTCGGATCGTCAGTGTTAACGTGCCGGCACACTACGCCACACAAGCGCCTTATGGGCGAATTCAAGCAAATGCATAAAAGAGTAAATACCCGATTCCTGTAAACACCTTCAATAATTAAAATATCCGTTATCAACTTCCAGAGCCTCCAGTCCGTTGAGATAGTTCAGGGAATATCAATATTGGAGAAAATCGGCTAAATGGTTTAGGCGCTAGTTGCCCACAGACGAACAGATAACTCTTAGGTTTATAGGTTGATCGATTGGTAGTGATTCCAGGCGTGTCAACAGCTAACGTCAATAGTCCCGTAAGTTTACAACATATTTTTGGTCGAGAGGTAGCGGTGATCTTCCCTTCCCCCTTAATGGCTAAATCCGCCGCCAAACGACCGCCGGCTAGCAGGGCTTTCCCCGACCAGGAACCTCCCGCCAGAGGAGCATCGCCCCGGCTCGTAACCTCCAACCTGTCTCCCGGCATGTGAGGCTGGGACGGTGCCCCGCTGGCGGGAGATACCTGGTTGAGGGGAAACCCCGCTAGTCGACGGTAGGTCGACGCCAGATCTCGCCATCCAGCGGGGAAAGATCATCGCCACCTCCCGAGAAAAACACGCACTACACTTACGGGACTAATGACCAAAGAAGTTGACGCGCCCGGAAACATCAATCAATCAATCAATCCGGCATGTGTGGTAGTGTGGTGCATATAAGTGTTTATGTAAGTAAAGAGTAGGACAAGGAATGGGAAGAAAAGATCGCGCACTGTCCGTGGCCCGTTTGGTAGGGTACTGCCCCGGCATTCGCCTGGTGGAAAAACCACGGAAAGCTACCGATCAGAGCAGTCGGCCGGTAGAATTCTCCTCCACACAGTGAGAGAACTCGACCTAGCTATCTGGCTATCTAGCTATCGAAATTATTAGGATTTTTTGTCTATATTTCCGGAGGGAAATCACTGTTCTCACCAATGTAATTTTCCAACTGATAGTCTGAATCTTTGGGGTGTTGAATTTGTACCGAAATAAAAGTAAGCGAAGCAACGTTCAACGTTCAACGTTCTTCAACGTTACTCTGTTCCAGATACGAAAGTCGAAAAATTTACCTCAATCATTGTGCAGTTTCGCTGCTCAAGTCTTTATAATGTCCATCGAAGCTCAGGTACCATGATTGCTCCAGATGAAATCTGCAGGTGCTCAATCTTGAGTAATCTTTTTAGTTTATGGCTCAATTGAACGTTCGGCCATACAAAACGCACAGCATTTTGGGCTGCCTTTTCACAATCAACGACGACGACTTCAGGCATCAATGTACTACAAATGAGTTCAAAAAATTTAGCACTGTAATGTATGTTGCCTGTCACTTATCAGGCAGAAAAAAATGTGAAACATCGCCTAGCTCTTTATTATTATTATTATTATTATTATTATTATTATTATTATTATTCCTCTAAATCACGACTAAGGATGTTATGTGTCGGCTGAATATAAAATCTACTCCAGGTTGCAACCAGCTACCTAAGGATTAGATCTAGGGACTGTCGGTGCCTCTTCAATACTTTGCGCAAGTTGTAGGCTGTTCCAAATAAAGCGATTTCTTGCACTTCCCAGTCTTTTGAATTACCTGGGAGTTTAGACAAGTTCTTACACAAATTTTGCGGAACAAATCCCAGAGCTCCGATAACTATCGGGACGACCTGTGCTTTTACTCCCCACATTCAGCTGATCTCGATTTCCAAACTCTTGTATTTAAGACTTTTCTCTGCCTCCTTGGTAACGACGTTTTGATCGCAAGGTACAGCAACATCGACAAGTAAACACGATTTGTTCTCCAAATCCCGAATGACTATATCCGGTTCGTTTGCCGCTATCGTGCGATCAGTTTGAATTTGTTGGTCGTACAAGATCGTACACAATCCAACAGACGTCACCGGTTTCGGTGAGTGTTCGTACCACTTAGGGCATGTGTTCGGAACTTCGAGGGCGGTACAGATCTGCCAGTGGTGGTAGCTACACACCCTGTCGTATCTTTTCAAGTATTCGGCCTTTGCTAGGATTGGACAAGCTGAGACAATATGATCAATGGTTTCTACGTATTCTTGACAAATGCGGCATTTATCATCTTGGGAAATTTTGAGAACCGCTTTGTCATAATGTCGTGTTCTCAAGGCCTGATCTTGGGCAGCTATTACAAGTGCTTCTGATTATGGCTTCATTCTTCCCCTTTTAAGCCACATAAATGATTGATCTTTATTGATCTGCACCTTGCCAATTCGTTTCAAATATTGTCCGTGGAGTGGTTTGTCTCTCCACGATTTCTTTAACATTTTTTGTGTCTCAAATTTCACGTTAAGTAGCATCAGAAGTTCAGTGTCTCTGTCATTCTGGGATGGGGAATTGTTTTTGTACAGTCGAGTTACTTTTGTAACTGAATTGAATTGGTTATTGATTTCAACTAAAATTTCATTTTCTGTGATTGAAGGATGAACGTTTTGATCACTATTGAGAATTTTTTGCTGATTTTATCCGAATACGTATGAAATTGTTTTTCGGTGGTCAGAAAATATTTAACTGCTTTTCGGAAGTCGGTCACTGACTGGAATGGGATTCGAATCTTTTGATTCTTGAATTCTGTAGTGAAGTTGCGTGTGATGTTAGATTTTATTTCATTCACGAGGGTAACTTGATTTTTCAAATTAGTAATAAAAATTGGTGGGATTTTATTGTCTTCACTTAGATTATCAGGAATCTCCTCATTTAGCCAACTAAATCTGTTTTTGATTTCTACATTGTATTGATTTTGTAAGTTCGACCCTGCCGGTGGCTGACTGTCTGTGGTTACACGTTTTAGGTTTCTGTTATCGTTGTCGTTATCTGTTCTGATGAAGTTGGGCTGACGCAGCAGACTGCTGTGACTGCATTTGTTCCGCGGGATGGCCTGTTGGTCCAGCCCCGAATTGGTTGTTGTTACTTGCGTGTTGCTGAATCTGATGAGGTATTACGGAGTATTCCATGCTGTCCGTGAAATTCACGTTGGCTTCATCGGGATCCACGTCAGATGAATATTCTGAATGATATATCGAATTTAGGGCTTCACTGACCACTCGCCCTGTGTTGGATAAATCATTGCTACTGAAGCACTAGTAGTGAAGAATTATGACCACTAAATACTGTTTCGAACACTTAGTCACCACTGTTTCCTAAAGTTCGGAGCGAAGTTGAGTTACACTTTCACACCTAGCGATTCTAGCTGCGGTTAGCGGAGCGACTGCTCTGGCCCGCAGCTGAAGTGAGATTGTAGTAATACAAAATACACAAGAACTGATTGTCGTGAAGTCCCTTATCAAGAGGGTCAGTCGGTGTTGTTCGCTGCTTGTACCGGTGGCTAGCAGAGGCGAGGCTTCACACGTCTTCCACAGGACAGATGACACACAGAAAGGAAAGCTACCCTCAATCCATGCGCCTATATGATGCGCATGGTCGCCATATTGAAAATGTGTAAACTGCTGTACGATCCAACATTTGCGGTGTGGTGAATGGTGGGAAGGTGTCATTTATTTCCGTTTTACTCCATATATTTGGTATGTGTCGTGTCTATTCGCGCCCCTTCGTGTCTCTCGGCTCGGGTCTAAAGGCCACCCCCGTGATTCTTCCCTTCCACTCTGAGCAGCGGGCTCTGCCGCCATGACACTCTCCTAAACGTGAGTTCTCTCGAGAATGAATGAAACGGGAAAACGTAACTATCCAAGGGCAGAATAAGTTCTTTTTCCTTCTTCCATCTACAATAGCTGCATTCCCTCACCCCGAAACCTGAGGACACGAGACTGCCGAAGGGTTGCTTAAAGTGAAAGGGATGTCACAGGTATTCATGTGGTTGTCAAATTGACGCAACAAGATTGTTCCCAATCATTGTTCGCGAAATAAAATAAAGACCCTGTGTTTGCCACGAACAGGTATCAGCTGATGCCATAAAATACATGACTAGACCCCGGATTTTTATGCAAATGCATATTCTCTGTGCTAATCGTTACATGGAAAACGTCCACATATCTTTACTTCGCCCATTTTTGCCTATTATTTTAACTGCTTTTGCATGTTTTGCCACATTTTACGGTTATGATACTGCATATTTCTATATATTCAGAGTAACTTTGGAAAATTAATGGGGAAATGCTATTAATTTATTAAAATCAACTTCTTGAAATAGGAGAATAATGATTTATAATCATCGTAGTTCATGGAACAGCACTTCAGTCACCGTAATGAACTGAATATCCTCAAAACTGTTGTCAATGGATGTAGATACAGTGTATTTCGCTTGTACCACGTGCGCCACCGAAGGTGAGATTCAATTTCGGGTGAGAGGGCACGGGCTGTCGCACTCAGTGTCTCGGACTCGAATGAAATATAAACCCCTGATAGACCGTGCGTTCTTTATCTGCGAGGAATCATTTTCCAGTAATGGAGAGTTTATGCGTGGGTATCACAGCACCACATGCTCTCTAGTCGTCCGAAGGGCCCGCCATGAAAGATCTATTATCAGTTTGCAACACCACGTGCGCACGGACATGCCCAATGTATAAAAATACTTCCTAAAGTCTTATATCCAAGTAGTCTTCTTAAATGCAATTTATTCTTTGTTAAATATTAGCAGAATGTTAAATTGTGCTGAATAAGAACCCACAATTTATTCTTCTCTCTCACATGTCACATAAATCTTTTATTGTTTTAACGATAAACAAGTATAAATATTTTTCTGAATTACCCGAATATTAAGAATAGAAATTTTGCTCTATCGATGTCTATCTTGCTTTATATATTAAGATTTATCGATATATTGCGTCTAAATTATACTACTACTACTACATACTATTGATTTTTAACATTTGGTTTGAAGTAAGATTTTTATTATTAAATCCCTGAAATCTGTTGTCTCCTCTTACCATATCACAGTACATTCTAAACCATACGTCCATACGCACAGTACATTCCAAAGCATAAGCATAATATCCATAAATTACGTAACGCTATAAGAGGAGGGAGGGGTCTGAGGCAGCGTTACGCTGCGTTACATAGGGAAGTTCTTTAGAAGGGGGAGGGGATATTGAAAATACTCGAGATTTGCGTTACGTAAATTATGGATTTATATACACATGATAGGACAAGGTATGAACCAAGAACAGGGACATTTAACGACACGCCAAAATTGTATTTCTATTTATTAAGGTAATTGAAATGACAGTACTGATGTCATATTCCAAAGCATTACAGCATTTACGAGTTCACAACATTCCAAAACCATTACATGCCATTCCAAAGGCCTGATTAGGCAGATGTTCGACTAGCGCACGTGCCACATCGATCCGCACACCCACAGGTCGTCACGGGTTCTCATCGCTGGTAGTTACGCGTCCTCACAGAAACTGTCCTACCGATCTCGCGACTGTCAGGTATGGAAAGGTATTATTCCCAACAGCTTCCACCAATTCCATGTGTCATTCTCGTTCATTTCTCGTTCCTATGGAAGACGACTATCTTGGTTTATGAGCGCTTCTCTAAACGGGTTACATTCATTTCGCACGGCGGTAGACACACAACTGATTTCATATTGCTCTCTGTGCTAACACAAACACTCACATAACCATCTGTTATTGTAAACCCACATTAGTGCACATTTCATTCACGCGACATAAAATTGTGATCCCCTAACATTTCTTTTAGAAAATAAATAGTTGTCATGAACTCGATGTCCCAACCCTCGTAATTGTTTACCTAAATATAGAATGTTCTTTGTTCAATGCATTTATGTACTTTTTACTTTCCCGTATACGTACCTATACACGGAGTGATATACGTAGTATAGGGAAAGTTATGTAATGCTGCGCGAAAAAATGGCCAATTTTCGGCGGAAAAAAAATTAATTGCCGGGCCGTGAAAACGAATAAGTGGATAAACCAGTTGCTAAATTAAGGGGAAAAAATCCCCTAACACGTGGTGTAGCCAGAAACCCTGTTTTCTAGGTCCTTGATACCGAAAACCCAATTGAAAGGAAAACGTCCGTCTGTCCGTCCGTCCGTCTGTCCGTCTGTGAACACTGCTAGCGCCTAAACCATACGTACGATTTCTTCCAAAATGAATATTCCCCGGTCGATCTGATTCTAGTCAAAGCTTTGAGATTTTGAAAAAGATTCTTCAAAATTTGGAGGTACTTTATATAAAGGCCCCCGGGGATTTTCAAAATTTTCTCAAAAACGGCTCCAAATTTTTTCTTTAAATTTCTTGTATGAATAAAGTACAATACACTTATTAACAAGGCATAGGTCGGATTTTCACGAATAACTCTGAATTTTCGAAAATTATGAAAGTTTGAATTTTTTCGGCGTCTTTCTCCAACTACAAAATTGAAGATAGAGAGTTTTTCTTCAAATAAAATTTGTTCTGCATATTGAGTTCTTTAACAAAGGTCATGTAAATGTTTTTCAAAATTTTGGTAGTTTTCGTGCAATATTGCATGCAATATGTGCAATTTTAAAAAATTACAAAAACAAGATTTTTTCAAAACGGCTCCAAATTTTTTCTTTAAACTTTTGGTAGGGATAGTGGTAAATGTACTCTATCAATGACATAAAAGCTATTTTGGTCTATCGGTTCGTTTTTTTCAAAAATTACAAAAATGTAATTTTTTTTACTTGTCTCTCACGTCGTTAATATTTACATTATCGGCGATTTTTTCACATTATTATATTTACAAGTATATATGCTTTAAATAATGTCAAGTAAAGTTTCTCGAAAACACTACCGTTTTGTAACGGATAGTGCTAATTACACTCTTTAGTATAGCGTAAAGTTTATTTTGAATTATTTTTTTGTTTTTTTCAAAAATTATATAAATGTAATTTTTTTGAAAGACCTCTCACATCTTTAATATGCACATTATCCGCAATTTGTAAAGATTATTATATTTGTGAGTGTAAGTGCTTCAAATAACTTCAAATAAAGTATTTTGAAAACTCAATCATTTTCTGTGAAAATGAGCTTCAAATTTCGCATTTTTAGTAGTGCTAAAACGCCATTTTCTCTTAAACGGGACATAATTTTTAAAAGAAAATTGCAATTTACAGCTAGCTTTTTGTGTTCTTTAATATTCTAAAATTAATGTTTCTGTTCTACCAATAGGAAACCGAAAAATTAAGAAAATGACGAAAAAATGTACTTTTGGCGATGACAGATGGTAGCTGGCAAGAAAGAGTATGTGGCAATTCCGAATAGCTAGCGAAGACCCAAGAAAATAGAAAACTAATACGGGAAAGTCTGTGCCATTCTGTAGCACCACTAGTTTTTAAATCTCCTTCCCATCCCGAATAATAGGACATGAACAAATGACAGGGTTCCAATGCATCGTTAATTGTGTGACATTAAAAATTTAAATTATTTTCAAAACATATTTTCTACCGATGATTCTTTCGTTCATATTTAAAAAAGGCAAATCCGTCGTAACATAATTCAATTTTTTCTACAAATATTTTGCATTGCATTTTATTAAAAAAGATTGATGTCCTTGTAAATTTTACCCTGCATGTTTATTGCAAATTTTAAAGATTTATCGCTCATATTTTAGGCATTTTTACTGCCTACAAATCCGGGCTCTACACATGACGAACGCCGTTAGCATTCGCTAGGGTAATGTTGGCAAACTGATTTCCCAGAGACGCGGCTTCGGAACGAGGTTTCTCGAAACTTCGTTGAAACATCGTTTTTACTTTCTCACCCTTACTTCGTAAGAAGAGAAAGTATTTCAATCGTGTGCCAGAAAACGGCGAAATTTCGAGATAAAACTCTCATTGCCGGACTCTGGTGACAAAAAAGTGAATAAATATTGTTCCTGTATATAGTAAATTACTTCCTACAACACGCTATATAGTCAGAATTCATGTTTTATGGGTCCTTGATACCCAAAAATCAATTGACGGCAAAATGTCTCTCAATCTATCCGTCTGTAGTCAATTCTAGGGCCTAAAGCGTTCCGACGATTTTCTCGAAAATTCACATTTCTCGTTCAATATAAATGAACTCGAGGCCCTAAAAGTTTGAAACGTATATTTTGATTTTCGGGATACTTTATATTAGGCATCAACAACATTTTCAAAATTTTCTCAAAAATGACTCCAAATTTTTGGATTAATCTTCGTCCTCGGAAAGCGTAAAGTACGCTTGAGAGAAAGGTGCAGGTCTCGTTTTCAATGAAATCCTTGATTTTTTGAAAATAGCAAAAGTTCAAAATAATTTCGGTGTCTTCTTACAGCTACAATATTGAAGATAGAGATATTATTCGTGAATGAAATCTGTTCTTTAAAGAGAGATCTTGAAATAAGATTAAGTATGTGTGTTCGAAAATATGAGTTGTTTTCGGGTAAGTTTGCGTGATATGTAGACAATTTTTAAATAATTATTTTCTCAAAATCTGTCCCAATTTTTTCTTTAAATTAGAGACAGATTTCTTCGCCCCAAATTGGTACGTCCGAGCGACAATGTGGTTTAGTGTTGAAGTGCACAGCAGTTAATTCGATGGAAATGAGTTCGAGTCTCGGCGCCAGTGGCGTGGCGTAGTGGGGAGGCCTGTCCTGGGCGGCACGTGTAAGAGGCAGCAAAATTTCACAATAAATAAATCATAATAATATCTTGTAAAAATTTGAACTATTTCAATCCACGTTTTTGTCGCACCTACGATTCGGACCGATTGAAATGAGAACAGGATCTTTCATTACTTATTCTGCGGCGACTGCTTTAAAGTTTAAACTAATTTATTATTAATATTATATTTTGTTTAAAGTTTAAACTAATGTATAAAAATTGCATCTTGCTATTTGTAGCAACTGTCAACCCCGTCTGTCAACAGCGTTGCCAGACGTCCCGCTTTCGGCGGGACGTCCCGACGTGAATGTCCCACGCGGTACAGGCCAAATCACGCTTTTGTGAAATCTTTCGATTTAAATTGCCCAATGCAAAAAATACAACAAAAAATAAAACAAGAAAAAAGCACCCGAAAGAAATCTCAGTGATAGTAGCGAGTGAGTCGGTCGTCACATAATGCAAAGGGGTGAATCGGATCATCGGTTGAGTACGTCGTCGATTGCATCATGGATTGTCAAGGTAGCGGTGTTGACGCCATCGCAGATCGCAACGCGCAACGTTCATTTTTTAACGAAATTTTCTGTCTTCGTTTGGCATATTGGATATGTCACATATCCTACTGGGGTAAGTAAGTTGTACTTTACTTTTGTGCTTCATGCTTTGTTTGAAGATGAGTAAAGAAGATTATAGTTCTTCGGACAGTTTGGATTTGTCGGCGAAAGACACACCCATTAAGACAATTAAACTAGGAAAACGTCGGTTAACAAAATACAACATTAAATAGGAACGTGATTATAACTAGCTGTGCGAGGTAAAAGATGTTGTCGACTGTGTAAGAAAGAGTGGAATGTTTCCCATTGTGGACTAAATGATACCGTAAAGCCCTCGAAACAAGCTCTCACATGAAGAACGCGAACTCTCACGCTGCCAAACATTTCGCAAACGCATGTACGTCTTCTTTTGATTACAAAAATACCTGGAAAATATCAGCTGCTGAAATTTTCTAACCTACTGACTATGTTGTTTGTGACTGAAATATTTAAAAATATATCTGTTTCAATACTTAGAATTAAAATATTACTTATTATTGCTTTTTTTCTTTTGTCCCGCTTTTTCCAAACAAATCACACTTTTTTCACTAAAATGTGTTAAAAATCACGACTTGGACGAAAAATAATCTGGCAACTCTAGTCTGTACTGACTTCTAGGGATTACCCGTATTTTATTTTGTGCTTGGATTGTTTATGACTAATATTCAGCGAGAATTACTTCTATCGTACAAACAATAGTGTTCAATATTGTATGATAACACCTCCAAATTAGACTATAGTACGGATAAGTCCTTTCAGGGAAGTCTGTGAATGACGCTTTGACATTTCAAAGAAAATTTCATTGATGGATAGTCAGTCATCCAATTCACGTTAACTTAATCGTGTATGTGTATGCACTTTCCAAACTTTGATTTTAGTGCTCATACGTATATGTGTCGTGATTATTGTTGAAAATTGTATTGTTCGTATACGTATATATTCGACTATATATTAATTATTTTATTTACGTTTTTTACTTTCTTACCTTACGAATACTTCGTAAGAAGAGAAGGTTATGTAATCGTGCGCCGGAAAACGGTTAATTTTCGCCAGAAAAACTCTTATAGCAGGGGTCTGGTGACAAAAAAGTGGATAAAACCTGTTGCTAAATTTAGGGAAAAAAATCCTCTACCTCGTGGTGTAGTCAAAATCCATGTTTGTTGCTTCTTGATACTGCAAAATCTATTGACGGCAAAACGTCCGTCTGTTCGTCTGTGGTCAACGCTAGCGCCTAAACCGTTCAGCCGATTTTCTTCAAAATTGATATTCCTCGATCGTTTTTACTCCTCTCAAGGCCTCTGGAATTTGAAACAGATATTTTAATATTTGAGGGTACTTAGCATAAAGCCCATTTTGAAATTTTCAAAGTTAAAAGAAAATGGCTCCAAATTTTATTATATTTTGTTATTGAATAGTGCAAAGGACGTTTAAGGGAATGAAGTAGGTATCCTTTTCCTTGATATCCCCAATTTTTCGAAAAATGCAAAAAAATTTTTAAAACCTGCATAATTGAAAATAGAGATTTTTGCCTCAAACAAAGTCGGTTGTACAAAATGAGCACTTTAAATAAGGACATGTACCATTTTTTGGAGAAACGAGTAGTTTTTGCGAAAATTGCGATTCAAATTTACAAAAAAAAAATGTTTTTCAAAAACCGCTCCAAATTTTTTCTTTAAAATTTCTTCACTTATGTAATGAGGGACGACAAAAAATATGGGGTTAGTCCTACTTCTGGGAAATACTTGGTTTTTGGAAAATTGCAAAAACATATTTTTAAAACTAGAAAATTGTAGTTAGTGATTTTTACTTCAAAGTCTCTTGTACATAATTAGCTCTTAAAAAAAAGTTTTGTAGAATTTTCTGGAAAACCGAGTCGTTTTTGCGTAATCTTCACTTCAAATTTACAAAAAGAAATTTCTCAAAAACCGCTCCAAATTTTTTCTTTAATTTTTTTCCACGTATGTAACAAGGGACAGTAAATAAATACTTAAACTAGCGGTGCTATAGAATGGCACAGACTTTCTCGCAGAACTTAGTTTTCTAATCTCTATAGCTTGAACCAGTTTTTCTGTTATGAATGATAATCTTCCGAGATACCTTTTTTGGGCGCCCTAAGGATATTTTGTTTCACCTTCTCTGGATTTTTCGGCTTCCTAATGCTAGAAATGAATCCACCATACACTATTACTATTATATAAGTGTACCAGCCAAGCGGAGGGAAGGTAGCGGTGCCCGTTAAGTGGGTGCATCGGCCTAGAGCTTCCGAGGGAAGCTTCGCTGGCTCGAGTCCTGGTCGGGGAATATTATTTATCAAAATTCTCTGTTAGGAGGAAATAATTAAGAATTCCAGAAACATGATTCAAAACCATGTGAAGCCACTCGAATCACAAATATTGATAATTACGATAAATGTACTGGAAGTGTCTGTATGTAATTTTCAAATTTTTAACAATTTTTCACATCTCTTCTTGGAGTTGTAAAGCGTATATACCATCACATCAATTGTTCGTCATTCTGTGCATCTGTATAAACCGATTTCAATACAAAAGGAATATATCAACATTAAACGTAAACAAAATATAATAATTACGCATAAGAACAAATTAGATATCCCTAATAGTTCCAAATCATTATTAATTTGCTTTTTACTTTCTCGCCTTACGAATACTTCGTGGTCGACTTTCTCGCAGAACTTAGTTTCCTAATCTCTATAGTTTGAACCAGTTTTTCTGTTATGAATGATAATCTTCCGAGATACCTTCTTTGGGCGCCCAAAAGACATTTTGTTTCACATTCTCTAGATTTTTCAGCTTCCTAATTCTAGAAATGAAACCACCATATGCTATTACGATTATACAAGTGTAAACGTCATGCACAGCCGTTTTGTTCGCAGTCGTTAATCAGCGACAACAGCTTTTTGGAAGGAAGCTGCACCGGTTCGAGTCCTAGTCGGGGCATATTATTTGTCAAAATTCTCTATTGTCACAGGAAATAATTGAGAATACTTAAAAATTTTATTGAAAACCATGTGAAGCCATTTGAATCACAAATATTGATAATTACGATAAATGAATTCGAAGTGTCTGTATATATTTTTTCGGGTTTTCAACATTCAACAATTTTTCACGTCTCTTCTTGGACTTGTAAATCGTATTTTACCATCGTATTAATTGTTTGTTTATCATGCATTTACCATTTTATTTTTTTTATATCATGCATTTACCATTTACCATATTTACCTTTTATGGCACTGTTCGAAGTACACGGTGCGAGTTTGGCGTAGTGGAATAAGTGCCGGTTCGTTAACTTTGAGGATCGGATTTCGGGTCTCAGAACGGAAAAATTTTTCTGGTAGAAAACACTTTTGCTGGTTTATGAAGTAGTGGAGTAGCATTTAGGACCGTATAGAAGCAGTGCGAGAAAGTATGTGCATTGGAAGCACCACTAGTTTATTAATGTAATTGTATGTTTTACTATCTGCTACGTTGTCCAATCTTGTATATTTTAATCTTTTAAATTGAAGTACGTAAACAAGGGGGGGCGAAATTTCCCTTCGCCTCGGGTGGGTGACGCCCACGCTACGCCACTGCTCGGCGTGCTGGTCAATTTTTGCAGGTTGAAAACACTTTTGCAGGTTCATGTAGTGGTATAATATTGCGGTAGAAATAATGCGAAAAAATGTGTACTGTTTTTATCACGGCTAATTTCAATCGGATCCGTACCACTGCTCAAGCTGTAGCTTCAAAACAAGGGCTTAGACCTCGTATTAGAAGTCAATCCTGAGTGACATACGAAAACTGATCACGCAGCACTCAGTTGTCCTCCATGCCAGTCAAACGTTTAGCCTGCGCCGAGGGCATTGTCGGATTACAGAGCCCTTCCTTTCAACCGTGTTGGAATGCTATCGCATCCAACCTTGGCCCAGCATTGAAGGGTTGAGCTGTAACCTGTATTAATAGTCCTATTTTCCCGGAAGTGTACTGACCGCTTAACACATGTTTCATTGTACCCGTAAGAAAATTCTCACTGAGTTTATCTGCATTTTTTTTTTTCACTTTTAAAATCTTGAATACCCTTACACCCACATTAATTACTATTATTTCTTCAAAACTATGAGAAACTTATCAATGCAATTATTATTTCCCTAGTAGCATCTATGAATGCTATTATAAGAATAATGTGTTTCCTGATTAAAAGTTAATCAGTTTTACGATCAAACATATTGCGTTAAAAATTCCTTGTAACGAATTATTATTAAAGAAGGAACTTGATTTCAATTCGTCATTTTTGTCAGGTTACTCCTAGTAACATAAGAAAAATATTCATTTACCCTTATTGAACAAAATACTCTGACAACAATTAAATGTTTATACCTTTACTACGTAATTTAATAATTTTTCCCAGTATTTCTGTCTCTAAAACATATTTTTAAG
Source organism: Acheta domesticus (assembly GCA_031308135.1). Taxonomy (NCBI): domain Eukaryota; kingdom Metazoa; phylum Arthropoda; class Insecta; order Orthoptera; family Gryllidae; genus Acheta; species Acheta domesticus. The sequence continues at coordinate 144,990,699 of JAHLJT010008446.1, read as the reverse complement.
AACTAGCGCCAACCACGATAAGGTTTTCATTCAGATTCTCCTTGATTCATAGGGCCATGCTTAAATGATTCCTTCCTTTGCTTCTGGACAATTTGTCGTGATGACATGGACGGGAGGGAGTATGTGACGGGAGAAAGACGAACTCCTGGTTGGCTATTAACAGTGGTTTATTATAAGCCCTGGTTTCGAGTACATTGTCACATCCTAACAGAGACTACGCAGTCCAGCACTCAGTCGGTCGTTGCCATGAGGATGGGGGAGAGGTGGTAGGCAGCGGCGGCGGCGGCGGCAATGGCAGTAACGAAGGCAGATAGGCTGGCGATGGGTCGCTTGGCTCAGCCTTGCGTCGATCCCCGACTTGGTCAACCCGAGGGCAACCGTGGAGTGGGGACGCCGGCGATCAGTACCATGCTCACGAAGAGCGGTAAACAAGCGACAACTCGGCGGCCGTACGCCGCTTTCATATACTGCCGGGTCAGTCCATCCCTGCGGCAGCGGGGGTGGCATTGCCCTCGTTCGGGTCACTCACAGGGGGGTGGGGGACGGGCGGTCAGCCCGCACATCTGGAAGCCATGCCTGCTCGGCCCGGGCGAAGTGAAAGCGGAAGCGGCGAGCGGCACAGGGCGGCGTCGCTTCACCACAAATTAAATGTAGCTATTGTTACCCTTCGTAAATGTTTCATACAGATTGCCTTTGCTCCGTTAATCGATTGGTGTTTCTGGAGACATTAACTGCAATGTTCATTACTGCCCTATATATTGTGCATTTATATCCCAAGAGGTGGCGGTGTTCTTCCTCATGGTGGAACGTGAGACGCAGCGTCCATCTACACTTTGGCTTGTGGGATCTCCCCTGCAGGAATACGCCTACCATCACCTCCAACTCCACCTTTACCTCCACCTCCACTTCCATCTCCACCTCCACCTCAACCACCACCACCACCACCAGCATTGTACCGCCACAACCAAGACATGCTCTAACACTAAACGTCAGATTATATATGATAGCATAGTGAATGTGAGTGATATACGATATATATGATAGCATAGTGAATGTGAGTGTTAGCACGCGCTGGCACTTGTGTGTCTGTGTGGGAAGAATTGGGGACAAGAATGAGAAAGAAAAATCGCGCGCCGTCCGTGGGCCGTTTGTTCGTGTACTGCTCCGACATTCGCCTGGTTATTTCTTTCGACATAAATAAATAAACAAATAGCCAATATCACTTAAAAATGATATTATTTTATACATAGATCATGTTTCATTTGATTCATAATCAAAAACAGTTAAAACAGCTAAATAAATAATTATTGAACTTTACCTCCTGTCCGCGCGTTTCGGCCCTGTTCAGATCACTGTGCGTCGGGGATACGCTCCCATTGGTTTCCTGAGTCGATCGATCGTGATACGAGCGCTGTAAGTGGCGTCTACAGCAAACCATGCGTCAGATACATTTAGAGATTCTCCTCGTGTCTGTCCGCCCGACCTGCGAAATGAAGGTTCTCGGAAGGATTAAATCTCTAAAAATGTAATCCACGGTTCAAAAAAGTATCATTTTATGAATTTCTATCAATGAAACATAGCCGAGTTTTAAGGACCTAGAACACACCGTTTCGGAGTGATGCTCTTTGTTAACGCGCATTCTAACGTAACTTGTGAGGCAGATTATATGTGGCCCTGCCTTTTACTGAATGCTGATTATAAGAACGAAATTAATATTGCGAGTCGCTCATATTCCTCTCTTACTCCTAAATTAATAATTTATTTAAAAATATGACCATTTATTTTTTACTTTCACGTATACGTACGTATAAACGCTGTAATATACGTAATATAGAGAAAGTGACGTAATGCTGCGGAAAATCGATTTCGAGATTTCAACAGAAATACATGTTTGGCTGCTCCCTGATCCCTAAAAAGTGTTGTTTGTTTTTCTAAACGCCCGTCCGCTTTTCCGTTTGTGAACAACATTAGCGCCTAAACTAATGCTAGGATTTTCTTCCAAATTGAACATACCCCTGTCGATATGGCTCGACTCGAAGCGAGAGAGGGAGAGAGAGAACGAGAGAGTAAGAGAGAGAGAGAGAGAGAGAGATGTTGAAAAATTATCTTTAGATTATAGAAGTACTACACATTACACGAAGCTCCTGGGACATTGTTAAAATTTTCTTAAAAATGGCTCCAAATGTTTCCTTTAAATTTCTTGTAAGAATGAAGGAGTTTCTTGGTTCGAGTCCCGACGGCGGCAGGATTTTCGACACTAGCTTCTCAGCTAGGCCGAATTCAGATGCTGTCTGGAGAAGAATTCTAGGGGCCGACTGCTCTGATCGGTAGTTTTTCCGTGTTTTTTTCCGATCAACACCAGGCGAATGCCGGAGCAGTACCCTAACAAACGGGCCACAGACTGCATGCAATCTTTCCTTCGTCTTCCCTGTCCTATCTTCACCACTTACACATGCCCTACACTACTACACGTCGGGAGACCGGTCAGGAGCAAAGAGCTTGTTACGACTGAGGCGATGCCCTGCTGGTAGGAGATACCTGGTGGGGAAAACCCCGCTAGTCGACGGCAGGTCAGCACCGGATCTCGCCTTCCAGCGGGGGAAGCTTACACAAGATAAAACATGCACTATATTTACGGGACTAATTGTCTCAGTAGTTAATTATCTCCCCTTTTCATGAATGTCTATAGCGATATTCCTAGAGACAAACAGTTCCATTCACTCCAGACCTCAGACAATCAATCAATCAATCGTTTTTCACTGTTAATTTGAATTTTCCAAAATTGCAAAAGATTAAAATTTTTTCGGTGTCTTCTTACAATTATAGAACTGAAGATAGAAATTTTTCCTTCAAATGAAAGTTGTTCCTCATAATTAGTTCTTTCACTAAAGTGATGGACTTTTTTTGAAACCTTTAGTAGTATTGCCATTGAGTGAAATATGTTCAATATTAAAACTAATGGTGCTACAGAATGGCACTGACTTTCCCGTATTAGTTTTCTATTTCCTTTGGTCTCGGCTAGCTATTCGGACAAACTCTTGCCAGCTGCCATCTATCGCCGCACAAAGTACGTTTTTATACATTTCCTTAATTTTGTGGCTTCCTAACAGTAGAGCGGAAATATTACTTTAAGATTATTAAAGAATAGTAAAACATAGTCCTAAATGGCAATTTTCTTTGAAAAATTTGGAGCCATTTTTAAGAAAATGGCGTTTAAGCGCTACTGTAAATGCGAAATTTGAAGCTCTTTTTCACAGAAAATTTTTGAGTTTTCGGGCAACTTCATTAGAAGTCGTGTGAAGCACAGTTACTCATAAATACAATAGTGTTTACAAATTGGTGGAAATGGACATATTAACGGTGTGAGAAGTCTTTCAAAAAAAAAATTTTTGTATATTTTTTTTTCAAAAAAAGAGAATGTATCAAAATCAATTCTACGTCATCGTAAAGAGTGCAAATAATAAAATATTATAATGCTTATAAAATCTCAAAAATAATAAAATGAAAAAAAATGAAACCTCAAAAATTATTTGTGAAAATGAGCTTCTAATTTTCTTAAACGATATTTTCTCAAAAACGTCTCCAATTTTATCAACGAAAATTTCCATACAGGGCAAAGTTGTACCCTTCTATAACATACTTAAAGTCATGTTTCACTTCTACCTTTAGGGAACCGAAAAATTGAGAAAATGTTTGGGTGGCGATAGATGGCAGCTAGGAAGAGGATGAGGAAGTCTTCTCGTAAGACAGAAAAGATAGCCCAGACCAAAGGAATTAGAAAGCTAACTGGTACGAGAAAGTCCATGCTATTCTGTAGCATCACTAGTTTTTACCTGAGGACTATTATTTAATTTATTCTTCCTTCCACTTATTAGGAATGGAATTGCTCACATCATGAATCCTAGAAACTGTATGTTATGAGTCGACAGACTTGCCCATCCGGTATTCCAAGCTAGGAAAATTTACTGAGGGCATTTTTTATTAACCTAAATTTGAATTACTCGTATGAGAAAACATATTCATCTTTCCAAAACATTATAATTGTGTTCTGGTCATTTTAACTTACAATTTCGCAGCCCAGCTGTTATCGCTAAGAATAAAAAAATAACAAACATCCCAATACAATAACAAAAATCATAACTTTCACACAATAATTACAAACACATTCATGCTATCGCTTCTCGTGGCCATGCTACTGTTCGCTTCTCTCTTATAAATTATCCTTAAATCTAAATACGGCACGACTTGGTCTTCCTACAAAAATGATTTAAAGTTTGTATCCTTTTTGTTTCTACTGCATTCCTTCCACATTCATGACTCCCCGCCATCGTGTTGCTAGAATCCGTTCTAATATTTGTCCGATTTTTAATAAAACCCCAAAACTGTCGTCCCTTAAAAATCCGTTCCTTCAATTAATTATTGCTTCGCGTCCTTGAATACAATTTCCCAATTCTCCTTTCAACAGTTAAATATCATAACCACGACTTCCTACCTAACATGAACTCCGCTGCCGGCTCGACATCTGAACTCTATCATTGCTGAGCAGGTTCTCTTTCGCAAGTCACAATGTCCGCCTTTCAATTGTCTTCTTCCTGCTTGGTAGAACCCCAATTCCATGTCTCTTTGTTAATTGTTGTGCTTACCCTTCAACTGTCTAGTATCCATGTTCCTTCTCATTGGCTATCACCTCGTACACTTATTACTGTAGTTATTCTTTGCCAACAGTGTTTTTTCTGTTTTTATTTACATTAGTAAGTACGGAAATTTCTCACTTGTCCCAAAATAACTCGAACACTTAATTATCCAGTTTTCTCCCTCCTGTCACTTCCTACTGTCTGCTCTTTATTTATAGTTTAATGCTCGCGTCCATTTAGACCTACTTTGTTTCCTTTTATATGTTTCCTTTACTCTTCCTAATGGTTTCCACACGAACCAATATAATCAATCACATTATTTTTCTGTATTAAATGGAGGCAGAAATTGAATATAAACTATTATGCAACCGGCTATGTGAGGAGTGCCTGTGATTTCGTTAGATACTCAGAAAAAGAGTGAAAACCAAAACACATGAAAGTGTGTCGATTTTGACTGAAAAATGAAAATATTTGTGGTAATCCGCATATTCCCGTACGGCGCGTAACCACTGAATTCTCAGTCAGGACGTCACTGCCTACGACACAACTGACGGCATCTCACAGCAAGAGTGCAAGGACGTGGCCCGAAATTTAATATCTACTACTAACGAAGAGCATTATGGAACACCTATTTTTACTTCCTTGCCTTACTTCGTAAGAAGAATAAGTATTGTAATCGTGCACCGAAAAAACGCAATTTTTCGAGAAAAAATCTTTTCTCGCCACCCTGGTAGTAAAAAAGTTGATAAAAGTTGTTCCTACATTTAGTAAATTACTTCCTCTGACACGTTGTGTGGTCTAAATCTTAGTTTTGTGAGTTCTTCATACCGAAATGTCGATTGACAGCAAAATACCTATCTGTCCGTCTGTCTTGTCTGTGGTCAATGCCAGCACCTAAACCATCCAGCCGATTTTCTGCAAAAGTGATACTGATATAATTGATAATTAAGAGAGCTCGAGACTATCTGAGTTTGAAATAAATATTTTGATTTTGGGGGTGTACTATACAGAAAGACGCAATTATATTTTCTAAATTTTCTCAAAAATGGCTCCAAATGTTTTGATTAAATATTGTTCTCGGATAGTGTAATAGGCGAATAAAAGAATGACATAGGTCTTGTTTTCGTTAAAATCCCTGAGTTTTCGAAAATTTTAAAAGTTCAATTTTTTGGGCATCTTCCTTAAACTACAATACTGAAGATAGAGAATTTTTCTTCAATAAACTCAGTTCTTCAAAAGCATATCTTGAGGTAAGGTCATGTACAATGTTTCCAAAATAAGAGTAGTTTATGAGTAATTTTGAATGAAATCCAGAGTATTTCAAAAATAAGGGGCATAATTTCTTATATGTATTTCCCATATGTAGACAATCAAAATAATCGCGATGTTGATGCGACTAAAAATAAAAATAATTTTTAAAAAATAGTTCATTACAACATGTGTTCGGAAATGCTTCATTTCCGAGTTGTGGCCTTCACAACACCGAAATTCACCGGAACGCCTTTCCTGCCGCAAGTCATCGTGAAAGGAGACATTGACAGGACACTCTGGCAGTTCATTCCATATCCAGAATACTTTCATTGAATTGATTTGACAGAGTATTTAAAATAAATGCTAACTCTTGTTTCTCTACTTCACTAGTGCATGAAAATACTTTGAATTTATGCAAATGTTCAAGAACAAACCGTTTTCTAATTGAGTACTGCAACATCGTATCCTTTTGGTATAAAGCACGCGTCGCTAGAAAACTTGAATCTATCTGAAAATCTATTAAATTAATCCGATTTATCGAGCCTTCCCCTAATTTCCTTCCATGGAGAGCAATCAATGTAAGATTTATAAAGTGCGCAAAGTCGTGCCCTCTTTCTCCGGTGTTCTAAAGATTCTCAATGCGCAGGTATGTTCCTCCGGAATGTGTATTTTGCCGCCCTATTTTGTATCCTTTCCAGGCTATTTTTAAGTCCTATTTTGTATGGATCCCAACAACTCGTTCCGTATTCCTTTACCGGTCTAACAAGCGAAGTATACGCGATTTCTTTTGCTTTTTATTTGCATTTTTTTAAGATTTCGCATGAAGAAATGCAAAGACCTCCAAGCTTTACCCAATGTGTAGTTTGTTTGTTTCTCCCATCCCAACCTGCTATCCAGGAGTATGCCAAGATATTTACAGTTCGATACTCGCAGAACTACTTCATTACCTAGCTGATAAGGAATCCTATGAAAAGCTCTGGCCCTACAAAATGTGATCGCTTTACTTTTCTTTACATTTATAGACATTTTATTACCTCTTGCCCAATCATTAATCTTATTTAAATCGTCCTGTAGTTTAAACATAATAATAACAATGACATAACAATGATAACAATGAACTACAAGAAAATTCTCTATGTACATGATATAATACTGTATGTAAGTACTTACAGCATTTCATGTTTTGTGGATGAATTGGATAAAAAACTAATACAATTATATTCCAATCAGAAAATTCAACTAATAAAGTTAACCCGCGACAGCATTTAACCCTTTGACTGCTCGCCTCGCACAGCATGTCAGCTGTGCTGAGTCGTCGGCTACGGGTGTAGCCCGCGGTGCTGATCTCTTCGCGTGGTTCCGCGGCGCCGTCAGGAGGGGAACTGACCAGACCCGAGAACAAGGTCACTATAAAGTGTCACTACTGAACTTTCCCGAGAAAATATATCGCAGCTCAATCTATTTGCAATGAAACAAAGTCTTAGAACCTTAGGACGACCCCAGAAGTCGCACTTGCAGAAGCACCATTCCTTTCATTTCTTTCATCAACCATCTTGATGAAAGGAAGCAAACACCCGAAGGGACGTCCATAGCACTGGGGACACGGGGAGTCCCGGACGCGCAAACACGTTCATAGAACACGGGACACGGATCTCACCGGAGATGAGGCACGCTCATATCTGTCAAAGGGTAAATATAATGAACTGTAATCACTGGAATTAATGGAATCGCCGAATCTATGTCAACGTCAAAGTTCGGCTGGGTGTCATTTTTGCGCTTGCTGGAGTGATTTCTACTGTTTATAATATAATTCTTACAATTTTTATTCTCATTATTTACCTTTGTAATAAGCATAAAATAAAAATGAAATTGAAAAACCACGAAAACTAATGAAGAAAGCCTAATTTTAAATTATAAGTAAGAAATTACTGCATTTCTATGTTATTCATATTGAGTTGTCGCATGCAAATTATAAGACAAAAAGTTGAAATTTTGGGAAACTGTAGAGAATTTATAGCGCTACATTTTGTATTTAGCCTTTTTTATTATCTGTACTAGAACACGAGATATTCTTAAAAAACAAAGGAATAACGTAAGTTTTTCTACGATTTCCATCTTTTATTGTTGATTGTAAGAGTCAAATCGGACATAAATGCCTGAAAAAATTCTCGAAACATCTATATCATCTATAGAAAGTCTCAAGGATAATTAAAGTCACTATTCGTAAGCGCAAAGTGGTTCAAAAAATTAAAACTTATATAAGAAGCTAAAAAACACGTTTTATTCATTTGTACGAAGTACTCCAGGTGAATTGACTTAAATTCGGCGAAAAACGTATTATTTTAACACTTCAATTACGATTTTCAAAATAAAAAGATTTTAGCCCCCGGGGGCAGTTTTGCATATCTTATTCTGCTACCCCCTTTATGGATACTTTGACTTTGATGCCCCAGATTTTTAAACTTTATGTGAAGAGTACAATAATCCCTCAACATTCGCGAGAGTTAGGTTCCCAAAAACCCTCGCAAATGTTAAATCCGCGAATGTTAAGTCTATCTTTAATGAAGAAAGGTGGGTTAGGTTCTTGGATATCGAAAAACTGTTTAAAAAAGTAAGAAAAAATCTGACAATCAATTACAGTACATTACATTAAGCTCTACTACAAACAGAATTCACAATTAACATACCAAAATGAAGAAATACAATAAAGTTTGAAACTTATTTCGAAGTTGAAAATGATTGGATATAGGATTTGCTGATTTTTTTGTTTCATCACCTTTCTCGGTGTTCTAAAGTCCAAATATGAAAGAGTTCCTGCTTCTACTCTCTCTTAAATTTCGAAGTTATTTCCATGTTTGAATCACATTCGAATGCCAGTTCCACCAGAGCTTGTTGATTTTAGAACGCCATCAACAGTTTTGACATTGAAGTTATTCCAGGACACAGTTTCGCTTCCGTTACTTCATCATTACCGTCGATGAGGTTTTCTTCACTGATGATTTCCCGAAGCTCCTCTACAATGCGCTCATTATAATGAGAGTTGCACATATTCTGAATGGCTTTTCTGTTCATTTGGTCAAAACCCTTACCTCCAATTTGGCGAGTTCCGAACATTCAATTCAAAACTGAATAGAATTATTTTACAATTGTGTTATCCTATGAATGTGAATTGACATTTCAGCTGTGTAATTTTTTAAGAAAATTATACTGCGAACTCCGAGGTCTGCCGAGTTCGTTTCCCAGATGATGATGATAAAGGAAATGAAATGTGCTCGCTTTCAAAGAAAATGTACGACCAAAAGACCCACTCGCGAATGTCGAAGTCGCGAATGTTCAAACAGGGAACATTTCTCTAATCGCGAATGTTCAGAACTCACGAATAGCGAATCCGCGAATGTCGAGGGATTACTGTACAACTTTTCTTGACGGCATAAGTCAATTTTCAACTTCTTAAGAATACTGGCAACAACCTACACGTACACACAATGCAAATAACAATAATATTAATATTATTGTAAGGCTATCTGTGGTTATTATCTTCACAGAACAACGCACAAGTTTCGCGGATTTCTCTGTTTACACAACTGACCCTGAGACACAACTATCTGAGAAAGAAGGCTGCTCTGCTTCAGGCAAGCTCTAGCAGTGTCAGTTTATAAATAATCTTAATAGTTGTATTTCGTCAGAAGACTTCCATTTGAGACCGTATGTGTGTTTCTGCGATTCATAATATAGCATAAGTCTCACGGTTGCTTAATGTTTGGACGACACGATACGTCGTGTCACTGTAGTTCGAGCAGGGAGTCCGGCGGACAGCGGGCTGCCAAAGTCCGCCGGTGAACAAACTATTTTTTTTATGTTATTAATGCGTGGCCCACTTTGAAATTTGACATATCTATAAAACATTAGTGTAGAAATACATGAGTATTTTTCACAATTAATTTAAGTGTCGACCTAATGTAAAAATGTGTATTTTAAGAATTAAAATAAATCTCTGGCCTCTCGCAGTTGCATTTCACTACATCTCGTGTTGTAGACTCATGTGCATCAACTGGAACATATATCATGGTAGTCATTCCCAAATTGTGTTTTCGAATGTTTTTTTCCTTTTTAGTACTGTCCCAAGATAAGTAAAATGTGCCCTTGATTGCTCTTGGAGTATTTTGAAAAAGTTTGTAATTTTAATGTTATTTTCACGCCATTTTATAAATTTATCTGAGCTTTTAATATCAAATTTACCATAATTGACGCTTATGACTGTAAAGATATTAAACCTTGTTATTTGAGCTATCGGAATCATGAAAGATCAGCTGTGCATATTTGCGCACTCCAGAGTTATTAATTTTTTCTTTCTCGCCTTACGAATACTTCGTATTTTTTCTACGAGGAGCGCTCAATTTTTCGGAGGTCGTTATTTGATGTTTGGTGAGAAAGCTCCACAGAGACCAGGTATGACGCCGTATATTCGATAAACTCCATGAAAACTCAAATTAGCAATTTTTGTCTGTTTATTATCAAAAGATGCCGAAAATGTGCGAAGCATAAACAGCGTTTTATAGAGGTTACACATCGTGGCTTCTGGAATCAAATTTTAAATAAATTCATTGAAAATTGTTGAAAGCACTTCAAAACCTGATGATGTACAGAATTGGACAGTTCACTTAGGCCTTTTGGTTTGTGTAGTCCTAAAGCTAAAAAAGAAGTTAATCCTCTGTTAATGCATCCATTGAAGAACTGGGATCACCTACTGAAATAAAATTAAGAAAAGAAGGTAAAAGAGATTATGCTTATATATAGTGAAGGAATTCCCATTTGTTTCACCTAACAGAGGTACAACAATTTAAAAAGTGGGGTAAATTGTTTCCTCAACAACCATCTTTAAAAAGTGAAGGAAGAACATCTTTCCTTTGGAATAACTCCTCTTCATTCGTGGCTAATGCTAAGGAGAGCCTTCCGCACACAAGTATCAAAAAGTATCTCAAAGGAAGAAAAAATTCCAAGAAAAAGTCAGACAGGAGTTAGTACTGATAGTCGATATGCCCAAAACACAAAGTGGCAGTAGCAATTCAAAAGTAACTGGAATAAATCTGGACATAATAAAGCGATATGTGTTCATATAATGGTGAAAACAGTGGAAATAATTGAACTTCAATAATTTTTAAAAACGTATTAATGGCACTTGAGGCTTGATATCCATTTGGTATTGCAAGCCCGTAACTCTCCATAAGATTTTATTCCATGGAAGGTAAAAAATATAAAATTGTAATCATCGTCTGAAGAAGCCCAAGAAGGAAGAAAAAAGAACAACAAAATATTCAGTGATCTATTTGCAAGGAAAACATCAAATGTAGACTCTAACATTAATCTCAAGAACAGGGTTCTTCAAAACCAATATAGAAACAAATGCAATAAAAAATGGGTAATTTGTTAGACATTGATCAATAAGAGGTGTCAGACACCGAAGAAATAAATACCGTTATCGCATGTGAGGATTCATCAAACGGAGACTGATCATTTAGTGGTTCGTGATAATAATGTTTGCTCTAATTCTTTATTTTGTTTCTATATTGGCTAATCTTTGTTTTTATTTCCTCTCTTATCGGTTCACAATTAATAATAGAACAATTTGTTTAAACTTGCTTCTTGTCAGATCGAAAAAACTCTTATTAACGGAAACGTTTACGTTCAGTTTCCTATAGGAATTCGCAAGAAACGGGCAGTTGCGCAGTGTCTGAGATCTATCGATCAATTGCAGGGGCGTAACGTCCATGGATGTGGATGATGTATTACATACCCTGACAATATCAGCTATTTTTATTTTAAAATGATTGTAAATTGTCCATTTGTTATTTTCTTTTTCTATTACACAATATTTCATTATATTTCAAACATTGCGCCGTTGAGAATTCGATTCTTCACAAGGATGAACGAATCAATCTGAAATGCCACCTAGCCTGGGCTGAGAATCAAATACACAGTGACCCATTACATCCAGCGTGCAAACGAAAAAGGTATCGTTTTGCGAAACTTCATTGTTATCTTCGGTGTTTGTAAGAGAACGAGATTAATTAATGAACTCTGTCGTATTATTTAAGTTTTATTATTTTATTTTAATGCATTTAGCAACTACATATTTGAAGCCAGTTTAGGTTAGGGATTGTGCTGGTTGAATGCAAAGGATGTGACTGTGCAATCCACATCTGTGCCCTAGAATGGCGAGCACAACGCGATCGAAAGTGCCTACATAATTATGGAATCGTACTGTTGTGCCGTGGACAAATTACAGCACATGAGAAACAGTTAAAAATATTTGAAAAAAATATGAGAGGAAAGGATTTTATTTAAATAGCCAACACAGACTATGTTGAGCAATACAACAATGATACAAGGGAAAATAGGGAAATTCTGTCACTCTTCATTCGAATTGTATGTTTTTTGGGAGACAAGGGCTTGTAATTCTACCCATAATGAAAATAGGGGATCATCAAATAGAGAAAAATTCATGGAATATATAAGTGAAATAATAAAATATGATAAATCTGACAATGATGATGTGGAAAATTCCCGTGTTTCGTGCAATCTCGCCAGAAATTCAGATTGATTGGATTAAACGTGGGAGCATGGTAATGTCCCATGAAATTAAAAGTGAAATTTCTAAAGACTCTTTTTTTGTCCTCGATACTGGATGAAACCCTTGATGTATGCAGCAAAGGAAAACTGTCAACTGTTTTTCATTACGTGTCTGTAAATTGATTGATTTTCTCTTTCCTATTATATTTTTATTATAGATAATTGCTTTCCATTATATAAATTATGCCAGTTCTAATGGGTTCGAAATGATGTGAATTGGACAATTTTGAAAATCATTGGGTTTGATAGTGCTCTTATTATTATGAGGACACACATTTATATTTCGCTAGGTTGTGAACTTCAGTCAACTTTTTCTAACTTTCAACCAGTAAACTACATGACGTACGTAAGCCATTATTTATTTTACTGGATCAGTTTTTATTTTAATATACAAATTATCAGTATACTTTAATTGACCAAAGTGACAAAAATGGTATTGGTGAATGAGAAATATTTAGGAGTTTTAAATTATTTTTTCATTTCTCGAGTTACATACCGTAAGCCAAAACTCAGGCTACGCCACTGATCAATTGGGTAACTAAAAGGACACTAGATTACAAAAAACTGTTTTCCAGCATTGGAAGAATGTTATCCTAACTCATTATGAAAGATTCGAGCATTCTTATATCAATTAATTGAAACACAAGACATTATTAAAATTTCAAGAAAATTCCTAATTTAATGGCCACCCACTGTACATAAGCATTACAATATACTTTCGATATATGCTTTGTGTAACAGTAAACAATTTATGGTTTTGTAGATTCTGACTTTTCTCCACCTAGATTGTCAAAATTACACACTGTGCGGGACCTAGTAACGAACTAGTGGTGCTACAGAATGACACAGACTTTCCCGTATTAGTTTTCTGTTTCCTTGGGTCTGGGCTAGCTATCCGGATTTGCCACATACTCGTGCCAGCTGACATCTATTTCCGTCCAAAGTATATTTTTTTGAAACTTTCTTGACTTTTCAGTTTCCTAATGGTAGAACGGAAATACTAATTTTTAGAATATTAAAGAACACTAAACTTCTTCCTAAATGGCAATTTCCTTGCAAGATTTTTTTGCCTTTTATAAGAAAATGACGCTCAAGCGCTACTAAAAATGCGAAACTTGAAGCTCTTTTTCACAGAACATGTTTGAGTTTTCGGAACACTTCATTTGAAGTCATTTGAAGAACATTAATTTACAAATACAATAGTGTTTACAATTTGTTGGAAATGTGCATATTAACGATGTGAGAGATCTTTCAAAAAAATTGCAAAAACAAAATAATACCCCAAATTTAACTTTACGTCATATTAAAGAGTGCAATGAGCACTATCCGTTCGAAAAGTTTGAAGAAATTTTTTTTTGAGAAAATTGTGTTTGAGTGTTTCTGAAAATGTAAAATTTTGAACTAGTTTTTACAAAAAATGGTTGAGTTCTCGAGAAAATTTACTGGACATTATTTAAAGCAAATGTACTCGTAAATACAATAATGTGAACAAATTGCCACTAATTTAAATATTACCACAAATGAACATTACTTAAAATATTTTGAAACCGGGAAAGCAATACCATGACTAAAGAGAATATTTTAACTACAAGCGATTAAAAAATTATAAATGCAAATTATAGTTTTATCATTCATTGTCAAATTTTACGTCAAATTGCCAAATACTTACGAAATTTTTTCACTTTCCACATAAAGAGCTAGCGAAGGATTTCAGTAATAAAATTATTCGAAAAATACACACGAAATAAACTCACAACATAAGTAATACACTACGATGACCCTAAATCCACAACACTAATATGTATTTTGGCTGATACACACACATATACTTAATATTCATTTTAAATTTCAGTGATAAATCTTCTATCGTGTTTATTTTCTGAATGGAGAAATAAACACACATTGTTTAATAACAACTTTCTTGTCATGGTAACCAATTCAATTTCAAAATCACTGTCCATCTTTGATCGAGAGAGCGTAGGCTTCCGCGGCCGGAGTCAATATTAAGTTGGCTGTCCGGGTGACGCCGCGTCCATGGCAAAGGTGCCGACGTTTCGGTCGCCATTCTGCGACCTTCCTCGGGGCGTAATGCAGCGTAATGCATTACGCCCTGAGGAAGGTCGCAGAATGGCGACCGAAACGTCGGCACCTTTGCCATGGACGCGGCGTCACCCGGACAGCCAACTTAATATCTTTGATCGAATACAACAGGTGGAAAAAATCACATTTGCGGGAATCTTTACAACAATTCGAAAAAATGTTATAAAACAAAATATTTAGAAAACTTTTCAATTGACGCGATGGTTTACTTTTCGTTTCAGTGCAATGCATACTTTTCATTTTGTCTGTGATTTAACAACACCTACATTTTTCAGCATTATTTTGATTTTTGGGCCCCAAATATCGTGGCCGAAATCAAGCTTCTGGAATATGGGAGAGAATTGAACTCTTTGCCATTGTTGAGAATTTCGGCGAAAACTTTTCAATAGTGTTTGAGAAAATTTCGTTCGAACATTTCACAAAATTTGCCAATTTTGTTCCTTTACTTGGACTACTTATGGACATTTCAAAAACCGTCATTGGAGATACTTTGAAGCTTATGTGTAAAGAAACGCACTAAACAATCAAACACATCAATAATGTAAGTTTACACGACGTGAGAGACAAATAAAAAAATTTACATTTTTGTAATTTTGAAAAAACCAACGTGTAGACCAGTATGACGTTTATGTTATCTGATAGAGAACATTTAGCATTATCTTCGCCAAAAGTTTAAAGAAAAAATTTGGAGTCGTTTTTTGGATAATCATGTTTTTGTAATTGTTTAAAGTTGCACATATTGCACGCAATATTGCGCGAAAACTACTAAAATTTTTTAAAAAATGTACATTACCTTAAAGAGAGAAGTCAATATGAAAAAAAAATTATTTGAAGGAAAAATCTCTATCTTCAATTTTGTAGTTGGAGAAAGACGCCGAAAAAAAATTCAAACTTTCACAATTTTCGAAAATTCAGAATTATCCGTGAAAATCGGACCTATGCCTTCTTAATAAGTGTATTTTACTCTATTCTTACAAGAAACTTAAAGAACAAATTTGGAACCGTTTTTGAGAAAATTTTGAAAATGTCCAATGGGCTTCATGTAAAGTACCCCCAAATTTTGCAGAATCTTTTTCAAAATCTCAAAGCTTCGACAGGAACCAGATCGACCGGGCAATATCCATTTTGGAAAAACCGTACGCATGGTTTAGGCGCTAGCAGTGTTCACAGACGGACAGACAGACGGACATACGGACGGATGGACGGACAGACGGACAGGCGGACGGACGGACGGACAAACGGACGTTTTCCTTTCAATTGGTTTTTCGGTATCAAGGACCCACAATACACCACACACGTGTTAGGGGATTTTTTCCCCTTAATTTAGCAACTGGTTTTATCCACTTTTTCGTTATCACGGCCTGGCAATGAATTTTTTCCGCCGAAAATTGGCCATTTTTTCGAGCAGCATTACATAACTTTCCCTATACTATGTATATCACTCCGTGTATACGTACGTATACGGGAAAATAAAAATGGATAAATCTCGTTCTCATACTTGGGTTTTTATTTCTTGACGCGTGAGGGCCTGTCTTTACGATATGAAGATATTCTCAAAGCATTTCGCGTCTTTCTCGGTCGTGCCGCTAGATGTCGCATAATCGCCAGCACTGCTCGATACGGTCTTGATCAAGCGATATCTAGCGGCGCGACCGAGAAAGACGCGAAATTCCTTAAGAAGACCGGCCCTCAGGCGCCGAGAAATAACTAGTGGTGCTACAGAATGGCACAGACTTTCCCGTATTAGTTTTCTATTACCTTGAGTCTGGGCCAGCTATTCGGAATTGTCACATACTCTTGCCAGTTGCCATCTACCGCCGCCCAAAGTACATTTTGTTGACATTTTCTTAATTTTTCCGTTTCCTAATGGTAGAACGGAAATATTAATTTTAAAATATTAAAGAACACCAAAACCCCGATCTAAATGGCAATTTTCTTTAAAAAAAATTGGAGTCGTATTTAAGAAAATGGCGTTTAAACGCTATTAAAAATGCGAAATTTG
Source organism: Acheta domesticus (assembly GCA_031308135.1). Classification (NCBI taxonomy): domain Eukaryota; kingdom Metazoa; phylum Arthropoda; class Insecta; order Orthoptera; family Gryllidae; genus Acheta; species Acheta domesticus. The sequence goes on along the minus strand of JAHLJT010008446.1, from coordinate 144,974,082 downwards.
AAGCTCTTTTCCGCAGACTATTTTTGAGTTTTCGAAAAACTTCATTTGCAATTATTTGAAGCACTTACACTCGCAAACAAAATACTGTGCATAAATTTCTGGAAATGTGTATATTAAAAGTGTGAAAGACCTTTCAACAAAATTACATTTGTGCAATTTTTGACAAAACAAAAAAATACCCCAAACCCCCTTATCGTCATATTAAAGAGTGTAATTAGCACTATCCGTTCGGAAAGTTTGAAGAAAAAATTTTGAGCTCGATATGAGAAAATGGCGTTTGAGAGTTTCTGAAAATGCGGAATTTTGAGCTAGTTTTCACAGAAACGGTTGAGTTCTCGAGAAAGTTTGTCTGGCATTATTTAAGGCACATGTACTCGTAAATATAATAATGTGAAAAAAAATCGCCGATAATGTAAATATTAATGACGTGAAATTCAGACAAGAGAATATCACTTTTGTAATTTTTGAAAAAACAAAAGAATAACAATATGGCGTTTATGTCATCTCATAGAGTACATTAGGCACTGTCCCTACCAAATGTTCAAATAAAAACTTTGGACGTATTTTGAAAAAATCTTGTTTTTATAGTTTTAAAATGGCACATATTGCAAGCAATTACTATGGAGAACAAATTTTATTTGAAGGAAAAACCTCTATCTTTAATTTTGTTGTTTTAGGAAGACGCCAAAAAAAATTAAAACTTTTGTAATTTTCGGAAATTCAGTTAACCGTGAAATTAGGGTCTATGCAATATTAATAAGTGTTTTTCCTCTATTCTTACAAGAAATTTAAAGACAAAATTTGGAGCGGTTTTTGAGAAAATTTTGAAAATATCTGGAAGACTTCATGTAAAGTACCCCCAAATTTTATAGAATCTTTTTCTAAATCTCAATGCCCGTGCCAGATCGACACGGGTTTCTTCAATTTGAAAAACATCCTACGTATGGTTTAGGCGCTAGTAGTGTTCACAGACGGACCGACGGACAGACGGACGGACATACGGACGGATGGACAGACAAAAGTTTTACTTTCAATTGGTTTTTTCGGTATCAAGGATCCATTAAAGAGGGATTCTGGCTACAACACGTGTTGGGAGATTTTTTCTTAGTTTAGCAACTGGATTTATCCACTTTTTCGTTATTAGAGCCTTGCAATGAATTTTTTCTCTGCCGAAAATCCGCCGTTTTTTCGCGCAGCATTACATAACTTTCCCTATTCTACGCATATTACTGCGTATATACGTACGTATACGGAAAAGTAAAAATCCAAGTATACGTGTAGTAACTAGTGGTGCTACAGAATGACAGGCCTAACTTTTCTGTTTCCGCCACATACTTTTACCAGCTGCCATTTATCGCCGCCCAAGGCGCATTTTTTTTATTTTTTTTCAATTTTTCGGTTTACTAACAGTGGAACGAAATATTACTTTAAGAATATTAAAGAACAGTAAAACCTCGTCCTAAATGGCAATCGAGTTTTCGAAAAACTTGATAGGAAGTCATTTGGAGCACTTCCATTCACAAATGCAATAGTGTTTACAAATCGCTCCAAGTATATGTATACCAACGGCGTTCTACCTATTTTTTAAAAAATTGTAAAATTTAAAAAATTACAAAATTTTACACCAAAATGAATTTTATGTCATCTTAAAGACTGCAATTAGCACTATATGCACGAAAAGTTTGAGTTGAGAAAATTTTAAAAATGTACTTTAGGCGGAGGTAGATGGCATCTGTCAAAAGTATGTGACAAGACAGAAAACTAGGCCAGATCAAAGAAATTAGAAAACTGACTAGTTCGAGAAAAGTCTGTGCCATTATATAGCACCACCAGTTTCTTAATAAAATGTTCTTTCTTTAAAGGCAGAATGTAGTTTTCACGTAATTTTGCTTGAAATATAGGCGATTTTTAAACATTTTCCCCGAAAATCAGCTCCAACAGTTACCTTTAAATTTTCTCCTCATATGTATTATATGTAGTGATAACACAAAATCTCTTAAGAAGTGGTTCACCTAACGTAATACGCAGAACCACCCCTGTCTTCTGACAAGGAGGGCTGTGCCCTATTAGAGATTAATTGGGCTTATATCATCATCAGCATCATCATCATCATGTATTATATTTATTAAACATATTTTTGTCTATAAAGTGCATTCATATCAAGCCAAAAGTACAGGAAAACTACTATTTTTTTTCAAAACAATTGCACAATATCTTTCTAAAATAATTGAATTTTAGAACAGATTGCATTTATATTTCAGATATGTTAAAACTGCAAATTGTTTATCCATGACAAATATGTAAAACGTCTACTTCTGGCCAAGTTCTGCCATTTAACCTGTTCTTGCGTATTCTCTCCAACCGGTTGTTAAAATTATTGTAGTTGGCTGAACCGGTTGTTAAAATTCTTGAGAAACTCAAGACTATTTGCAATTTATCGGAATAAACTTTGTAAAATTGTTGTAGGTCTGAATACAATACACTGGCATTGAAGAACACCACCTTCGAATGCACGGAAGACATACCTTAAAATTAAATTATGTTCAATTTTTCCAAAAAAGGAAAAGAGTAGTTTTCGTGTAATTTTGCGGGAACTATAAGCATTTTTAATTAATTTTTTCAAAAACTTTCCAAGTTTTTTCTTTAAATTTTCTCCTCCTACGTATGAAAAGGCAGTAAAAAAAGTGTTAGTCCCATTTTCGGCGATCTCTGAATTTTCGAAAAATGCAAAAAGTTAACATTTCAAAACTACAAAATTGAAGAGAGAGATTTTGCCTTAGACAAAGTCTGTTATAAAAAATCAACAATTTCAAAAAGGTCAGGTACAATGTTTTGAACGAATGATTAGGTTTTGCATAATTTGTGTCTGAAATTTATGAAATTTCTAATTTTTTTTTATCAAAAACCGCTCAATTTTTTCTTCCTTTTTTCACAGAAGAACCACGTGCGGTCACCTTCAACTTCGGAAGTTTACAGAGTTCTCATCGGATTAGCTTTATGTTCCTTAATTATCACTTTAAACTTCCCTAATAATCTTTCACATTTTATATTCATTTCCATATAACATGACTCCCATTAAACAATTTTTTGAATAATTGATCTAATAAATTACATTGTAATTAAAATTAAAATCAACAGCTTTAACTAAAAAAATGCTATCCATCCCCTAAATTCCACTGCAGAGGGAAATTAATAGTTGGGTATTGGCAAAATCTATCATTTTAAAAAAAAATAAAGGCTCTAGCGAGATAAGGAGGGTTTCCGGCCTTATTTTGCAATTCGACTCAGATTTTTCGACTCAGAAAATAGAGTGTTTATGATAGAAAAAGAAATGACATATTTGCCAGAGCAACTATGTCCAACTTTCGTAATTGTGAATGGTTGAAAAAGCCAGCATTTGAATAAACTGAATTAGTAACTAGAGTTTCTGGAATTCAAAATTGAAAGGTTTCCCATTCAATACATTCATCTTTGAGGATAAACTGCCGAAATTACACCTCTAGTCTTGTAAATTGCATGAACATTTATATAGAATCATTATTATTATGCCAATTTTCTTGCTTTTAAAACTTGTTCGTCTGAAATGCTACGAAAATCAAACTGAAAAACTCCAAGATAAATTTGTATCTCACAGAAGAATATACTGGATATTTTCCTGTGAATGCGACAACCGCCTCTGATGATTTTTTGACATTTATAAGAATTCCATTCACAACAAATCTCAAAGATATTCCTTACGAACACAAAAGTAAGTCATTGAATGAAAAGATTCTTTCGAATCTCGTAAAACAATTGAGGCGTTCAGTGAGAGAGGGAGCCAACCCACAAGGTTATAGAAACTGAGATAAATTGAGTTTTGCGTTTGGTTTCTTTGATCATTTTTTGTATAATAAAGGGGATGTTATTTCCTTGCGATTTTGGTGATAACAAACTTGTTTATTTGGAAAAATTTGATTTAGCAATCCTAGAAGTATTTTACAGATGATACACAACTATTTATCGAGTGATTATTTTAGTGATTACTCCAACATTCTTTAAGTTTGATTGGATTATTTCCTTGTAGTGACAACCACTAAGATATCCGTTTTGTATGTTGCAAATTACTTGACTTTGAAAAATACAAAAACTGTTGCATGTTTTTCATTGTCCTTTAAGGTGTGATGTTCGTAATTGAGGTTACACATATCAAGACATAATGTGCATTCACACACGGCGTTATTTGTTCTTGGGTACCGTTTACCCTGTCGTGTCACAAACATTCTTCTTCAATATTCCTCTTCCTACTACTTTCTTGTCTTGTACATTTCGTTGCATCATGAATGCGTTCTTACTACTTTTCGCCGAGCTCTCTGACACACACGGATCCACTGATTATTTATTTTTGGGCGCGTCGACTCTATTCATTAGTCCCATAAAAGTATTGATGTTATGTAATGGGTGGTGTTCCCCGCTTCAACGTGAAATTCGGCGTCAATCTACACGTTTCCTCTTCCACGTATCTCCACCTGTGGAGCAACATCCAACCCTGGACAAGCTCTAAGCTGCTAACTCGTCTCCCGATATAAATAATAATCCTTTAAATGTGTGAGTGTCTGTCGTGTGTGTTTGTGAGCGTGTAAGAGGAGAGGATGCGACAAGGTTGGGGAAGCAAACGTGTCGCTGTCCTTGGCCCGTTTGTCATGACACTGCCCCGGCATTCAGCTGGTATGGTTCGGAGAATTAACAGAAACCCACCGATTAGAGTAGTCGGCTGCTAGAATTCTCCTCCAGTCAGCGGTTGAAATGGCCAAGCTATCTAGCTAGTGTGGAATATCCGTCGGGTCTCGAACCTTAGAAGCTTGCTGTCAGAGACACTGCAATGGGTATACTTGTTGTCCTGAATCATCTCAGCCGGTCACTATGATCTCGTGTCCTAAAGAGTAGCCTTCATTCTTAACTGTGTTACCAATCGGTACTCTTGCAAAACAAGGGATACTGGAAGCTCGTGAAATTGACACATCAAATCGGAATTGGACATCAAATGTCTAATATTCCTATATTTATGTTCTAAAAACTTTACTTACAATGTCCGTTATACAATTCTTTTGGTAGATTGAATACGGGATGTAACAAAAACATGTTATGTTCTGGTGCTACTAGTGATGGTATTATAACGACACACGTGAAAGTGGCTTAGCTCCCTCTCTCACGGAAATTGTAGAAAATGGACGCGTCACCTATTAGAAAAGATCCATATAATAGCAGAATGGATTATGACACAATTATGAAATTTACGGAAGAAGTAAAAGACGAAAAGAGGATTTAGAATATGTGAAAAAGCCGATTCTTTTATTTTGTATGTTACCTCCCTCTCTCACTGGACGTCTCAATTAAATAGTTACACCTATAACCGCAAACCGCCTTACGTATCCTTGTGGGATTTTGAACAACATACTTATGTGAACAACATGCGCATCAATGAAATTTGATATTTGTCTTACGAGGATCAAGGATTCCCAGCAACTGGTAACCATAAAAAAATAACGAAAATTTTCTGTCAAAAAATCAATACTTTTTCCAGCACTATTCAAAACTTTCTCTTCTCTATCTATATGTATTTGAGAAAGCAACTAGTGGTGCTACAGAATGGCACAGACTTTCCCGTATTAGTTTTCTATTCCCTTGGGTCTTCGCTAGCTAATCGGAATTGCCAAATACTCCATGCCAGCTACCATCTATCACCGCCAAAAGTACATTTTTTTTGTCATTTTCTTAATTTTTCGGTTTCCTATTCGTAGAACAAATATATTAATTTTAGAATATTAAAGAACACAAAAACCTAGCCGCAAATGGCAATTTTCTTTTAAAAATTATGTGCCGTTTAAGAGAAAATGACGTTTTAGCGCTACTAAAAATGCGAAATTTGAAGCTCATTTTCACAGAAAATTTTTGAGTTTTCAAAGTACTTTATTTGAAGTTATTTGAAGTACTTACACTCACAAATATAATAATGTTTACAAATTGCTGGTAATGTGCATATTAAAGATGTGAGAGGTCTTTCAAATAAAAATTACAATTACGTAATTTTTGAAAAACAAAAACAAAAAAGCTTTACGCTATACTAAAGAGTGTAATTAGCACTATCCGTTACAAACGTTTGAAGAAAAAAGTTGCAGCCAGAGGTGAGAAAATGGCGTTTGAGCGTTTCTGAAAATGCGAAATTTTGAGCTACTTTTCACAGAAAACGGTTGTGTTTTCGAGAAGTTTTACTTGACATTATTTAAAGCACATGTACTCGTAAATATAATAATATGAAAATATCGCTGCTATTGTTACTAATATCGACGTGAGAGACAAGTAAATAAATTACATTTTTGTAATTTTTGAAAAAAAGCAACCTATAGAGCATTATGGCTTTTATGTCATCTGATAGAGTACATTCACCACTATCCCTACCAAAAGTTTAAAGAAAAATTTGAAGCCGTTTTTGAGAAAATCTTGGTTTTGTAATTTTTTAAATTACAAAACCAAGATTTATTACAATTTAAAATTGCACATATTGCACGCAATATTACACGAGAACTACTAAAATTTTGAAAAACATTTACTTGACTTTATGAAAGAACTCAATATGCAGAACAAATTTTATTTGAAGAAAAAATCTCTATCTTCAATTTTGTAGTTGGAGAAAGACGCCGAAAAAATTCAAACTTTCATAATTTTCGAAAATTCAGAGTTATTCGTGAAAATCCGACCTATGCCTTGTTAATAAGTGTATTGTACTTTATTCATACAAGAAATTTAAAGAAAAAATTTGGAGACGTTTTTGAGAAAATTTTGAAAATCCCCGGGGGCCTTTATATAAAGTACCTCCAAATTTTGAAGAATCTTTTTCAAAATCTCAAAGCTTTGACTAGAATCAGATCGACCGGGGAATATCCATTTTGAAAGAAATCGTACGTATGGTTTAGGCGCTAGCAGTGTTCACAGACGGACAGACAGACGGACGGACAGACGGACGTTTTCCTTTCAATTGGTTTTTCGGAATCAAGGACCTAGAAAACAGTTTTTATGACTACACCACGTGTTAGGGGATTTTTTCTTAATTTAGCAACTGGTTTTATCTACTTTTTCCTTTTCACGGCCCGGCAATTAATTTTTTTCCGCCGAAAATTGGCCATTTTTTCGCGCAGCATTACATAACTTTCCCTATACTACGTACATCACTCCGTGTATACGTACGTATACGGGAAAGTAAAAATACCCGTTTTCGACAGAAAAGCACGTTTTGTGACTTTCTGATGTAGAAAAAACAGTATCTTTCTTGCTCCTATGTGTAGTAAATTACTTTCCTAAATCCGTAATGTAATCCGAATCCACATTTTCTGTGTCCTTGGTACTGAAAAATGGTTTATTCCTAGGTGTCTGTCCGTTTCTACGTCTGGCTGGCGCTTAACCTCACACAATATTTCACGAAAATTGATATTCCATGAATTTAAAACGGATATTATACTTTTTTAGGGTTCTTAAACGTGAAGTCCTACGACATTTTCAACATTTTTTTCAAAATTCAGGTTTAAATTTTTTCTTTCAACTGTTTGCTTCATACAACAAAGTACGCTTATAACAATGACATAAGTTCAATTTTCAGTAAAATATCTGTATTTTCGAAAATTACAAAATTTTTGATAGGTGTCTTCCTACAACTACATTACAATCGATATTTATTTCTCCACGAAAAACGTTCTTCAAAATTAAATCTTTAGGTACGGTATTTATCTTTCGGTCTAAATCTTTAGGTATTAAATCTTAAGGTAAATCTTAGGTAAATTCTAGATACGAGTTTTTGAAAGTATAAATAGATTTCGTGTCATATTCAGTGAAATCATGGCAATTGAAAATAATACCTAAATAAGATTTTATCAAAAAGTCTCCGAAATTTTGTCTTTATTTTTTGCACAAATAGAGCAACGTTCACTTAATGACATGGATTAGATCCGATTTTCATCGAAGTCTCTGCATCTTCGAGAATTGCAAAAGATCAACTTTCTTCTTCGAGCCTCGCCGCGTTTGACGCCCAAAATGTTTAAGCGTCCTCCGCTGTGCCCTAGAAGACAATTTACTTAAAAAATTTGGTCACTTTTGAGAAAAATTTGGAAATGTTTAGATATCGTGCAAAATATAAACAAAAATCAAAAAAATAAATAAATCAAAGTATCCATTTTAAATTCGTGGGGCCAGGAGTTCGGCCAGATCATTCAAGGAATATCAAGTTTTGAGAAATCATCAGAACGGTTTAGGCACTTGCGTTGACCACTGTCACACAATCAGACGGATAGATAGAACGTTTTCAAACGATTTTGCGGTATCAAGCACCCAAAAAAACACGTGAATTCTGACTTCAAAAACTGTTAAAGGAAGTAATTTGCTACAGACAGGAACGATATTTATCTCTTTTTTAACATCAGAACCCCAGAACATGAGGTTTTCTAAAGAAAAAATTCCGCTGCAGCTTTTCAATACTTTCTGTTTACTACGTAAGAACACAGTGTTGCAAGAAAGTGAAATTGAATGATTTAGATATGTTATTACTTCGTTTTACATGAGATGTTTAATGTGAAGGGATAATGCTAATAAAACGTTATTTGTACCATTACGATTCTTTGTTCACTTGTTTTTTAATAGACCAAAGTACTTTATTTAAAAAAAAAGAATTATTGTAATTTCGAAGTGAAATAATGAACTGTTTAGTTCCCAGTACAAATGAAACAAATCGCATTTTGACCTGTGGTACGGCATAATACAACCCAGCAACAGGGTTGTATTGGATTTCGTCTAAACCCAATTGTGCAAGTGCGAACAGTCAAAATTGGTGCCAATTCTGGATAGGTGTAGTCGACTCCTTAAAACGTCTCAGGCAAGTGATATAATTCTTCTATATATCATGAAAAAGTAATATTTATTGTAATTGCAAGTGTCATCTACAATTATACGTTTTTTTAACTTTTTGTTGTGAATGCATGCCATTTGTAGCAACTAAATTTGGTAGTAGTCCCGTGCCTTCGATTGCTTCACCAGTTAAGGAATGGCTTCGATGGTACAACCTGTTTGTCATATAAAATATACAGTGGCGCACCCGACGGGGTCATGAGGCTTCACCCTCCTCCCTGAAACCAGTTATTCATATTTTAAAATATAGCTTTCACTAAATTTACGTATTAACGCGTTACTCAGTAAATCAATTGTTAATGTTATAAACATTAACCAGTCAAAAAATAAAATGACATTTTATATTCAGCATAAATGAAAAATTATTTGTAAGAAAACATCAAGTCGGCTACACATTATGCCTGTAACGCCCCCCCCCCCCCCGCCACGCACAAATACATACACACAATTCCTGGGTGTGCTTCTGAATATATTACATTTCCAATGTCAGTTTCCATCACTCGATTTTGTGTTCAGAATTCTGCAATGTGTTACTTTAAACTCTTTCCCAATTATCCAAATGAAATGTATAAATGAAAATCACCTGAATTCTGAATGTAGAGCTTTTAAAACGAGGATTGAGAGATAAATAGCACATGTGACCGTGAGTTAATATTGCCATGGCACACACGAATTAGAACATTTGTCTAAACGTAATAAGAAAAAATAACAGATAGAGGGAATGAGGCGAAAAAACAAAGGAAAAGAGTTGTTTACGGGTAAAGTACATATTTATCCACATTTTGAAAGAAATTTTGGTATAAGTTCTCTATGAACAAAAATACGGCAATTTTGGATGATGGCGCTCAAAGTGTGGAACATTCTTATTGGTCGGAGCCAAGTTGACGCGCCTGCTGATTCGCTCATTCTCTGTCTCACTCGCTCTAAGGCGCAGGATACCTGAATGCATACACAGTGCGCAGTCTCCAATGTCCGTGACATTTTCGGGTGGTTTCGGCTCAGCTTCGGGTTTCTTCGCCGCGGAACGCAGTTCGCGTCGCTATCGTCGCTAGTCGAAGCAAGCGAAGCGACGGGAGAGGACATTCTGCGTTAGGATGTTTTTCTCTTGCATGTGCTAGTGCATTGCCAGTGCAAGAATATTTTACAATAGAATTTTGCGAAAACTTTTATTACATTCTATCTACGTAAAATATTTGATTTTGTACCTCAGTGTTGCCATCGGTGCAGAATTGTGTTGAAGAACATTCCAAGCGCGTGTCCTGTTAACAAGACCACCTACCGCAAAACTCGACTGAAGTATTTTGCTTCACTGCAGAATAGTAGCACATCCAACGTACGTATATGCATGTTGAGCGAGTGCGTGGCACCTCACATGGTTGCGGCATGAGGGTTTCATTATGTTTTATGAAGTGTTTCTTTATTATTTTAATTCATTTTGTGTTTGACGTAGACTGGTGTGGCTAATTTCCTTTTGAGTGTGCGTGTGAGCGATTGCTGAAACAGTTGGATCACGTCAGTGAATTTTCCGTGTTGTGGCGTTATGATTGAAGAAAAGTGAAAATATAAGTCGCTGGATCAATCGTAGATTTTCGAGTTCTTTTTTCGATATTTTTTGTACGTATTTCTGGAAATTTCACGTCATTACCACTGATATTTACTGTAAGTAGTATGTGTATATATGTGTATACATACACATACACACACACACACACACACACACATATATATATATATATATATATATATATATATATATATATCCGAACAATGCCCGACGTGAGTCGCTGCATTGTAAGCCCAGTTGTTGGAATACTGTCCAAAATACGTGGCTGTGTAGCGTTGCTCGTGCCCCGTGCAGAGCACCCGCCATACGTTGCACCAAGTTTTCGGCTTGTGGTTTGAGATCCGGGAAATCTGACGAACGTAAGTCGCAGTCCCGGGAACACGCGCCGCGAACATTGCCATGAAATTGGTCGCTGCCGAAGCCAGAGTACGATGTTTGGGCTGGCAAGGCACCGATCAGATGACTATGTGACAGCGCTGGCCACGGTAAACCCTGAGCCCACCCGCCCGCCAGGGGCCCTCCCCGTCCCACACCCACTCCGTCACCCTTCCGCCTGCCTCCTCCTCTCTCCGCCTCGTCCCATCCCCTCCCCGCACCTCGCGCCTCCGCACCTTCCCCTCCCACCGCTCCGTCCCTTCATTGCCCCCTCTCCTGCGTTGGCCCCCTCGCAGGCCCCTGCCACCAGGCGGCGCTTCGCCCGCCCGCGCCATGTTGCGCACTGCGGAGCCTTCACCCTTTCGGCTCCCGCCCGCCGCCCAACGCCCCTTTCACATCCCGCCCGCCGCCCGCTCCCCGGCGTTCGCCATGCGCCCCCTGTCGCCTGCCGCCCATCGCGACACCCTGCGGCCGCCCGCGGCTTGCTGTCCCCCGCCCAACGCCCACCTGCCGCCCGCCGCAGGCCGCCCCCCGCCCACCGCTCGTGAGACGCTCGCAGTGGCAGAGCCCGCGGCGCAACCAATGCCCCCTGGGGTCGATAGGATTCGGCGACACTCCGACGCGTGTTCCCGCCGCGGCGCCCACGCGCAGATTCCTGACGTGACCTGACTCACGAGACAAAGTCGAATGTGTGTGTAAAGATAGTGGAAAATGTTAATTAGTGCTTACGTAACCGTCATCGAGGGCTCACGATGGGTACTCTGTCGATTAGACTGAAAAGTATTTTTGAAGCGAACAGTTGTTCAGTATAGTACCAGGGAAAGCCCGTCCGACCGATTTCGTCTGTATCCATCCTCGGGTTTTCAAATCCTGCGAGTAGCGGTTTTAATGGATGCAGATACCCCGTCGCACGTCCAAGAAGCTTCTCGGCCCGCATCCTTCATAGCATGGAGCCCTTTACGAACGCTCCCGCGCGCCCGTGAAATGCGAGACTTCTCGGAAAAAATTCCGAGGCGCTAGGCTAACAGATGTGCCGGCAGGCTGCTTCGACGCGCGCCTTCTCTCTCTCGTCTCGAGCGGCCGCCGCCGCCGCCGCCGCCACGGCCGCCGCCACGGCCGCCTCCGCGGCGCCTGCGGTCTCGGCGCGCCTCCTCCTCCTTCTCTCCCTCCTCCTCCTGCTCCGGCTCCTCTCCACCTCCTCTTCCTCCCCTTCTCCTGCTCCTCCGCTCCATTCGCGCCTCGGCGCCGCTGCGCTGGCCGCCTGGTAACCCTACTTTTCCGAGGCCCCTTTGCGCTCCGCCGGCCTCGCCGACTGACCTCAGTGGGGCGGGGCGGGGCGGGCGGCGCGGCGAGGGGCCATACGGGCGATGTGGGTGGCGGGGCGCCGAGCCGCGCCACGCCAAACCGCGCCGCCCCGCGACTCTTCCTCCGCATCCTTCCGCGGCCGGCCGGTGCCCCGACCCCGCCGCCCCGCCCCGCCGCTCCGCGCCCCCCGCCGTCCTCAACTACGTCCTCGAGGAGCGGTCTCACAGCCGCCGCCGACGCCACCTCCTTCGCACCGGTTCTTCTGCGCCATTTCCTGCTCCGCGGCCGCCGCGGCCTATTCGTGCGCGGAGCCGGGGTGCTCCTGCGAGAGAACGCGCCGCCCGCTTTCATCCCTGCCGCCTCAATGAGGCGCTGCGCCAAAAATCTAGAAACCTCTCCGACGCTCCGACGCCCCCCTCTGCTCGTCCTCGCCAACCTCTCCTCAAGGACAAAGAAATCTCGCAGTAAAGATCGTTCTCACATCTGCATACCGGATTGATCGATTTCACTGAATTACCCAGCCATGCGCTATCTTCCATGTAACCTTCCACGTAATGATCACGTGATTTCAACGTGATGGAAAACGTGTGCTTTACATACGATTAACAACATCAATCCCCACGGCAGGCGACGACGTAGGTGCTCAAGTTACTTTCTTAACTTTTTTTTCTCTTTTGTGTCATAAATCTGGGAGTTGAAAACAAGATGTTAGTATTTTATTGAAGGAATGAGATTTTCAATTACCGTCCTAACTGGGGATCTCTTTAATCGTATCAAGCACACATTCTATCCATGGCCATTCAAATTTCTAAATTCTTTCCACAGTTGCATTACGAAGTTGATAATTCGTTTTCAAGCAGGTCACGCAAACTTGTAAAATCATACTTTTCGTTCCCTTCTGAAATTGTGATCTGCATTGCAGTTGTTCGTAATCACCGAAGGGGAATTTCTCACTAATTTTAGGTCTCCTTCGTATATGTACGAAGTATAATTTCGTGCTAGTGACGTCGAGTTCTCAGAACGCATGCGGAAGCAAGATGAGGGCTGGCGGAGGAGGAGCAATGGAGAGCCGTGCCAACATGAGAGCGAAAATATGGTCAGGCGCGAAGTGCATTCGTTCTTGTTGCTAGCTCAACGAGAAATTCTTTATACTCCACAACTTGGTGGAGAACGTTACTAAGTAATCTTCCCATTCTACTCATTGCTGAGTAACCTTGTTGCATCTCCATTCTGTGCGTTTGCGAATTTGTAAAAAAGTAAGATATTGCCCCGTGTAATTGCACTGAGAATGTGACTAGTTAAAAAATTAATCAATTGTTCATTGAAAATTATTTGGAAAGCTTAAATTGGCCAATTAACAATAAGTTTTTTTAAATCAAATGCCCGTTTACTTAAAAAATAGTCAAAATCGAAATTCTGTTAATGGAGGGTCAGATTATTGGAAATTCCATCTGTTTTTTCCTTGTTTTTCCTGACATTGAGAAAAGAATGGGAAAATTAAAATTAGTTTTTGTTTTCGAGATAGGACGAATTACAAAAGCTATTAGGAAATCTCGAGAACTGAGGAAAGCGACTGTTGGCGAAATTTCAATAATTGAAAATGCCAGGAAAGGACATGTTGCGCAGTGCTGCATCCAAGGGGAGGAGGCACGAGGGTATGCTTTCCCGCAAAGCCTCCAAATTACATTTTTCTGTTATTTCTCTCAATTTATTGTAAACATTTGCCACGAATTGTTCGCATAACATCCACGGGAGTATTTCCATTATAAATATTAATTTTTATATCGCTAAAATTTTAGTTATTGTTTATTATTTCAAAGACGTTAGAGGGTGCGATGCCAGCTATAACTATCCTTCCTTCGACATACTCTGTATCCACCTCTATTCTTGTGAAGCACTGCTGGACTTATTGCGGGAATATAAAGAAAATTGGAATTATTATTTAGTAATGAAGTTCCAGGAGAAAATTACCAGTACACATTCTTCAGCCAGTCCACAATGCCCACTGCTCATCATTGTTTTGTGAATGAATCTGACTTCTCTGATAATTTAGAAAAGCCAATGATTAAGAAGGCACAGCGAATTGATTACGAGAAATGAGAGAAAATGTAAGACCATTTTCCGTACAGTTCGTGTGGATTTCGAGTTCTCACATAGAGATTGCCAGAGCTCATTTATAGTTCTCTCCACTTATTATTTCGATATAGATGAACTTCTAATATTTGGACTGGAAGATTTCATAATATCGGACAAACTAAAGTACTGCATGCAGTCAGTATCGAAATGAAATTGTATCAAAGTAGTCATCATGTGAATCGTGCAGCACACATCCAAAAAATGTAACTACTAGTTGCTTTTCAGAAAAAAATAATTTTAAGTGTAAATTATGACGCTAATTGTATTATTTAATTTTATCGATATTTGGGAAGATTTTTTGCAAAATGTTTCTTGTATTCAACTTTCAAATTGTATTTTTATGGAAAGGAAATTAACGAATTACACTACGAATTTCGGTTGTTTCTTTTAGGAGGAAGGGGATGTTCCAATTCTCTCGTGGCTGCAGGAGGGCGTGACACATTGGGCACGATCAAGGATAAGAGCCAAAATGTGTGGTTCATTTACCATCGGAAACAGCTTATATCACTTGGAGCTAATATTATGTTATCAAACCATGCCAAAAAACGATCGCTGCTGCCCGTATTACAAATCAACTTCATATAGAGCCAGGGATAGGGTCCCAGAGCTCAAGTAAACTCGCACAGATTGAAGGTCTGCATTGTAAGCCCCCCAGTTTTTAACTGTTTTTGACGTAAAATAAATAAGTAGATGAAGCCGCGATGGTTTTGGAGTGGGCGGGCCGGCCGGCGGGGCCACCGCGCCAGCGTCGCATGCTGGCCCGGAGCGGACCGTCGCGCTGCAGGGACGGCGTGGCGCGGCGCGGCGCGGCGGTTGCGAAGAAGCGGAGCCGTCGGATGTGCACTTCCTGGGAACTGTGGCTACAGTATCACGACATCGCCACTTGCCGCGCCGAGTGAAGCAATGCACGCGACCGGATATTTGCCCCTACACATCACGCAGGCCGTTCGTGGGCATTCGCTAAGCAACGCCCAGGCAGCCGTCCCCCGCGTCCAGGTCGCATCTCTCATCGCCAGATCGAAGCGCTCGTCACCAGCTCATCGTGTGAAACGACGACTGTCTTGTGTTTTTTGCGACATATGCCATCGCGGATGCTGGGAACATGTGTAAAAATGGAGTGCCGGGGTTGTTGCGGAGTGGATGCGGGAGCGTGTGTGGTCCCTAATGAAGCGTTTTCTTCCCTTCCATGTAAAATGGGGCAGAGCGGGCGTTCGCGGGCGTCGGCGGGGGGTGGGGGGAGGGGAGGCGGCAGGCGGCGCGAGGAACCGGTTCCCGCGCGGCTCCGCCGCCATCTCGCGTGCTCTCGCGCGCTCTCGCCTGCTCCTCGGCGGTGCGTAGGAGTCGTCCTCCCGCGGGGCGAGCGCCACCTCGCGGTGCCGCCCGCGGCCGCCGCGCCTCGCCTGCGCCTCGCCTGCGCCTCTGCGCGCATGTTTGTATGCAGTGCTGGCGCTGCACTTCGATTTTCCTATGGTCGATGCTATTAGGTCTTTGTTACGCCTCCTGCCTTGTAAAATGAATCTTTTGAATTCATTCGCGAACGTCATTCTCAACGGGGTTCATGGCCTCAGAAATGTGATTCCCGCTGTTAAAAAGATTCATTTTATAAGGTAGGAGGTGTAACAATGACTTAATGTCATCGGCCACTACTGAAAAATCTGAGAATAGGCATGGGCAGACCGGGCGAACGCCCGGGCCCCGCAAGTCTAGGGCCCGATGATGGGACTGATGGGGAAAAAATTAATAAAAAATTGAAATTGAAATTAGAACTCGAGAAAATCGTGAATTGAAAATCTCTGATATGGAAAAATGTATGTAATCAACGCGAACATTAAAATAGGTTGGAGTGAAGTTCATATTTATTATTTCATGTATTTAACAAATTATTTTATTAAACACTAACTAAACCCGACAATTTTTAGCGTTTTTAGCTCACCGTGGACATTGCACTATTTGATCACTAAATACTTTTACTGAAACCTATTATTTAAAATACATTTCCAAAAACTGTTTACAGCTTAAACGTAATTTTTGTTATTTGATGAAATAAAATAACTCATATTGTGTCTTGGTACAACTTCTACATTTTTAATTGCATTTCGGGGAGGGGGTACGTTTCACTTTGGCCCGGGCCCAAAATTGTCTAGCTGCGGCCCTGTTTGTGTGGCGCAGCTCCTTCCCCACGACACCCACCCACTCTCTCAATCTCCCCCGTCTCATGCGGCTTTGCCCACATTTTTGTGCTCTCTGCTTTGGGCGCTCGGAATATCGTAGGCCCAGTTTTCCTCCCAGTTTCAATATATTGTCTTTTACTTGCTACGTGGTTACACTGTACGTATTTGCTCCGCTTGTCTGTTCCTTTATCGCACAACTCATGAATTGCGTGTCCCCTTGCACCCTTATATAAAATTCTGCTTTTCTGTATTGATTGTGCTATTTACTTCGCCGTTCGTTCCCTATAAGCGTTGCTTTATTTGTGCCTTCTTTGCCTCTGTTCTCGGCCAAATGAATTCTTTTACGTCTCCCATCCCTTGACGTGCATCTTGAATCCCTTCCCATTTAGAATAATTTGGCTCCTAAATTATGAACGAGAGGACGTGATTATTAATATTGTTTAATATTCGCTTTGTCTAATTTCACGGATTTTCTTTTGCGGTACGAAATATTTTATGAGGAAAACATATCACCAGTTCTAGCAGCAAAAGTATTACTTTCTGAAAATCACATAGAGTTTCGCTAACCCACTTGTATACACATGTAAGCTAAGATAAACATCTATTATACGCTGAAACGTTGAGACCTTGCCCATTGGTAAATTCCTTAGTTTTAAGGAATCATAAAATCGCACAACTCAAGATTCTTGTCTTCTTGCACCGTTACACTAAAATTTGCACTTCCTTTTTCGCTGTACCATTTATTTCGCCGAACTTTCCCGTTCAACTTTGCCTTAATACCTCGATCTTTGCTTCTATTCTTGACTATATGAAATCTTTTACGACCCTCCTTCCTTTACTGACAAAGAACGCTTTCATTATCTGGCAGTCAACTGGAATCGCTCAATGTATTTTGCACGGTAACGATTTTTCTCTGCACGTTCTTTTCGTCGCTACTTGTGTGCCGTCTGTGGCGGGGCGAATCTCTTTGACCCGGGCCACGGAGAACGGCAGTTCACGCCATACTCATTGAACGCATAAACTAGGTGCAGTGACAACCACCGCGGGATGATTCGGTAATTCAGATTTGAAAAGGACCGAACGGTCATAACGCTATTAATAATGCTTCAGTATGTGTTTGAATTGTTTTTGTAGAATTTGTGCGTAAACAGTTGCAAGAATAATAGACTAGTGTGAACAAACCTACTTGCTATTCAGTATTTGGAATGGATGAAATGCTGATACCATTCCTCTTCCTAGGAATATTACATGTTGCGTGGAAATAACACACGACGAGTTTGGAAATAAATGACATCTTCGTGTTTTCTTTTTGAGCCATGAATTCGCACAATCGAAGTAAGTCAATGTCTTGATTGCCCGTTTCGCGTTAATATATTCGAGTTTAGAAGACATATTATAAATATTAAAAGTTTTTAGAATATTAGAGTTTAGAACTCGTGTACAAACGCTTCGTTCATTTTCACCGAAGAATAGAGGAAATAATTTTCCTAAGAAAGCTGACTGGCAGAAGTTAAGATAATGTTTGATGAAGCACGAAGACACTGTCATTAAAAGTATGTTAAAAATTAGTTAAATATGTGAAAATCGAAATTTCATTTCAAATGATTACAAAATTTCTCGTGCCAAAATATGGTCGATGTACACATCGATATTAAGATCGGATACTTGTATAATCTAATAAATATCTTATTTCTCATAGCCGTGATTTTATCCCTAGCATGATGCAAACCCAATACATGTTCTATTGCATTTGCGCCGTGGCCTAGAGGGACGAGCTGGACAAGCGTGAATTTCTCGAGAGTCTTGGATGGGTCGCCGACCCACGCGCACTAATTGGGGCAGCAGCTGCCCGGCCGGCCGCCACCGCACCGGAAGAGGCAGTGTGTCGCTTTTTGGGTCGTTCCGACACTGCGCCACGTTCCTTTGCCCTTGGCCTTGGCGCCAGGCGCGCGCGCGGCACCTGCCCGCCGCCCCCGCCCCCGCGCCCCCACCGCCCCCTGGCGCTGGCGCTGGCGCCCCCGCGCGCGCCTGCCCGGCCAGCCGGCCCGCGCAGCGCCCCCGCGCAGGAAGCCAGACAATGCAAGGCGGCCCCGCGCCGCGCTCGTAACGAGCCGCCACTCTGATTCACCCACTTGCACGAGAGGAGAGGAAAGACGAGGCAATTGCTCGGAAATGGATAGATGTTAATTAAATGATGGCAGGAGAGAAAATACATATCCTGACCTGAAGGAACACAAGATTCGTGATAATGGATGGGAAAACCAGAAAAGGTTTTTCTCTGCCAGTGTCGCTGATATTGAAATATAATACTCCGTTAGAAAAAGTTGATATAATGAGATGATAATAAAACATATGTGTAATGACAGTGATGTTATCTGTATTCACATTAGTTTATGATTGCGGTTGATATACCAACGCAGTTAAAATACACAAATGGTATCCCATATTACTTTGAAAGAATCGAATATCCGTGATTTTGGGTAGAAAGTGTGATAGAAGGCACGATGTTGGCCAAAACTTCCCTCGAAAATGATTACACTTCAAACGCTATCATTCACCTGCAAACAATCTTGATCAGATCTCTAACATTTTTTCGATTATATGTGGACGTTATTTTTTAACTTTAACCTATACTGGTGTAGAGAAATGTATGAAATGCTGCAAAATAATAGATATCGAGGTATTGACGACAATACCTGTTTCAGGGGTACCCAATACCAAAAAACTTTTCCAAAACTTTGGAGTCTCTGTGAACACATTGTCATCTAATCCATTGACAGGATTTCTTGAAAAATTTTCCCCGCTTGATGTGGCCTATCTCGATATGTGGAGAATATGAAACAAATGTTTTAATTTTTGCGGGTACTGCAAATGAAATATGTAGGTCGAACATTTTCAGAGTTTTCCCATTTTTTATTTTCCCCCTAAAATGGCGGACAGTGCACTATATAGTGGAGGTCCGATTTTCAATAAAACACTGAATTTTCGAAATTTAAAAAAAAATCATTTTTCTCTTTATTCTTGCTTGAGCTTTATTGAAGCTAAAGTTCCCTTTCTTACTGAAATCTATTCTAACATATTAGCATTTTAAACACAAGAAAATTGGCAATGCTGCTCAACCTCTAAAGACTAAGAACAGTCAACTTTCAGCTTCAAAAAATTGATTTTATTTATTGATTCATTTATCTGTGTATTTTGAGAAACCCCTCGTAATGTGCTTCTTAAGAGTGTAACTTGGATTTATAAATTATGTTTTTGTAAACATGTTTTCCGCATTTCGCCACATATGATGACTAATCAGAATTGTCATCATTTACATCGATTGACAGTTTTCATCAATTTACAAATTATTTTAGACGAATTGCCGTCATGTTCATCAGAATGGGTCACTGTCCGAGAAGCTGCTGTTTGTTCGTATCCTCTTGTGCTCAACTCTGCTTAATTCTAAATGTCCTCAGCCGTCCCTCTTGTCGCGTGAACCGCGCAGAACAAGCACTCGCAACCCACCGAGAAGCGCCAGCGTCGTTATCGCATTCCGCGCATACCACGGCCGTCCGCCTGGGCCTCGCGCCTCGCCCTCCGTCCTTCGTTTGCCGTCGGGGACCGCGTCCGTCCCTCCAGCACCTGCTTCCGCGCGCCCGGATTTCTGTGCACAGTGCGAAACTGTAGCTCCTCCACTGCGCAGCGCGTAGCCCAAGAATTTACTGTAAAAAGAAGTGCTGACTATACTTCTCGACGCGAGTTTGCAACGTTGTCAGGACATTATTCGATTTCATTGTTCCCACGATCACGTCTTTTCTCTACGATTTCTTCTGTCGTTGTCAATGAGTTCCGAACGAGTCGCCGTGTATCCGTCCGTTCATCCAGGAAGCATTATTACCTTTTCGAAGAAAACGAAAATGAAGTAGCTTCCCAACAGCTGGCGGGGATATCTCGTCCCTTTGATGTGCCGTTTCTCCAGGATTGGCTGTTCGTTTCGTGTGTGACGTCTTGTGCGTTCATTTGAGGTGTGCGTCAGCGCCAGTGGAGAGAGCCACGGGGCCGCGGGCGCAGGCCGAGCGACGCCGAGCGGCTTTGCGGCGCAGCGGAAGAGCAGGCCGGCCGGCCGGTGGGGGGGGGGGCGGCGGGGTGCAGCGAGCCGTGGCGGGGGGCGGGGGGAGGGCTGGGCGGCCCTGGCGCCGGCGCGCCGCTCACACACCCCGCTCCGCCCCCGCCCCCGCCCCACCCTCGCGCAACACATGGTTGAGCGAGCTTGCGTGCGTCGGCCACGCGCCTCCCTCAAACGAAATTTTGGAAACGTTCTCATGTTAAATGATATCTTCGTTGGTAAAAAATTCCATATGATTTTAGGAAGCGTTGTAAAAGACCTTCATTTTTACTGATACTTTATTGCTTGTTAGTCCCTTCGATACGTAGCTCGATATCCACTGCATGACTTCCCTGCATCGAGAGGATCCTTTGACGAGGGAAATATGATAACAATTGAATGATGTTACATCTTCTCTTACGGAGGGAAATATGAAAAGACAAACCGAGCCAAGTAACAACTAGTTAACTAGTAACTAATTATGAATAATTAAAATTAGGTAAAAAGTAAATCATGTATGTAACATGGGTGTTAACTGGCTCTAATGGTGTTGGGCCCGAAGGTCTTTTGTCGCCATTCGATCATTACAACCCTTATAACGCACTTGGTGCATAAATAACTATTTTTGGATACTACGTCAGGTCAAAATTACTTCTACGAATTAAAAGAAATGTTTTCCTACCATTGTTGAATTGTGAAGTGTGAATTTTTGTTCATATACTTCACAACAACGTGGGTCAGATATTCTTTTTTTATGCGATAAATCGGGATTTTTAAAATGTCGGAGAGGAATGCAGCCATTCAACAAAGGACTTTTTATGTGAAGAATCTATCTTTCAGCATTCGCATCGCAATTCTCATGCTCATTTGTAGAGGCGTCCAAGAAGTACCTGAAGTGTTTCAAGATATGTGTTTTGGTTTTCTGATTTATTTAATTAATATAGTTAATTGTTTATAATTTGTTTAATAATATTAATTGTTTAATAATTTGTAAATGATTGTTGAATATTTGGTAGTTCAGTCGGTACATAATTTCCTTTATCTTTATATTTCTCATCTCATCTTTGTATTTCTCATTAAAAAGTATCCATTAAACCCTGGCAAGTCCTCGACATTCTTGAAATTTCTGAAATCTCAGAGGTCCTAATAGTTCCGGAAAGAACTTTATTTCGTGGAATTAGCAACTGGCCTAATATCACTGAGAAATCCTGTATCTTTACAGTTCTCCAAAATGCTCCTCATTACCAGCTATCCTGTGAAAATACTAATTATCTCTTAATCTCCCAGGGCATTTTCCCTAGATGTGAATCATGGGTGGCTCCAGGGACGGGGCATGCTCGCCTCCCGAAATTGTGCTGGATGGAAAATTATTTTTGAACGATTATAAAATGTGGAACAGAATTACACTATTTGTGAACTTGTATACAATTTCAACATTAACCTATTTAGTTTCATAATATTTTGAAGGTTGTCTTCGAAATTCAATTCAAATTGTTTGGTAGTAATAAAATAATACTAGAAGAAATATTTAGAGAAGATAGAGTTTATAATTATCTTATTTTAATTTGTTTATAAATTAAAATATACCGCTGAAGGAATGTATAGGCTATGTTAAATAGATATTATCATGAATAAATAGCATTAAATAAAAATTCAGTACATAAAAGTGTGCTATTAATATAAAAATATTCTATAATGTGCGG
>JAHLJT010008446.1:144939548-144951713 GCA_031308135.1 Acheta domesticus | reverse complement strand
TTTTAGAAGAAGAAAGTCAATGACCTGAACTATGAAATGATTTTACCTAGTCTACATTACTTACAGGAGAGAGTATCACCATTGATGACTGTAAATTCTTTGACCAGTATCAGTGCTTGAAAGCATTTCTTTGTGGACAAAATGAATATTTTTGAGAAGTTGGTCCATGCGCAATGGGTGAATTTCTTTGAGAAACACACATACATTAGACAGTTTTTCTGAACTTTTCAAGATTTGCCAATTTTATTTCGCAATTTTCCGGTTCAAATTGCAGTGTTGAAAGAGTGTTTTCTTTAATTAATTCACAGTGGACTGATGAGAGAAATAGACTGCTTGTTGAGTCAGTAGAAGGAATCGTAACTGTGAAATAAAATTTGAAGCATTTAAATTGCTTGCAGTTCTATAAATATATAATTTCTAAACCAGATTTGTTGAAAAAAGTTTCATCAAATGATAAATATTATTCGAGCAATAAAAAATCAATAAAAATGTTACTTGTACAATGTAACAATAAAGTTGGTATCTTTCTGCAAAGCAAAGTCTAATATTAATTTAATTAATATTATTGGATAATATATATATTGATGCAAACAATCAATTTCAAATCCGTCTGTCAAACGTAATGCCTATTAATAAAACATTTTATTCAAATTGATTATTATCAATGGATATTATAATCCAATACATTTAGCAGATGGTCATAATTATAACATAATTATATTATATATACACCTACATATTTATATAATATTAATATTATTTTTAAAGACATTAATGGTTTGGAATTGTCGAGTATATTGTCTATACATCGTGGACTATAAAATGTAAAATGTCCTCCTTTTTATTGAAACTTTTATTGAAATGTCCTCCTTTCTTTGGGAAAATGTCCTCCGCTGGGGAAAAATGTCTGGTAGGTACCCTGGATGAAGAGGCCATTTGGATGGCGCTCTCCGGGCTTGGCTGCGCGTCCAGTGCGATTGGCGCGTGCACGAGGAGGCGGCTGCAAGCCATTCGTTAAGACGATGGTGTAAACGATGTGATGAATAACAGCGCACACTTTGTCAACATTGAAAAACTATTGAACGTCTGACGATCAGTGTACTTCGATTCCTCTTTGCATAGCGAAAAACATCGGGGTAGAGGTTCTACGTACGTCCACTACCTTTTTCGTAGATCAATTTAAATTAGTTGCACACTACTTATGGGGATTTTTTTTAAAAAAAAATATAATAATTATATATTAATTATAAATTATGTAAAATTGCTTGATTGCACGGTTCGAGTAACTTAGGACCTGCGTCGATAACGTTAACTCGATGTTTTGCCCTGTGCCTAATATATTTTTGTTTCCAAATAAAATAAGCAGATAAACTTAGAATGCGTTTATTGCTAATTGTGTGGGCAAATTCAACTGCAGAGTGTGAGCGCGTGCGTGTGCGCTTTTGTGGCGAGATGAAAAGGAGCGCCGCGGCCGAACGAGGCGCAGCCTGCCCCTGCTCTTGGGGCTGCCGTCGGCTGCCGGCTACCGCGGCCGGCGGGCTCCCCCTTCGCCAGCCGCGCCTCGTTCTCCCCCTCAGTCTTCTTTCCGTCCTCTCTGCCTTCCCCCGTTCGCCGCCCTCGTTTCCTGGGCACGCGCGGGACCCTTCTCGTAAACGAATGAAGCGGAAATCACCAGCCACGTAATTTTTCTTCCTTCTACGTGGGCGTCCTTACGTGAAAGGCAATTTATAGAACGACCTGCAAACCTACTGTGCAATGCCGTGTTTTTCAGACCGTTTCTCTTTAAGACAAAAAGTAAACAATGCTGCCCGTACAAATTATGGAGGAACCAAAGAAATACGATTTTTTTTTAGTAACCGTGTATTTGTGCACTTTAGACGCATAGTCATTTTAACTGGTAATGTTGTTAAAAATAGTTTGTAGAGATGATTTCGACGCACTTGTGGAGTCAAAGATTCTTGAGATTATATTCGTGAATCTGAATTTGGAGCCTGAACTTATTAGCGAAAATAGTATCCTGGCCGATTGCCGTGAACAATTCTTGAATGTTAAAAAGTACAATGTTGGCCTTTGTAAAATGTACAATCATTTTAATGGCTATAAAATAATATTGCGCCAAAACAGTCGTTCCTAACTAATATAAACTCTCCAAAATGTAGTTTAAAAAATACACTTTTTTAAACGGTTGGAGTCTATAGTGAAGAATAATGGAAAATACTAATTGTTAGATAAAATTGAAAAACAAAACTATAGGCGCTATAATTTCTCTGCTGGATGCTCATTCACGCCCTCGTGTTTGTGAAAACATTTTCTCGTATTAACTATTTATTTTGGTCAAACTAGGTGATATTGAAAGTTAAAGTATAAAATAGATTGCGTATTCACTTGCGTGTTCTCTTTTCCATTTCAGTGGACTAATGTTTTCACTGCTCCCACATACCGCTACAGTTTATCGAAAACATTTCTATGCTAATTTTGTTTGCTCGAATCAAGAGCAATTCCAATAAATGTAACTTCATTATTTGTGCACGTCTTCTGAATTTCAGTGGGAATATAGTTATTCAATTATCGTTTTCCATATTATCGCGGCAAAAGTATTATTCTTTCATGAAGAGCATGAGGGTTCAGGGCAGGAATTTATAGCTAATTTACCTTTGAAAATATATTTTATTATACAGGAGCGAATATTTTGTCAACAAAACTTGAAAAAAAAAACCGCTCTTTTCTGTATTCAAAATTCGACTAGAATATGGTTTAGGATAGAGATCACAGAATTATGAAAACGTGCACAAAATTCACTTCTCCCCATAGCTCGTCACACACATTTTTAAACTCTTTTTGACGTAAATAAATAAATAAAAAAAGAGGAAATAAACCGACATTCTCTGCGCCCAAAACTGATCAATCTTCCAGAACTTGTTAATTTTCTAATATGAAGGGACCGGATTTCAACGCATCTGCATTTCCGCCCTGTAGTAAGAAAATATTCTCACTTTGTATGTGCAAGAATAACATATTTTCCAATTCCTTATACATCATTTCAGTATGCATCTTTTGCCATTTTCTTAGTGAACATATTTCTCAAATGACAAATTTTCTGCACATTTAGCTAGTAAACCTTTACCATTACTCATATTTATTTTAATAAATTTAATTTGGATTTTTTAATGTGTTTTTGCATACGTGAATCTTTGTAGCTATTAGAAATTTCCTGTACCTGAATTGTTTAATATTTAACGTGCAAATCACGACCGTTTCGAGTATTACGAGTCGTTGGATCCATCTTCAATATCGGCAGAGCTGATGAAACGAACACACGTAACATGATCTATGTCACAAAGGGGTGAGGTTACCCCACAAATGTGAGCGAAATAAATCTGAAAAAGAAAGGAAGTTCCCATATGACCGGTGACTGCTAAAGGGTTCTGGAAATTGTGTTCAAACGTAATTGTGTTGCAACGTGTTTAATGTATTTATCGGCAAATATCATTCGGGAAACTAATACTTCACTTCGTACATTGAGCTCTATATTAAACCAATATATACCTAAATTCACATTCCCTCTATATCCTAAATTCGGCAGTACTTTTTTTTGGTGCAACAGCAATCAAGCCCTCTTGATACATTGTGACACCTCGGGCACTAAGTTCTTGAGAATCGCAAAAGCAATGTGCCCGAGGTTTACAGTACTTTCTGCCGACCCGCGGACTTTTAAGAGGAATAGCAGAGAACTTGGTCTATCTTTAATCCGTGCTTATCTTTTCTGTAAGTACTCGTGTAGAATTCCTTTAGTTCTCAGAATTCTCGTTGTGTGGCTGGCCGCGAGGGTTGCGCGTTCTATGGTGTTATCATAGGGCCAATCCCATGGAATTCGACTTGGGAGTTTCCGTTTTGGCTCCGACCCTGGATTTTTCGTGCTCCCCCTCCCCCTCCTCCTCTGGAGTTCGGGCGAAGCTTCCCCGTTGATTCCAACATCATGGAGGTGGATGGAGACGGCAGAGAAAAAGAGAGAGAAGAGAGAGAGAGAGAGAGGAGAGAGAGAGGAATTCGAATAAATGGAAATAAGGAAATGATTTAATGAGAAGTGATATGGCGATAGATTACAATGATGATGGTGATTAAACGTTAACGAGTGAAGAAAGTTCGGCTAAGAAAGGAAAAATTACAAATGATTAAGAGTCACTGAGATTTGTTGACTAGCCGACTGAAAATTAGAGCTTTAATATAGGAAACGTGAAGTAGAGGCAAGTAACAAGATAAAAAGGATGAAGGGGTTTTGAAAGTCAGATCAAAAGCGGAATGGTTTTGAAGAAAAAAGTGCAATGCCAGCCAGCCAAAGAAAATAGAAGGCGATGATACGGGTTGAGTGTAAGGTAGGGAAATCTATAGGAGAACGACAGTGTTCGCCAACGGAAGCGAATTGGATCTGTGAGGACGGCCGTCTCCTTTGCCCAGTAGGGTAACAGAGGGAGCGTGCGCGGCTGCCTGTAGCGAAGCACTGTATGCCACGAGTCGAGGCTGCCTCCGTCTCCGTCGCCGTCACCGCCACCTCGCTCTCCTCTTCCTCCTCCTGCCTCCGCCTCCGCCGCCGCCGCCGCCGCTGCCACGCCTTTTCACAGAAAGCGCGCCCCAGGCCCCCAGCGCGCCCCTCCCGCACCGTCCCTCCCGCCTCGCCACGCTCCGCTCCGCGCCACGCCGCGCCGCGCCGCGCCGCGCCACGTCTCGTCAGCCCGAGGCGCACAGCGGCCACGCTGAGATGCTCCTCTTTGTGAGAGCAGGCGCTCGCCGACGGGCTGGGGCTTTTTGGAGGCAATGAAAAACACCGGCCTCTAGAATGCTCAGCAAGTCTATTGTGCCCAGCCAGTGTGGTTGGTAAAACGCGTGATGGACGGTTTAGAAATTCACCATGACATCGGCTCTGTGAGCTGGTTATGGAAGGCTGCTTTAATTTGAAGAATGCTTGTGCTCGTTAAGTCGTTTTTCAAGGAAGATTTTCGACACGTATTTGTGTGGAAGTTTAATCTAAATTTTTGTAATACCGTCTAAATCCTCAAACTGAGATATGAAACATGCTCTCAAGAATACCTAAGTACTGTCAGATTTTTTTTTTCATTTTTCGTGGAATTGTTACTTATGTATTACGTATTGACTCGATTAAATGGTCTTCGGAAGTGTGATTCCTGCCTAGAGCCTCTGGCTCTAGCGCAGTCTTTTATTTAACGCCAAAGAACAGCTAAGAGCTGTGTGTGACGTTTGGGACAGAAGTGCAATCTGCACTTTCCAATGTTCCAAAATGACAACGGACGCGACTCGTGTCTTATTTATTCTGCAAAATTCTAACGAATGTAATCACTGCAAGAGAGGAGTCAAGTTGCAGTTCAAGGTTATAATCAGAGAAAATCGTGGAATCAAAACAATATAGCACCGCAACGTTTACAGCTTTACAATCTTATTTGTTGAACCTGTCTCCTGACTTGTTAAAGACTTCCTTGAAGTTCGTAATAGTTTTCTGAATCTTTAGGAAAATAAAGATATTATATGTATCTGGAAACGCTTCACGTTGCACAACCACTACCTTGATCCATTTATCCATGAAGCCATTTCCTTCAATTTCTCTCCTTTATATTTGTATTTTTGTGCATCTTCCCAACAATCATATAGGACAAGTACTCGAGATTTTAAAAGGAACAATCTAGAACCGAACTTAAAAAATTACGCTTGTAAATGTAGAGGTAACTACGCTTGTAGAGGTGAATTATTATTGGATTTGACAAAAGTCCTTCCTCCAAAAACTGCGTCCCGTGTATCCATAGTAAATTAGTGTATGGAAATCTAGAAAATATCAATTTTCAATGATTCTGCTTCCTAATGAAAATGTTGTGATAGCATTCATTAACTATGAGTCGAAACTTCCTGGGAATGTCGGTGCTATATATAATCATTCTTGTGATGAATGCAACTGCCTCCGTGAGCCAACTTGTGCGGCGTTGTCCCCATAGCGAGGCAAACTGGCTGGAGTTGCCGCCGAGTTGACACGTCGCGTCGGCCTATTTGTTGCTGCATTGCCCGCCGCAGAGCACGTGCCGGAGAGAAAGGCGGGCCCTGGTGTCGAAGCGGACCGTTGTCGACAAGAAGCCGCGGAGCTTCGGCGAGTGAAAGTGGGGAGACGGCCACCCCCGCGCCCCTCTGGCCCCGCGCGAAGTGCATTCCCCAACTCGCCCGCGAGTTGTGCTGGGGAGGTCATTGAATGGCGGTGCAACGCAGCCAGGAAGTTACGCCGGGAATAACGGGAACTAATTCAGTGAGAGGATCCAACTTGCTCGGGAACGCACGGCATACGTGAACAGAATTAGATTCTCGCCCTTCACCGCCAACTTGGTGAACCAACAACCATAGGCATAATCAATTTGGTCAATTGTCAGAGAGCGTGGGGTCTGTCAAAGTCCTCCCAAGTACGTAGTTCGGTGCAGGCCGACGGTGTTTTGGAAAAAGGTTGACTGCCTTCCTTCGGAGAAAAATCATGCCGTTGTCCTTGCATACTGGATTTACGACTTAAAATGAAGTTTTAAGAAAATATTTTGAATAGCGGTTTCGCCGAAAACACAGAAGCCACTTATCTACTTCCCACGAATCTCTTAAAGTGAAATAGTTTATCGAATACGAATATCATGTACATTTTATTAATACAAAGCCAAATAAAATATATACCCTAAATAGAAAAATTCGCGTCGCAGGTACGTTTAGAACTCATGTAAAACTTCATTTGCATAATTGTAACATTCTACCTGCTCTTTCAAAGTTTATTTGTGCATTGAAAAAATCCAGCGCCAAAAACTCACGTAGCAAAGCGCCCACAGCTGAGCAGTTCGGCCAAGCGCGTCAGCTGTTGAACTGGCGAACTGGCGTGACGCTGCAATGTGCGAAACGGAAAACGTCACGGTTGAAGTGGGCGGCCTCCCTCCCGCCTCCCCGCCCCCCTCCCCCGGAGGGCCAGCGGGCTCCGCGGCGCGACTCGCGGCCGGCGGCCGGCGGCGCGGCTGCCTGGCTCTGCCTGGCTCGCTTCCAGAACCTTCTGCAGCTCTCGAAAAGCAGAGGCTTCTCTTTAGGCCAGGAAAGAAAAGGAAGTGATGCCCCCAAAATGCAATGCGACATTGCTTTGCAAAATTGACCTTGACATTGAGCGAAGTAAACAGAAAAAGCGATCTTCCTCTGGAGTGGAAAGCATTGTGTTCCAGTTATGTGTAAATAAAAAAGTAGTTCGTTTGACCATATGATGCAAATTTAACATAAGTGAAGCTATTTTTTCTTGGGAAAGAAAGTCATTAATACGTAAAAACATAACTAAGAATACATATAACAAAAAAAAAAAAAAGATTAGTAGCAAAAAATTAATCCAAAGAACGTCCAAACAAACCCGAGCTTTCAAAGTTTCGTGTTCCCCGTGACATTAAGCTGGCATTAAGACATTAAGCTTTATATTTTACTTCTAATTGAACGACATATTTTTGCTGTCTGTAAAATTATTTGAATGCAGGTCAACCTACTATACGTTGTTGCATGTTAATTTGTTGTGAATGCATGTGGAATATGATGTATATATTTGAACGTTCGTGTGCAATTAATGATATCTGATGTTTCACGTTTCTTAGGACAATTTAATGTGACACGTCTTTTTACGAAAGGAGCTGCGCTAACCATGATCTACGACTGTACTCTCAATGTCATTTTTGTTTGTTTCTGAACCCACTTGAAACAGATATACTCCCTCTCCTTCACGATAGACATTCCTCTTAATTTCGCCCAAAATGTCAGATACATTATTTACACCCGATTCTGCGACTATATTGCCCGTATACATAATCTCTCTTATCTAAGAAGTACTCTACTCGCATGGCCATTGAGTTGAGGAATAGATGGTGTTAATGATGATGGAATGAATGTGAGGGATGAATGAGAGAAAGAAAATGGGCGAATCCTTTTGCCCCCCAGAAATCGCATGTTGTCACTGCGATTGTGGAGTCCGGTGCACGCAGGAAGAGGTGCAATACTACTTCGCGGGCTAAAATATAGGTCATCCCATGGGGGAGAAAAAAAAACAGACATAAATATATTTTAAACTGTACCGCAGTTAATTATGTACACCCTAAATATTTAATTGACATTTAGTCTCAATTGTTTATGGCAATCTCAGCG
The DNA here is from genome assembly GCA_031308135.1 of Acheta domesticus. NCBI lineage: Eukaryota > Metazoa > Arthropoda > Insecta > Orthoptera > Gryllidae > Acheta > Acheta domesticus. The sequence goes on along the minus strand of JAHLJT010008446.1, from coordinate 144,943,520 downwards.
ATGCACTCGTGCAAGGATCATACCTATAGTAATAGACTTTTTATTATTTTGCCCTGCACGAGGATTTTGCCTTCTTTCTACCAGTTTCACGAACGCCTTACCTACCCAAGGGGTGCTTGAAAACGGCGTTTCTTATGTTTGAACACGCGCGTGCCTTGTCATGTGCCATGATTTGTCTTATTACGATACTTTGTGTTTCTTTCTCAAGTTGTATCCGTCGATAGTACGACACTTCACTTTGAAACATTGGTGCTTCTAGGTTCTTCCGGTTGTCGACCGTCTTCTATTCTCGGTGCCATTGACGCGTCTGCTCGGCGGCATGAAGAGCTTGTGGTTCTGATAGTGAGACGGCAGAGCGAGTGGAAGTCGGGAGCGGAAATCCACGTGACGTACGCGCTTCCGGGCGCTTCGGCAGAAGCCCATCCGGTGGGCGCCGGTATGTATAACGACAGCTATTCTATTGATGGCGAAGTACCCATTTACGCAGACACGAGCATAGTAAAACATCTCGAGATTAAATAACCGACTGTGCGATGGGTGGGAACCTCTCTAACCTAACCGACATTGAGGGGCGCGAGGCCAGGATTTCGATCTGTGGTCAGTAGAGGGCAGAAACCGAATTCGCGAACTCGAGGTTGGTGCTACGGAGAGGCAAATTCAGTCGGTTACGATTCGTCTAAAACAGGCTTGTATTACGTTTGCAGCACGACCCCCCGATCTAGTGATCGCTTAGTGCCTGACAAAGTTTGGGGTTTTCTTCAGCCTCGCGCGGAGGGGTGCAGGCTGCTATGGAATTCTGGGCGATAGCCTGTAGATTCACTATCCTGAGGTGGAATAAAAATAATTCATAAGAAATTGTTTATTTCAAATGACTATTTTTTCTTGCCGAAAGGATTATACCTTTTTTTTACGTTCTCGTATGCCCCGTGAGGCATGGAGGTACTTTTTTTAAAATTCTGATTGATTCCCTGCAAACATTTCGTTAAAATGAACACCTCTGTTATAAGTTCACAACTTAACCATTTATACTCCCTGTTCCAAAAAAAAAAAAAAAAAGTCAACCGACGTAGTTCCCCCCAGCCGACGTAAACATCGTAAACGAGACATAAGTAAGATTTGGAATTTAATGATATATAATGTTATATTGAAAAAATTCTGCAAATTATACATGTCGTTCAGAAATATCGGTCAAGGTCGTATACTACTCACTCTTGGGAATAAAGAGAACGGTAATATTTTCGCATTATTTTGAATTTTCGTAAAAGAAAACATGTAAAAGTGTAATTACAAGGCATGTGAAATATTATTAACTTTTATTTTATAATGCAGTTCTTTAAAATTTGTTTACACATATTACTATTTTAAACGTAACGCCTCTTCTTTTGTTTTCAATACTTAATATTGGAGTAACCACAGATCCCACGCGACTAATGATGAAAACATGTTAGCATGACAAACGGAATGTTTGATGCTAGGGTTACCTTAGATTAGCCACATTGTGGTATTAATGAGCTTAGTTAATAATCCGTATCATTAATTGCATCATTTTGTGAATATTATATTTTCACTGACTTGTGAAATAGCGTCAATAAATCGTAGTTTTACGTGACGCAAAGTTAGAGAGGAAAATGAAAAAAACTATGAATAAGAATTGCGAGGAAGCGAATAGAGCAAATCCATTCGTTGGAAAGAAGGAGTACGGCAACGCCCGAAGCCAAGCGAGAAAGTGTGAGGCGGGCGGGCTCCAGCGTGCGCATTACAGCTTCGGTGCAAAGCTGCGGCGGCGGCGGCGGCCGAGGCGGGCTGTCGGGCGGCGAGCGCTGGGTGAGTGCTGGCTTATTCCCAGCGATGACGCACGCGCCGCGTCGCGCTACGGCCGCGCCGCGCCGCTCCGCTCCACGCACTGCGGCGCCTCCGAGCGCCCCCCCCCCCGCCCCCCTCCACCGCCCGTGTGCCGCGGGCGCGCCGCACGCCGGCTGCGTTTGCTCCGCGAAGGGCAGCCGCGCGTTCGGGATGCGGCGCTCGCGGCGCTGTAGCAGTGGAGCAGGCCCCCCGACGGCGCGGACAGGCTCCCCGGGGGGTGCACGCCATGCAGGCCACCTTCGGCGCTCGATACTCATAAACGCTACATTTTTCGTCGAATGGAATGTTCTCCGTGTCTGAATTGAGTCGTTGGCTGAGCGCTGTGCGAGCCCGAGCTGCAAGGTATTTCCGTGAGTGAGAGGCCGCTGAGTGATGAGCTTGGAGAGGGAGAGAGAGGGACGAGAGAGGTGAGAGAGAAAAAGAGGGGCGGTGGCGCCGCGCAGGGCGTCGCGCCGTCGCATTCCGAGGCGCAGCGTGTGACGCACTGGGCGCGCGCCTGGCCTGGAGCCTCTGTGCTCGGCTCGTGCCGCCCGTGGCCTCCGCCCCCGCCCCCGCCCCCACCCCCACCCACCACATCGACCGCCCCTGGCGCCGCCCCGCGCCCCACTGCCCAGCGCAGCGCCCGGTGCCTCTGTACCACCGCGGCGCCCCCACCTCAACTGTATTGCCGGCTCTTTCACACGTTTCTGCTCACTCATATCGTTCTGTGATAGCCTTGCCTCCCTCGCCGCCTCTTCAGTCTGCTGCTGGTGCCCGCCGGGCCACGGAGCGGAGCAACGTGCCAGCTCATTTCGGACTTTCCAAACGAATAAGTGGCTTAGAACACAAACAATCCTTTTTCTGGTATTATATCTGTAGCGCACTCGGGAGGTTTTTATTCGGTACGAGGTGACGACTACAAAATGTGCATACCATGCCTTAAACATTTCTTTCTGTTCGACGTACATCGGTAGAAATCAATATATTTTTAACAGAATAGAAGCAATCATCCTTGGACGCACTGTTCTTCACATGCTTTTTTAAATATGTTTAAAACAGAAGAAATCCATCATGTACTCTTTTCCTTCCCTATGCACAAATTGAATACGGCAGCGCAATCCGGTCCGGTCTCTGTGGAAAAGTGGACGGTGTTATGCATCAACCGGCTAAGCGCCATTCTTGAAAAAAATGAGATATGGACGCCATCATTTGCATTGGACCATGTTCTAAGTGTACGGAAAAGTTTGGCGCCAAATCTGTAAAAATAGCCTTATAATTAATGAAAAATGTAAACGCCATCAGTCACATCCACGGATTTTATGTTTTGCAACAACCGGTTATAAACCTGTATCTTCAAATCTGCTGTTCTTAATTTCAGGTTTATGCAGGTAAGCGCCAGATATCCCACTCATGTTTGTGTGGCGCTTCAATGAATGAAATATATCTCAAAACTTGTATGATGTCGCATAGCCGGTTGATGCGGTTGATGAGTGCGGGTTTGCGTGGCGCGTGCGCGTCGCCCTCGGGGGCAGGCCCTTGCAGCCCCTCGCGCACCTGCTCCCCTCAGATCTTCTTCTCGCGGCCCCCTCCCGCCCGGCGCGAGGATGCGAGCGGATTAGAGGAGCCGCTTCCGCATTGGGGCTGCGTTTTTGCCTCGGGCGGCTGGCGGCGGAACGGCCGTTCCACCTCCTGCCCCTCCCGCTCCCCCTCCCCCCTCGTCCCTTCCTTTCGCGCTTCGCCGCCGCCAGCCCTACTTCTCACTCTTGTTGTGCTGCTTGTATTTTGCTCACAGTACCCCGCTTCACACTAGGCTCAAGTACTTGCATTCTTATCCCGGGAATATCGCAATACAAATCTGACGGACATATCTGACAAACAGCCACATTTATCGCGAAACACGCCCCACCGTCCTCACGCATGGTATGATTCTCTTATTCATTTTGCCACTTCGCGAGTCTTTTCGTAAGGAAAATAATAGGGCTAAGAGTGTAGTGAATAGTGCTCAAATGAAAAGAGGGCAGAGAGAAAGAACGAATCCACACGTGTCCAGAGATTGCAGCCCATCGGCCCAAATTGACGCGCCGACACCCTATTGAACAGCAGGACTGTGTGGTGGGGCGAGAAGGCAGG
>JAHLJT010008446.1:144912343-144939448 GCA_031308135.1 Acheta domesticus | reverse complement strand
GTGAATTTTTAAGGGGCAAATTTATTTTGTTTTTTTTTGGAGTTTTTATTCCCTGGTTAGAATTGGGTGGTTATTATCACAACCAGTAACAAACAAATATTGATAGTAGTAGAAAACACATTTGATGAAAAGGAACAATTCACAGCGATTAACAAGTAATGAAAAACCACGATTTCCGTTGAAGTAAGTTTTACAAGGGGTAATCATTATATCTTTTTCAGACATGAGTGAGACGAAGATACCTAATTTTCATAACTCGTACACAGTGTGAAACTATTTAAAACAAAATTTATACAATATGCGTGTATATGACATTATTATATAAACAGTTAAACATAATTTTATGCATTGCAAATAGAAGTGTTACTGTAAATATAAACATAATCATATACAATAAATATTTTTCGAATTTCTTTAATTTTCATATCTCCTCATATTTTAAACATGAATCATTTTTTTTGGATTTGGTGTTTCTTTTACGTTTTGGTTTTCGCAACGCCTTTCAGTGGGAAATGATTAAGACCTCCTGGTAACACTCATACCCTGCCTAGCAGACGCCACGCGCGTTACAGTAGCTGCAGCCCGACGCAACCATCGGCAGGGGTCGCCAACCAACACAAACGCTACGCAACAAACGATGCCGAGAGACAAAGGCGACTCTCGTGTATTTTTGTTAATTTCACAAGAGATTTCTTCGCAAAATCAAATTGTTTACGGATTAATTTTCATATTTCATTCTACGTTGTGAATATTCATTCATTTATGAGTGACAAGCATTCTAAAATTAAACATCTCTTCTGTATTAAAATTCCGTTAATGATATAATTGTGAAAGATTCATTATAACTACAAGGCAGATACATTTCGTAAATCGTCAGGAAATAGGAAAAGTAAGGAATTGTATTTATGTTATACTTTCAAGATTGAAAACCATAATACAAATATGCAAGCAATGCAATCATTATATTATTATTATCTGCAATCATTACTGCTATTTGAAAACGCTACTTCTTTCTATCCTTATACAGTGAATAAATACTCCCTTTTTTATTTAATTTAATGGATGAACCTGCGTTCTCTCATAGTGCATTGCGTAATCACATATACGTGTGTCTAAGCGAAGAATCTTTTCGATCTAATTACTGGTTTATTCAATGGACATTCCAACGATTACAGGAAGGGAAGAGAAGTTCACGAACGTGTGTTACGAAACTAGAACAGACCGTCTGCACGTGATGTACGCACTACGTCAACCTAATTGGCCGAAATATATAGTAAATCAAATTAACTGTAGCAGGTGGTACAATAAAAGATAAATTCTCCTTAGATGCCCCAGAAGATGCCACAGAATGCAGGAGAAACCTTGCATTTCCTCCTGCATTCTGGATATAAATTATTCTTCCTGAAAGGCCCAGGAGGATGCAGAAAAGACCTCACTTTACTCCATTCTACTCATGCTCAAAGAGCATTGTCGGGCGCCGTCAGCATATTGGAAGCTGTTTGAATTGGAATTCCTGCGCAACTCCAGCAGCCACTCTCCAAAGATCGGTTGACTTCCTGTATTTCAAAGTCGCGTGCTTATCCTTTCATTATTCTTTCAAGCTGTTCATTGTCGCACGGAGTCACTGTAGAAAGTAATTAAGACTATTCGTCCACAATAAACATTTTAAGAAGTGAGAATGATAGTCATTTGCAATTAAATAATGGCACATCCAAAATTCTGTGCATGCTTACGAATTATGCTTAAGGCTTTAACTGCTACAGGAATGGGCGGACTCAATACTGAAATATTAACTGTTCGTAGGTCTGTGACTTCCACTCTGTGTACACACAAAAATGTGTTTCTCAGGATTACGAGAAGCAACCTTTGCAACATGCACTGAGGATAGCGCCACTTGCAACATTTCCAACAAGCTGCATGCTATTTTCGTTCCTCTTTCAATTATGATGGTTATCGTCAAATATTATCACTGCAAACATACAAGCAGTGGGAGATAAGGAAACGCACAACAACACACTTCGGTTTATCTAACATACGAAAACTCAAGAGTTAGATGTAAAATGCAGAAGAAAGCACAGAATCGAGTCAATGGTAACGAGCGAAAAAAATACAGAAGTTCCTACAACATAAAATCTTATATAGATTTGAAATTGAGTGCAAGAGTAAGAAAGTTGTGGAATAATAAATGAATATGGTTAAGTAATAGAGGAATGGAAAGCCAACGAATTCAGTTTTCAATGGCGAAAACTTATTGAATTTTCAAACGACGATAACGTACTCAAAAAACACAATGCATATTTTCAAACGACAACTTGATTCAGAGACCAAGAATTGACGCTCCGCGAGACACAGCGAGGAGAGGGAGACTTTTTGGGGGGAGATCCCTCCAGAAGGCGTAGAATTTTTCTTTTTGTTCCTTAATTTCGCAAAACATTTGATTGATTCACGAACGTGTGTTACGAAACTAGAACAGACCGTCTGCACGTGATGTACGCACTACGTCAACCTAATTGGCCGAAATATATAGTAAATCAAATTAAACTGTAGCAGGTGGTACAATAAAGATAAATTCTCCTTAGATGCCCCAGAAGATGCCTCAGACAATACAACAAATATGTTTATTATTTAACAAAAATATATGACCGCTCCCCCCAAATGATAGTCTGGATCCGCTCCTGGAGGGTAGCCCGCAGAACACGGTGGCGCCGCTTCGCTCCAAAGCGCGAGGCGCGCGGCGCGGGGCGCACGGGGGCGCGGGGCGGCTGTGGCCACCGGAGCCGAAACGTGGGCCGGGCACGCGGCGATCTGCGGTCCGCTCGGCGACGCTGAGCGCGCAATTACGAGGGCAACAACGCGAGCGGCGATCCCGATCTCCGGGCCGGCGATAAAGGGCGAGCGGCGCGGAGCGGAGCGTTGTCACAGGCAACGCCGCCGCCGCGCCCCCAGCAGCAGCAGCAGCGCTCTCTCCGCACCCCGCTCCCCGCCGCCCGCGCGCGGCCGGTGGTCAGTCCACACAATGCGGCCTGTTGAGCGTGTCAAGTGGCGAGCGTCGCCCATGTGGCGGGGCGCGGACGCGGGCGCGGGGGCAGGAAGTGGCCCTGCTTTGACGACGCCGGCGCGCCGCAGACGACGTTGACGTTCGCGTCGGCGGCGGTGTCGCCGGCCGTGAACCGCCTCAGGCAACCCCGCGCTGCACGTGCAAACCGTTCGAGGAATCCGAACATGCCCGCCCCACCCGCCTCGCCCCGCGCGCCTGCTCGTTTTCCGACTGCGGGCGCCGCGCCACCTTCGCCGACACGGGGCGTATTAGCATAAGTAGGTGAATGGCATTTGCGAGGCGCCAAGGCACTTCTACGGAAACCACATGATACACTGCTAACACAGGATGTCGATCGTTTGGGCCCCGCAACAGGTTGTCATGCTTATGAATCCATTTCAGATTATTTAAAACAAAGTAGACTCGACTTCCTTTTAATTATATACGCAAGGATATTGTATGAATGCTGTACGTATTTTTAATTGTGCAAGTATATGAAGTTAAAATAAAGTTAATTTTAGTTATTAAGAAGAGACACTCCTCCCTAGCAGCTGAAGCTGCGAGGCAATGGATCAATATATCTCATTTGTAAAAATAAATTCCCGCCTCCCCAGGGCCACTGTGGAGGGAAAAGGGAAAGAAAAAAATATAAAAAATTACATACGTACAATCTCAGCCCTCTCCATTAGGCTGGTTTGCAAATGTTTCACAATGATACACAAGACATCCAGAAAAGGTAACCTGCTGAGTGTGAGAGTAGGGCTTTGGTAATCAAAAATTGTTATACATCATGTCACATTTTATAACATCTATGTTTATAAATAAACGCATTTTTAGGCAATGCCTATTTTAATCTGCCGCAGACACTAGAAATGAATATATTTCCTGGTTTTAGAATAGCAAGGAACAATATTTATTGAGCATAAAACGCTTATTGCACTATTAGACCCAACAAATAATTAATCTCCCTGGACAAGCCTAAAACTGTGAGTTTGGCATAATTTAATTAAACAAATTAAATAAAAATCCAAATTACTCCAGGCTACGCTCTACAGAAGAGGAAAATTCATTTTGCAGAATTCTCATTCCAATATTAAAATATACACATCATAAATACTGATTTATAAATATCATTTTATACTTATAAAAAGACATTGATATTTTATTATTTAAATTTCTAGTTCCGTCCTTTCTACAGTACGTGCTAATGCTTTTAACAAAATCGACTGAAATAAAATACTAATATTACAGCTATAACATCCCTCATCCCTATCCAAGGCAAAAGCCTCCCACTCTCTGGTAGGGTAGCTCATAAAATAAAATCGCTCGACGACGGCGTATAAGTAGATGTTGGTAAGTATATAAGAGCTAAACTCGGATACCGTCAGACCAATATCCATGAAAGTTGGCACTTCTACTTCTTTTTTAACCGAGTGGGTTTATGTGTTGTTAAATCTGTTGCAACTCCATTACATGGTGCTGTAGAACAAAACTAAATATTTACGTCAAATGCAACCCGCAAAACATTCGGTACGATTTTGAATCTATATCCTTAGTAACTCCTAAACGATGCGTTCTATGGCCTTAAAAACTACAATTTTGAGGCCCAAGGCCTCAAAGAAACGTTTCGTACATCGTAATCTGCACTATGAAACCTTGAGTAGCAAATTCTCAGAACCGTTTCATAGCTTCACTCCGTCAGATATGAGATAATTTTTTACATATAAGAGGAAGCAATTTTAAAACCATGAGAGAATACAGTCGTTCTGCATTACAAAGCCCCATATGCAGCATTCACTCTGCCAATTGCTTCCAGAGAATGTTCCTGCATGAATAGATGTTGTAGAGGAAGACCCAACGCGGCGCGTTTGTATGATAAATGCACAATGAAGCAAATTGATTCTTACAATGCTCTCATTTCTTCTGCTCAATATCGTGACCATGAGCATCCAGTCAGTGATTATTTTAAACGGGAGACTGCTTGCCTTGTTGGGGATGTCAATAAGATGGTTCGTGCTAGAGGCTATCACGTGTCTGCGTGGTTCAAGTGACCACGTCATCATCGTGTGGAATTCTGAGTATTCCAACGAACGTGATCGAAACAAATTCATTCACAGTACTATATCAACGAAACCACCCCGACGCGTACGAACATCGAAACTTATGGATTCCGAAGAAAGTAAAATGAGAACAGGCATATATTATTGGATAAAAAGAAGTCATTTCATGATCCTTATAATTTTCAGTGTTCGGTTTATCATTCTAGTTCATTAACATATCACCGAATGTGAAGATCATCGCAACGGGGCAACCTAGCAACATTTATTCTTTAAATTATACAGAGATGTTTGATAGAACCTCACATTGCACACCGTATGCCTATAATTTGAAACATTTCGCGTACTGTCCGTAATGGTCCTTTAGCTAAATCATTTCGTAAGTTTTACTCAAGTATCTATACCCTACCACAAAACAAGCCGCTTAGCAAATTCTGAATAAGGAAACACGTATCTTTTATCCGAAAATTTAAAAAAAAAATTCAAATACCATAAACATCAGTACCAAAAATTTCATAGGCTCACAAACTGAATGTTTCCATAATTATTTCTCATAAAATGTTGGTGGAGGAATGGCTTGATCTGCATGTACCACCGGCGCCCAGTCGGCGAAAGAAGCCAAGCCAATGAGGCAGCGATCCCTATCGCGCGCAGCGGCCGAGGCTCCCGCCGTTCCCGGGGCCGTCGCCGTCCATCGCCCAGCGCAGGGCTCCGCCGCGGCCGCGACCTCCGCGCGGACAAAAGTCATCTGTTGCGCCGCTGGGTACATACAATGCTGAATGCCTTCGAGAGACGATGGTAATGCTTTTTCCGTAAAAGCAAAGACGACAGCGCCGAGAAACCTGTATTAGTTGGAAGGAAAATAATAGAAGTGGGAATACCGCTACCAGCTACGGCGAAGGGGGCACTTCTGCGAAGTCCCCCAACGGCCGAGGCACGCACTGCTACCGGGCGCGGCCCTGCGCGGCCACTCAGCCGCTCAGGCCACGGCTCCGGCGCGCGCCAATGCGCAGGCGATCCATCTGACGCTCTCTGGAATTCCAATAATGAAACGTTTTCAATCGCTCTAATCGGAATCTCTTAGCGATACTAAAGCAAAATGTCGACAACACCGCGGACGAAGAAAACTTCCCCAAACAAAATAATCGAGAAAGTGTCGTCCAAATAACATCAATATCATGGGTAATAAATCGTTTATGTCCTTAAATATCAAAATAAAATTAGTTACATGAAAGAATTTTACGTGGTAGAAATTTAAAACCATTCGAAAGTTTACAGGAGAGCAAGGGAAATAGTTATTTTACAAGAAGTAGTTTAGATTAAACCTGTTCAAATGACCTCTTCAATGAAGCGGTCACCTCCATTAATGACAATTTTTCGAGGAATCGAGAGATTTTTTAGTACGCCCCTGCAAATAATCTGTCACCTGTGCTAGCGGCCAACGACTACGATACTTTCATAGTGTCTCTCGGGGACCCACAGCCCCGCACGTCGTCCTAGGTTAGTCCCCGCGTTGACAAGTAACGGCGCATCGCCCACGATTTTTTATTATTTATTAATTTATTTCACGCCAAACGGTTAAAAACCGTGCTACGGGGAGAAGTGCACGTTTCTTAATTCCGTGCACGTTTTCTTAATTCTGGGATCCCCATCCTGAATGGTGGCGGCGATGGTGAAACGGTTATCGGACTGTTATACTCATGTTCGCGGGTTCAAACCCTATGGAAGCCATGGATTTTTAGGGGCGAAGGAGGCGACGTAAAGCCGGCTGTCCCATGTTAGTAGATTTACTGCATGTAAAGATGCTCAAGCCTAAATGATGCCTCTGAGCAAAATTCAAAATCGCCTATTTCGTCGCCCACGGAATATCTTCTTTCTCCGATAGTTGGTGAAAGGAGCATAGCGAAATTTGCGTGGTCAGTCGGAAGAGCGGGCCTCGTGGCCTGAGTCTCGCCACGTAAAATAAGGTAATTCAATTCAATAAATCATATACATGATGAATTCTGAACATAGAAAGAAATGGACATTTTGGGAAGAATTGTTAACAAAATATTCGTTCGGATGTAATAAAATATATTTTCAAAGGCAAATCAGCTATAGATTTGGGCTCATGTGCTTCATGAAGGAATAATACTTCCTGCAGCGACAACATGGAGAACGATAATTTGAAAAACTATATTTCCCACTGAATTCTACAAGACGTGCACAGATAATGAAGTTACGACATTAAGTCCTTACGACAATCAACTTTCATTTATTGAGACACAACCGAAGTAGTCACGATCAACCCTCAGGAGGATAAAACAGTACTGATACTTCCAGGATTGCCACAAACAAGAATTGCAAGATGCAAGTTTGCATCGTATTCGCTCTTGGTCAATTCTGAGATCAATACCAACAGGATTGCCGCGAGAGTTGAGATCTGAAATAGCATAAAATTTGCATTCAAACACAAGAAAGAATACGAAAAAACATGAAGTAGAAGTTCTAGGAAAGAAAACTAACAAGACAAGATAAGAAATTTGGACCGCAAAGCACGCCACGCATGCAAGAAAACAGTAGTACGAAAATCACATTGTTTGCAAATATAATGTGTATAATTGTAACACTGAACTTTACACATACATTCTTAAATTAACATTTTCCATGAGTCAATGTAGATGAACTTCTTTGCGCAATCTGAAAGAAGGCAGCGCACGTCTGGTGAGCGCTCACAATTCACTTCACAATGAAGGCGAGCGTGGTCGATGATCGTTTCTGTGCACTGTCAGTGAATAACGAATTTTAAATATGCGGCCAAATGATATGTCCATATTGTGAAAAAATAATGTTCAAAAACAAGTATATTTCTGAAAAATTGCACCAAAATTATCTTTTATAATTAGTTAAGCTACGAAAATAACAAATAATAAACCTTTTGGCGGCGTATGTGTAGCATTTTCAGAAGTAGGCCATTGCCATCCCTAGGTGGCGACCTTGACTCCTGGCCGTCCAGGGGGGAAGATGGTCCGCTCCCCCTCCTTCCAGCGCCATTATCAGCATCCGGAAGCGACCTCGGCACGCGCCTACCGGGGCGGCCCTCCTCGCCCTACCGCCCTTTCCAAGAAGGGGAGGCCGGTCGCCCTCCCTATCTCCTCCTCCTGCCCTCTGCACGTGCCCAACACGGGCCGCAAAAGGCATCGGGGGACACTTCCGGCTGAAGAGCGCTTTTGGACGTAACACACTTACGGAACACGTTGGACCGTACATTTCATCGCTCTCTTCATTTTCAAGAAAGGATCTTCAAACATTATTGCACCTATCAACATTATTTCTGGAAATACAAAAGAGTTCCTAATATTTATGAGAGAAATATCTTCCTATACATCACAACGTTGGAGAATACGCACTTCAACCCTGCAGGCCATGCCCTGAGCCCAGAGTCCCGCTGGAATACGAGTGTTTTCCGAGGAACGTCGAGGGATTCCTCACTCCGAATGAGTATTCCTCACTATTGCGTAGGTCATTATGATGCCAGAGCCTAAACCTTGTGGCCATGCCTGGAAATGGAAGAATGAACTGGATAGGAAGATGGGTGCGAAGGCATGGTGTAAAAGATGTTGGGCAGGTGGTGGAATGCGGGAGAGGAAACGGGAGACCCCCAAGAAAACCTGCGGCGAATTGGCCTTGTCCACGACACGGAAGGTCCTCGATGTGCAGGCGCACAGTGCTCCCGCTGGGGCTGCTCCTTGCGGAGTCAGGGCGAGTGACAGGTGGAGGGGGCGTGGTCAAAGGGCTCCCCCACAAGGGGCCACGCCCTGCGTCGGGACGCACTCGCGCTGTATTCAGGGAATGCAGCCGAACAGGCGCAAGTGCCGGCGGCCGTTTCCGCGACTCGCAGAATGGCAAGAATGCGCACGGGCGGGAGCGAGAGCGTGGCAGGACGGGACGGGGCGGGGCGGGGCGGGGAGGGGGCGGGGCGGGCGGGCCGCACGCGGAGGCGGGGACGCGCGCCCCGGCGCGGAGGGGAGCTGGCAGCGGCGGCCGGCCAGAGGTCGATGAGCGCGGCGCCGCCGACATACATCGCGCCATCCAGCGAGGTGGGCGAGGCGAGGCGAGGCGGTGGCCGCGGGCGGGGCGCGAGGCGACGAGCGGCGGCGAAGAAACAGACATGGTGACGCGAGTCGGGGGCGGTCGCCGAGGGTGGGGCGATCAGTGTGGGTTGCGCCCCCCGCCCCCAACGCCCCTACACGACGCAGAGCCGGTTTGAGCGGCGACGGCAGCGCGGCCTCCCCCCCCCAGCGCGCAGGCGAACCTGCAATGGCGCTGCGCGGCGGGGCGGTTCGGTCTCGGGCCTCGCGCAGCCCAGCGCACCAGCACCAGCCCTCCCGCCCCGCCCCCGCACACGGAAGCTTTACAACGAATCCATTGGCCCAAGTTGGATTTTTCAAAAATAACGCTACAGTAATTAACTCGTATTAAACGAAAATTAGCCAATATGTTCGAGAGGTTACGTGGAAATAACAACGTGGTAAATGATGTATTTCAAAGAGTGCGTTTTGTCAATAGTTTTTACCGCTAAGAAATACCTAAACGAAGTGAATACGAAATCAGCAGGCGGAAGTAATTTACAAAACGTATTTCCTCGTTTTAACACGATTACCTTTAATTTTTCGATATTCTACCTTAATGATAAAATTCGATATCCTTAAATGACATTCGATATTCTACCTACATGATAAAATAATCAAAAAATAATCAGAAAGATACCAGAATATGTAGTTGAAGTCAGTGAAAAGGAAATATGCGCTAGTGACAATCGAAGTGTTCAGAAACAGGGCAGTTCAGCTCGAATCGCAAGAAATTAACAGCCATGGAAACGACTGAAAAACAAATGTTTCGATCATCAATTCGACTGAATAGTCCACTAAATAAATGTTATGAATAGAGATCCGACGGCATATTATGCCTGCAACTACCAGAAATAATGCCACCCAAATATTAACAGCGACAAAACACGAACAAACATTCTGGGAGCAGAAATACGATACATTACTCTTGTATAATGAACTGTACCTCAGAAACCTTTGCATTTCATGTGACCGAGCGGTTGGGAAATGAAACGCCATGAATCGTTTGAATTTTATCCTTTGATCAGCAAATGCACAAAATACGCGTGTCAGACAAACAATTTCAAGAGCCGTCGCTTGGAAATGAAAACAGCCAAATGGGAATCCGGCGCAAGGAGGCGGGGCCCCTGTCACCGGCCACTGGCGCAGTTGCCGCCGCTTCGCACTGGCGACGCGACATCGACAACGAAACATCCATGTTCAAAATTAAAACATCGCCCAAAAACCATCGATGTTTTGAAGGTGCTTTAGTTTCTTCTAACCTTTTTCGGCGCAACAAAATATAATTTAACAGTTGCCGGCACATTAATTTATAATTACAATATATTTGCACACAAGTTTTAAAAAAAGCTTAAGTGCGAAATACGTGAAAAAAATGCAGAAAATACCAGGGCATTAACATCGTCTCGGGTAACGGATAGTAGTCTGCTCGTAGGTAATATAAATAGCATTCGTGTGGTTCGAACACAAACACAGTGGTACCATGAGTTACTATTCCATATTATAATTTTTACAAATATGTGATTATGAGCATTTTTCATTCACGAACAAAACATTGAAAACGTAAAAACATCAATCCCAAAATATCATTGTTTAAAAAACATCGGCTTCAATACATCAACGATTAAAACATGGATATTTTTAGAGAAACGTCGATGTTTCCAAAACATCGACATGATGTCGCATCCCTCCTTGGCACTGGCCGCCGCGCCGGGTATAAATGAACGCGCTTTCCCGGGAAGCGGCGCGTGCAGCCACGACATGAACGTTCGCAGAAGCGTCACGTTGCCACGGCGTCTGGCGACACCGCCTCCCTTCAATCAAGAGAGCACATTTTTTTTGCCCGCCCGAAAGCCCGACACGAGAGAGGATGGAACCGAACGGGGCGGGCAAGGCGAGAGGAACGGCGAGTGGAGAGGGCGACGGAGGCTACGGAGGGAAAGCCGATCGGCTTCGTTTCAGAAAGTAGCAAATGCGGCGTGCGGTGATGAGCTCCGGCTCCTCCCCCTCGACTGAAGCATACCACCCCACCCGGCAGCGAGCACAAGGCGTAAAACGCAAAGGAACGCATCTTACGATTAACATGCGACACGGAACCTTAAAAGAAAAACACGCTACTTAAACAAGTAATGTATTCTCGAGTAAAGCGATCCACAAGGGATAATACCTTACCGTGCGGAGCGTAACTTTTCAGAATAGTAAATGAACGTCCCACGTTAACAATTCGTTTCCTCACGGTTACCGGGAAACAGGTAAACCTCGAGGAAAACGGTGCATATGTGTACTCGACGCGCGTAAAGACGCGAGTAAATGTTCTACGCGTTACATAAGAGCGAGCGCGGCTTTCGGCGCCGAAAGCCTATCGGGAGGTGTAAATGAAGCGCCGTGGGGCGTGTGGGCGAAGGCAGTCACCCTGCGGGTAGAAAGCCGCTTCGCACGAAGGCTGCGCGCTGGGCCCACGGGCAGGCACGAGGGATGCGACATCCCTGTCGATGTTTTAGTAGAAACATCGATGTGTTAACGCCTTTTTTTAACATCGATGTTTTGTGATAGATGTTTTTCAATTTCCCGATGTTTTGTTTCTGAAAGAAAAATTCCCATCATCACAATTCTGAAAAAAATTTAAAGATGAAATATAACTCATGGTAACCTGTTAGTTCATGTGTTGGAACCAAACGAACGCTGGTTATACTTTTATTGACCAATCTCTCTCACCCGAGATGACCGCCATGCATGTATTTCCTCTTTCTTCATATTCATTTCGCACATTATGAAGTGGTTAACAAATGCGCTGTGGGCGTAGGATCTACTTCTTCTTCTGGTACCCTTCTTCGGCGAATTGTTAAACATGAACAATGTCAAATTAAATTTTGTTGCACATGAATTTCATGTTGAAGGTTACTAAGCCAGCGTGAAAACATCGATGTTTTGTCATGGATGTCGCATCACTAGCAGGCAGGCGGCGCGGCGGCCAACGGAGTCCCCGCGCCCTCAGGCACAACACCGCAGTAGGAGATCCCGGCACTCGCGGAGAGGGTCCTATTGTTCGGGGCAACAACCCTTCTCTCTCCGGAAGGTCCTAGGGTTCGCGTCTCGACGGTGGGCGAATTTCCGACCCTACTCTCTGAATCTGAATCAGTGAAATTGTCGCTTGATTCAATCAGTGAGAGTCGAAGTCACTGGTATCTTCAGTTGAAATGTGTAGTTTCGCTGACAATCAGCGAAAATGCGAACCTTTTCATAATGACCGCCAGCATTTCACTGGTCGTCAGTGGTAAAAGTGCCGCGCCACCATCGCTCACTGATCGTTCAGTCGTTCACGTGCTGCTGTTTTCACATATTTCACTGATCCAAACAGTGAAGTTTCACTGATTCAAAAAGTGGACCCGATGTTCACTCATTTGTTCAGTTCAATTCGCTGATTGTCAGTGGCAGGGTTATAACCGACACCATCAGCGAATAGTCACTGTCAATCAGTAGTTTTTCACTGATTCAGACTGAGAAAGTAGCTGCACAGTTACGTCGAATTCATCCGCTGTCTGAAGGAGAAGCCGGCAACGGACCGCGCACGATCTCCTCACTTCCATTTCATTGACTCCTTCCCTCCCCTTCCATACGCACGTTCTTACACTGACTACTCCACCACACATGTAGAGGAGACGAATCGGGAACTCAGAGAGTGCCCCATCTTCAGTAGTGCTCTGCTGGCGGAGACACCAAATGGGGAAATCCTCCGCACGCCGACGTGTAGTCCATTCCGGGAGGGGAGGAACACCACCACCTCTCGGGGTAAAACATTCACTGCATGAACGGGATAATGACCAAAGCACTTGACGTCCCGGATAACGAAAGTAATCAATCAACGGAGATGCGCAGCACAAGATCTGAGCTCGAAGTCCACATAGCGCATCGCGAAGGTCACGAACTCGGCAACAAATCCTAGGATGCGGCGTTTCCAGGACTAGAGAGATCCGCGGAGTTCCTAGTGTGGCTCAGCCAACGAAAAGTTGAGCTAACAACCGAGAGAGGCTTTAAAGAAACCAGACGCCGCCCAAACGAAAATATGAAGTTTCTGTTAGTTTGACTAAAAAAACAGTGGCAATTTTATGCCACTTTTTCGAAAATCCTTAAGCATTCGAACTAAACTACTTGATTAAGCAGTTTATTTCGTCCCCACGGGTAATGTAGCTGTCTGTTGAGACACAATGATAAAAGTTCTCGCGCATGACCCACGTACGTTCGCTACCACTAACAGAACGCTATGAGACGGTTTGTTAACGCAGCACGTTGGCGGAAGCAGCGTTCCTGGTACGTTCGCGCATGCGGAGAGACGAAGCCACGTGACCGTAGGGCACACGCTACTCAGCATGTACGTTATGCAAACCCTCACCATGCCACGGTGGGCATCGTCTAATGAAACGGCAGACGGGGAGAAGAGAACGTGCGGCCTGGAAGGTAGCGAGGGAGCGAGGGCCGGGCGACGATGGGTAAGAACGCGAGGCGTGCGTGGCGCCAGCGCGGCGCCGATTATGTGGGCCGCCTGTGAGAAAGCGAATGGCCGCGCGCCGCGGACGCGAGAGCGAGCCGAGGGCGGCGGCTGAGGGCAACACGCGAGACCCCCCCCCCAGAGGGCGTGCGCGTGGGCGTCGGGGCGGGGCGAGGGCGGGCGCCGCGGCACCGCCAGTCGAGGGCCGCAGGCTGCGCACCTCCCGCGGGCGCAGGGCGCAGGCGAGGGTGGGCGGAGGGCGGAAGGCAGGGGAACGCCGAGCAACAAAGACGCCAAACTCTAACCGCTAATCGATCCAGGTCCGCCATCGCTGTGCGCTACATGACTCCCAGGCACTTGGCAAAAAACAGGTTACACCAAAAGGAACACAGGAGAGAAGAAAGAAGCGCAAGGCATTTCGCATACCCAGCGGGAGTCTATTTGCAAGGGACAAGGGGAAACATCGCGAAGCCTCATGCTTAGTTTATACCTCAGGAAAGCTCGTTCATCCAACGACTGAACGTAAAACCTTGGCACGCACTAGGCGTTGGAACAAAAGGTACAGGCAACGTAAAGATGAATGGGAAGGATAAGGGGATAAGGAAGAAGTAGAAATAGGGAGCCGAAGGGAACGGAGAATGATAGAGGTAGCAGAAAAGAAATAGGAATACGAAGTGAAACAACAACAGGACTTGGAGTTCCAGGGAAAATAGGCACGGGGAAAGGTGAATGAGGGAAAACTGTTTATAACGTGATAATGTAACGAGAAATTCCTGCCAAGAGTCGAAGCATAAGAGCCAGGGACGGCGCCGGGGCGGGGAGCGGAGGCTGAGCGCAGGAAGCCTTTGGTGGCTTCATGAAGAGGTGGAGCCGCGCTCCCGCAGGCGGCCTTTGATGCCAGCGGCGAAGGCGATGGCGCCGCGGCGCCCTCACAGGACCCGCAAAGCGGCCCGCCCGGAACTAGCGGGGAAGGAATGTGACCGGGAGGGAGCGCGAGAGACGACCCCCGCCCGCGGGAAGGGGCGGGGCGGGGCGGCGCAGAGCCAGGCCGCCGGGAGATCATCCGAAGGAGGCTGCCAGCATTGGGCTGTCGCCCGGCCGGCAACCGCAAGCCCCGCGCGAGCGCCACTAATAGGGCCGATCGATAGCGCGGCCTCCGGGGCGTGGGGGCGGGGGACGGGGGCGGGGGCGGTGTTGGTGGGGGGCGAGCGCTGCGGCGGCGGCGGCGGCGGCGACAGGTGACAGAACGCGAAGGCGGAGAGAAGTGGCAGTGGGGGTGCACAGGACCTTGATTCGGATGCGGGAAGATGTTATCCCCGGACCTGTGCCACCTGCCACCGACTTGTGGGCTGCCTCTTCCCGAGCACGCTTCATCGCGCGGCTGAGCACCACATGCGCCACATTGGACGGAAATGGATGTGTTGTGTTGCCCGTAAGTAATTTAAGGTAATTTTCATTATAAATGCTATATAGCATTCCTAAATTAATGCCTAATGGAATGCTATATAGCATTCCATTTCCTATATAGCACTGTCTATTAATTTTTCTAAGAACAAGAAAAATAAACAAGAATTTTCTTTTTATTGCGCTGCAGGATTCTGGGATAGAACAGTTGTCAGGATTTCGAGGAACCTCACTGGCGTTGAACGGGCTTTAATTGAATTTACATCGTCTCCTACATTTAAATAAATGCCGGGAGACAAACGAGGGGATATGAAGGCAAACCCCGTACTCGTTATGTATCCTGCAATGAATCAAATAATTCAAATGAACGTAAAAATGTCTTCGCTATATTTTAAAGGAGAATAAATCGCAACGATTCCGTCAAATCCTCATCGTTCCTCTGCCACTGAAACATGACATTTTTGTCACTGAAAGTGACCCCCCATCGGGGTATGAAGTGTTCATAGCATCTCACGAGGAGGACGATCGTGTGCAGCGTGCACGCGCGATGGAGACATTTCACAGTGTCGCCGTAACAGCACGTGCTCCAAGACCTTTCTGAGAAGAAGGCGGCTTGTGAATGGGCGGGTTGCCGGAAGCCGACGCCGCAGCGCTTGTCGGCCACTTCTGGCGCCGGCCGAAGGGCGCGCCTCGGGTGTGCTATCGCGTTTCGCCGCCCACGGACGCCGCCCCCGCCCCCGCAATCGGAAATTTAAAGTCCCGCTCGCACCTCGCCCCGCGCCCATTAGCTAAGCGGCAATTCATCAGGCGGAGCGTGGCACGCGGCGGGGGGGCGGGGGACGGACGGTGTGCGGGCGGGGCGCGGGCGGGGAGTGGGCGGGGCGTGGGGGGGCGCGCGCGGGCGGGGCGCGGGGGGTGGGTGCGAGCGGGGTGCGGGCGGGACGCGTCCGGTGCCGCGTAGAGCCAGTCCCGCGTCGAGGTGGGAAGCGGCGGCGGCGTGCCGCGCGTCCCGGCCTCCAAGAACTAGGGATGCGACATTGTTGTCGATGTTTTCAGAACATCGATGTTTTTTTATATAATCAATCGATGTATTTAACATCGATATTTTGAAGCTGATGTTTTTCGACATCGATGTTGTGTGATCAATGTTTTTTTTCGAGGTTGAGGTTAAATGAAAAAAGTACCGTCATAAGAAAATTCAATAATAATTTTCAGGTATCCATAAATTGAATCTTCGTCAGGCCAATGTAACAAAGAGGGAAAAATAAATAAAATCGAATTTTATTTATTTTTCCCTCATACAATTTAAAACATATTTTGAATTTGAGGGGTACATTTCATAACGCCTTTGCATGATATTCAAAATTTTCTCAAAAATGACTGCAAAATTTTGATTATACCTCTTTCAGAAATGGCGCAAAAGACAATAAGGTGCACATCTCATTTTCATTAAAAAGCTCGAAAAATAAGAATTTTCGAAAACTGCAAAAAAATAACATTAC
Organism: Acheta domesticus; assembly: GCA_031308135.1. Lineage (NCBI taxonomy): Eukaryota > Metazoa > Arthropoda > Insecta > Orthoptera > Gryllidae > Acheta > Acheta domesticus. The sequence goes on along the minus strand of JAHLJT010008446.1, from coordinate 144,922,853 downwards.
CAAACTACCATGTTGATCATAGAAACTTTTTATCTCAATGAAATCTGTTCTTCATTATTAGATCTACAAATAAGGACATGTACAATTTTAATATGAGTATTATGGAGTAATTTTTGCAAATCCTGGAAAATAGAAATTTTTGGAATATTTATTTGAAGACTTGTTGTAATTATGACAAGATAAATTTTTAAATTTGTTTCTGAAAAACTGGTTCGTCTGTCTCTTAAGATAAATGGGCATGCCAGTCCGCATGCATTGTTCCTATGTTGCTGATATTAACTCTTATATTGGTAGGCCTACTGACGACTAACGAGCACATTGTGCTGTGATGCCCTTGGGTAGGCTCTCGCTTACTGGAAAACGATTCCTGACAGATAAGTAAACTACGAGCTATCAAGGGTTTATATTTCACTCAAGCCCGAGACACTGAATGCGACGACCCACGCCCCCTCGCCCGAAATCCAACCTTATCTTTGGTCGCGCACGTGCTACAAGCAAAATACACTAATACATACATCCGTTGGCAGCTGTTTGAGGATATTCACTTCTTTACGGAGCTGGGGAGCTGTTCCATGAACCACGATAACTATAAATCATAATGCACAAATTTTAAGAAGTTTGATTTTAATAAATTGTTGCCATTTTCCCTTACTTTTTCAAAAATTATGCCAAATATGTGGAAAAAACGCAGTAACGGTAAAATATGGCACATTATGTAAAAATGCTCAAAATAAAGTTCGTCAAGAATGCTCTAAATGAGCATATTCGTTCAGATATGTGATCATTTTCCAAGGAACAACAAGCAAAATTTGCATTTGCATACAAATCCGGCCTCTATATTTGGGTTTTTATTTCTTGGCGCGTAGGCGCGTAGGCGTAGGCGTAGATATTCACGATGGAATATCTCACGGTATTTCGTATCGTTCTCGGCGTGCCGCTAGGAGTCGCATGATCGCGACTGTATCGAGCAATGGTGGCAATCATGCGTCTCCTGGCGGCACGACCAAGAACGACACGAAATATCATGAGACAAGCCCCCACGCGCCAAGAAATAAAAACACAAGTATAGTAATGATTTTTACAACTGATGTCTGGAATGTGTGAATATGAACAGAAATTGCAGTATTAAAATATTACGTAACTGTTATTAATGTGAGAAAGCATCAGCTGTTGTAGCACCATTAGTTCATAGTGCAAGAAGACCGCTGCCACAAAAGAAACCAATACTGTATCCAAAAGCAATATGGCTGGTGGTATGATTTCATTAATCGTCGTAGTTCATCATGAACAGTACACTGCGATTTTCGTAGCTGTGCCCCTGACAGGAATCAGCTGTTGACGGTTTCATCCAATCGGGAGCTTGAATGTCACCATAGCGACGTCATTGTAGCGAAATATATGCTCCCGATTGGATGACAGCGAAACAGCTGATTCCTGTCAGGGGCAAAGTTACAAAAATCGCACTATAAAGAAACTATAATAGTATCACAATACCATGAGCTAGTTGTATACTAAGACAATCGTAGTGACGTGTCGTTACTTCACATACTCGAAAACGTTGCTTGATTAAGCAAGAAATGCTAACCAACTCTTGAATGAACGTGATGCACCCCTTCCCCTCGTCCTCATCCAATGTTAGCTGCACGTGTGAATGGCGGTGTCCGGGGGAAGGGTTACGCAGCCGTTACAATCAAGCGATACAGTTTCATCCTTTCACGCTGACCTTGAGGATATTGATTTTGCGCGTGGGTGTGCGGCGCTTGTCGGTTGTAAAAAATGAGCGTCAATGCGGCCAAGGTAGGCAGGAATCCCAAACGATAAAAGTAAAATGATTATGCCTACGCACATGAATTGCCCAGCGTTGGCAGGCTGTTATTACTCGCAATCCTCTATGATGCCGGAAAATGAATTGATACTATGAATAGTATATTCCCGCCTTACGCTCTACTGATCCTCTCTGGTCTGTACTGCCACGTCCCTTCGCCGTCCCGCCCGACCTCACCCTGCTCCATTCCACATACCCACCTCCACCTGCCCCTTCTCACCCCGCCCAGACCCGCCTGGCTTTGCTTCTGGCCCCACCCCGCACCGAACGGCCGTATTTGATATGATTGAAATCACAGACACGCACAGATTTTATTTACAGAGATAAGGTAAGATTGCAAGCTTACAACGTTAGCGTTAATTTCGAAAAAAAATATAGGAAAGATGCAAACCCCATTGATATTCAGGACGCCATAGAATAACTATCTAAGCTATTCATCAATCACAAAGAGAACAATCAAAATTAAAACGCGGTACCATACGTCAACTTGTAATGCCCAGCCTCTGCAAGATATCATCCGTCGTAGGCACGAGGCAGAACACTGAACATTCTGCAGGTAAACCATTTTACATTTACATTGCATCCGTTTCGCTGATGACGTATCAATCTTAGTAGACACTCCCAAAACTATAAACATATACTTCTGAAATGAAATATTCACTACAAAACCTATTTTATTTTACATTTTATTATTTTTAATAATACATTCTAAGAAAACCAAACTCATGGTGTTTATGAAAGATAATAGGGAAAACGTTATAAAGAAGTGTAGCATACAAATTAATAAAAGTGAGAAATGTTCTGATTGACATAGGGCTGCATTATCACAGGTGACAAAATAAGGCAATAGAAAGCAAAAGAGAAGAAATCTCATCATAACCTATCTTTGTAATGTCTAGCTAGAGAACTGAATTATTTTGAAGAAAAAAGATTATAATGGAATATGTACTAAATAATTTCAGAAGTGTCACCCAGATAGCGTACGCAATGAACTCTGCAATGATATCTAGAGTACGTTTACAATGTTATGCAGAAAAAGACACTCACGAGCTCATCCAGAAGTACGTACGTAGAAGTCATATACGAGCATGTAACTAAATTTTCAGACAGACAATTTTGTCTGAACCTAAATACTTTCCTAGTATTTACAACTCAAAACAATTGATTAAATGGATAATTAAATAATTAATTATATTCAAGAACTAATTACTAAGGGCCTAAACGTTATCTTTAAATTAAAATGTTTCTTTAACCATGTTTCTGGAATGTAATTCCAGAAGCATAAATTAATTGTTGTTTAAATTGTTCCAGAAGCATATGAAGTAACATTTTCCATATAAAAATAAAGGCTAAGAATACGAAACTGCTGATAATCGAAGGTAATAGGGTAAACATAATCCTGCTTGACACATAAATTGAACAGACGGTAAAAATGCTGAAAGACTTATGTGAAAAGAATGTGTAACAAATATTTACTGATGCCAAATCACTAATGCCGTTATTTATAAAAGCATAAATTTTGGTTGGACGTTTCCGTCATGAACATACTAGAATATGAAGTGAGAAGCATATTTTATTCACTCTATGCAACTGAAAATCCCTCTTGTCTAAGGTAATATTGTTTGCTATCTACATAATAAAATGATAACTGAGTTCTTCATATCACCAAGATGATAGATAATAATACTGGTTTTGTGGAACAATGCTTTCCTTGAATCTTCGTAGTAGCGTCAGTCCTTTATCGTGAATATACTTTCCTCGAAAATACTGAAGTTAACAAGGAACGAAACAATATAACACAGTATTTTAACAAGAAATGTTATCACCGATGTTACTTTGCGTACATCACACGCCATACTGTGCTGCACTAATCCATTACACTACGAATATTTTACAACTTTTAGTACAGTTATACTGCTCCAAATGCAGAATATGAGACAAAATGTAAGATTCTAAATCAAATTATGGCTCCAGGCAGAGTACCTTGTTACAAACTACAGACCATAACCCTGAACTGCGATTTTTAAGGATGTAATACTAAGTTTGGTGATTCTAACTACAATATTTTTACACAGCACGAGAATTATCATCGTGTTTAGAACAATTACCACTAAAGTGGATTAGGAATAGAGTTGTACTGCAATTAATACTGCTGTCTTTAATAACCATTGAATTTCTACCACAGACGAGATATCATGCCAGGTAGCAACATTAACTTTCAAATGAGGTTCACTTGATTGCAAATGAACTCTTCAAGGCAGACAGAACCGGCATTCGAGTTTCGTGCAAGGTGAGTTAGATGCAGAAAAGCACAAGAAACAGGATTTAAAAAGCCGTCTTCCGGTAATATTTCTTTAGGCAAGGGAAAGAAACGTTGACGAGAAAAGCCGTTTACTACTTTCTGAGGAGTTTCCAAGGAGCTGCAGCTTTTGCTTCGAACTTTTGAAATTACTTACTAGAGTCACCTGCCCTCTTGCCACATTTCCGAAGCAAGAAGTAGAGCCCATCAAATGTTTAGCATTTACATCCCAACTTCGAATTCTTGGTACTCCATTGCCGATTTATATTTTTGAATAATCAAATCAATCACACCAATCTAACTGGAATGACACTGTACAAGATAAAAGTTTCTAATCTAATCTGATAGTAAGAGAAAGAAGAGATACGGAAACATGGCGTTTTACGTTAATGTACCAACCAGTATGTAGAAATGAAGGTTACGATCTTTTACATATTGTTAAATATCAACAAGAAGTATTCTCACGTCAAGATTTAAATATTTAAATAATTCGTGCCAATCGGAAGTGCATCAAAATCAATACAAAATGGACCAGAAAACATACTGTAACATTTTTTATCACATAAGAAAACATTTAATTATATACAATGTCACCCCCAAAACATAGTGGAATGAATTGCAGAATCTTGAATTTTCAGATAACATATTCTGCTCTTTTCACGACGCATCATAAGATTTAAGTATTGCAATGGTTCGAATAAGATTTGGATTTTTTAACCCTTGCTGTAGAGAACGTTACAGCATACAGTATACGGGAAATTAATTTTTTTGAGACAGATCTTACTCCGCGACATTAGGGTAATCTATGGCTGTATGAAGAGTACAATTAAACTCATACAAATATATATACATATATGTCGCATATATATACACATATATAAGGCGTATGTATGTATATATAACGTCATTACAATGCGCTTCCAAACAGGTGCATGTGCGATAAAAACGTAATACTACGCCTCAATAAAATTGCGCCTACTGCGCAATGAAAAATTAATTTCGAAGAAAAGAATCTATGATGGATTAAGCGCACCGAATTCAAATCATCCAAGTTGAATAAGCTTGCACAGGGTTTTTATCGTCTAAAGGAGAGGGAGATACAGTATAAAATAACAAGTGAACATACAATTCACTGCGTTAAAACAAGTGAAATTGTTGGGCTCGCAAAGGCCACCATTACACACTGAATACATGAACGACTCCATGCCCGTAAACAAGTCCATCGACGGAATGGTTCCCATGAGCGTCCGTGGGGACACTGCTCCAATAACGTGAAGCTGGGCACTCCCTCGGCCCTCGCTGCACTTCCCCCACAAAGAGAGCAGGTCGTTAAATGCAGGCGGGAGGATCTGGGGGCCTAAGGGCTGGGAGAGCGGGGGGGGGGCGCGAGAGCCGACGCGCCCTGGAATGTCCGTCCATCCGCGAGGGCGCCCGGGGCGAGCGCAATGCCACCCGCTTGGCCTCACGCGAGGGAACGGGCCGTCGGACGCGGCTGGCCGCTCCACGCCGCACCTCGCCCGGCGGAATACGCGGTTTCTTCTCTCGCGGCAAAAAGCGGTTCGAATTCGTGCAAACAACTTTCCCGCAATTATGACACACGACACTTCCATAATTATATCAGTTTTAAAATAACATTCAAATCGGAGCAATCAATTTCTGCGTGAAACAACCACGCCGACCACAATTCGACATCCACACTTGGCCGCGGCAATTGCTATTTGGCATATTTTATGAGGCTGCGAGGGCAACTTTGCATCCGGGAACACGCAAAGCCTGAACGCGCACGCTGCCTCGCCAATGCCGCCGCCGCGACGGCTCAGCCGCTCGACTTCTTCCCCCGCAAGAGCTACTTGGGCACAGAAGCTGTTTATTACTGTCACGACGTCCGGCGTTCGCATCGACAGCTGGCGTTTGCGCCCACGCCAAAAACGCTACGTAGCGCTTCCTTCCCCTATTTTTTTTACACGGCACAGAACTGCATCAGGGATGCTGTACTCTTAAATATTTTAGAAGTTCGTCATGCATGTGTTTATACATAGGCATGTGTTTCAGTTGCACTTCAAACGAATTTTCATTTTTTACCAACTATTTTAATGGAGAGCACAAATGATTTGGAAAGCACTTGTTCAAATCCGTCCTAACGAGAAAGAATGCATAAACAAGAAAGGTAAATGAAATAAAAATTGTCCTTTCTTCTCCTTCTTTCACACCATAATATGTACTCCTGATCCAAATGTTCACTTTCCAAAACACAGAATATAAAATAAATGAACCTATTTTCTGCAATTATAAGACCAATATTACTTTAACGCGGCTTGCCATTTGGTCACGTGATAAAAACATGTGACCAAATGGAGAGGGGGAAGGAACGATCTCGATGCGTTGAGCGGACACGTTGGCGAAATGCAAAACGAAGCCCCACCGCGGCCAGCCCTTGTTTCGCTTGTAGTGGATACAAGTGGTTCGCGTCAGGTAACCCCGCCCACAATTCCGCAAAGCGCACGAGGCAGCGGTCGCCGGCCACCGCCGCAGCCGAGCCGCCATCGCCGAGAGCGGAATTCTCGGCCGCCAGCCGCCTCGGCCGCCGCGCAATACCCGACGCTCTCGCAACGCCGCGAGCTCAAGTTGCTGCTTTCACCGGTCACCGGCGAATGTGTATTTTCGCGCGCCTCGCACTCTCGCCTGGCCGCCGCCCAACCCTCATCGACGACGCTTGTAAACAGCGCACCTGCACACACACGCTTCCCATCTCAAGATGCCGCAACAACGATGCGTCTGCGTAAAGATACACACGCCATTATGCATCCACACACCGCTTATTGCACACAACGTCCAGCACGTACGAATTATTGGGGCGTACATTACTTCTGCATAAAACTCCCACTACCTTTCAAATGCTTGATCCTCGGTGTCATAGTTGTACCGTGTCCACACGTGTCCATAGTAATCCATGTGTCCACACATTATTATAATTATAATTATAATAATAATAATTATATTATTATTATTATATTTTATGCTTCTTGATAAGCGCGAAAGTATCTTTCTCGGCGTCACTCACATCTTCATCGCTCAGTTCATTAAAACATTCATAACTTACTATGCAATGACTCCAAAGAGATATTCATGCAGTATGACTGCAGCATATGATGTAATATTTATTAACAGAATATGTCTACTTTACCGAACTATATTATTTAAACCACGATACTCCGCAAAAAGGAAGGAAGATACGTAAAATTGTATCTTCTCTACACGAATATTTACTTCAAAATATTTCAGAACCAACATGTTTAAAAATGTTTTGATCATCTGGTATGAGTCAGCGTTGACGTCAACCTACAAAACCCGAAATGGATCAATCAAATTCAATTCACATTTCATGAATCGTCTTACTCATTAGCGTAAGATTTCGTTTGCCACATAAGCGTTCGCGTGCTGTTTTAATATTTACCTCCAGCAAGAAAGCGACCAAGTTACACAAACATCAATTCACGAATTCAGGGAATAGTCTACCAGGGTACTGACACGACGATGCTGACCCACATACGGATTTAATACACGTGTCAGAACAAAATGCGTTTGTCTTGGCACACAAGAAAGAGCATTAAAAACTCACATGAGATAGTGCACTGAGCTAAGATTTACAAGACCAGTAAAATTGGTAGTAAATATATAAATATAAAAATGCTGCCTTTCAAATAATATTACAAATTCCTCATTGTAGGTGCCAAATTGTCAAGCTTGAAGTCATTTTTGCCTTACCCCACCAAGCAAACAAAAATATTTTTGTAAAACTTAATAAAAAGTAATTATTACATATAAACTAAAAGTCAAATTAAATAGCAGTTCAATAAAAATAGTAAACTCTTACTTTTTGCCTTCCCCTGAATTTGGCACATTGTTCCACGGATCATTGGGCCTATTATAATTTCCACACTATTTTCCTTTTTCGATCCTTCGTCACAGGTATTACCACACCAGCATCCTCAATAAACCGGACACAAATTATCAAGTCTTTTGACGAAGAAAAATTATGCTTTCACAATAACATTGTAGGGTACCGGTCGTATCTTGTATGAGAATGCGATTGATGTGAATTACAAATGTTCAAAACTAGGACTGGTCACTTCCTTCTGAATTGTCCGATTATTCCTTTTCAATCCCTTATCAATTTCGTCTCTATCATCCGTGAATATTGTGAAACGACATACGTCATTAAAATTCAACTGACCGAAATGTATTATTTTGAGAGTCAACAAGGGATGAAGTCATTCTTCCTGTTGACAGTGGACGCGCGTCACTGAGAAATGCTAACGCTGTTACATTTTCACATCAAATCATAGTTCATTCATGAGGAAGCAAATATTCGCCTACCCACAAACAAAAAGCGGTAATATGATTTTAGTTGATCATATTTTTAGTCATTTTATGCCATTACTACATTTCGTGGTCATTATTCTAGAGTCGTGTTATAATTTCGTTTTCTTGATTGTCATTTTTTAAGATGATTTTTGGGTCATTAACGCTTTCATGCTTGTATGTTTTACATATCTTTTCTACTCGGAAAGTGCATAAAATTTGATTATATTATTCATTTTCTCGTCAGAAGAATCGCGCATAAATCTTCGTTTATAGCAAAAATTTTAAAATTAGGTTCAAAAATATTAAAATTGTCACTAATATAATAATTTTAATTTTGTGTTAATTTAACATGTTAATAGTACAGCTTGTTTATTGTACTATTGTGCAAATTGCGTGAGGAAGGTAAATATTTGTTACTTAAAGCATAAAGTATATTATTAAATATCATTACTTTCTTGTAAATATAGCAGACAACGGAAACTTTTTATCATTGCGCCTATCACTTTTGTAAAGCTTGCCTTAAATCGAAATTGAGGGAATCGCAATGCAGAAAGGTAGGGCTTGTCAAATGGCAAGCGGAGAGCAATCGGCGCGGTCCAGCCCATGGCGACCACGGGGATCGGAGAAAGCTGCCAGTCTTTGCGAGTAGTTGGCGCCGGCGCTGGCGCCGGCGTTGGCGTTGGCCTTGGGCAGCGGCGCAGTGCCTCGCCTCGCGCGTCCGCTCCATCCGCTCCGCCCGCCCGCCTACCCGCCCGCCCCGCCCTCGCCGCCCGCCCGCGTCCGCTCGCCCCGCGCCCGCGCCCGCGCCCACCCCGCCCCGCCCGCGCCCGCCCGCGCGCACACTGTCCCCGAAGGGCGTGGCGGCGCGCTGCAGCGGACGGACGCACGCTCCGAACCCCCGCGGCGCCAGCCCCCGCCTGTCCCGGCGCTCCCCGCCGCACGTCGCCTCCCCGCGCGGGCTATTTCTGGGCGCGCGGTAATTTTAGTGCGGCTGCGTGCCCGCGCTCGCATTGTCTCCGGAGCCGCGGCTCCGCCCCGTGCAGCTTCTTCACAGACCCCGACGCCGCCCCTCCCCCACCGTCCGATCACCCACCGGCTCTCGGGGAAGCGGAATCATCATCACCGTCGCCACATGCAATAGTGAAAAATGCCGCTCGCTTCCCGGCAGGGAGGGCCCCATTTCCAGGAATCGATTCACATTGGGGAAGCGATGAATACTAAAAGCAACTTTACACCATTTCGCAATTCAAAAAAACTTGGCTTTCGGAAATAGATTGTGAAGCACTGCACTATTGGGGCAATATTGGGGAAGATGTAGGCAGCTCCTGATGTAATTGATTCCAACTACTAGGACACAGGTTTGATCTCCGGCAGTCCATGTGCAATTTGTGATGGACAAACGAGTTTTCAGCACGTTTTCTACGGGTTCACCCGTTACACCCAGCCCTTTTCCACCTTTTCTCCACTATTATTCGGCTCCTCATGATTATCGCTATCGCTTATTCTTAAGAACATCTTTCATGCGCCTCAATGTCCCTGGTAGTTGAAGGGCCCCTAAACTCTTATTAGTAATGAAATACATTATTTGATAATGTCGCGCCTCCAATATCCTGCCAACATGCTATAGGTCGTTCATACATTAGCGTAATTTATGTGCATTCTACATAAATCGCTACTTATGTTTTGAGATTTCTTTCTTGTTTTATACTTCGTATTCGATAAATTTCAGGTATATTGTATTACATATGTATTATATACATAGGGCGGCTTCATAATATACTTTTCGAAATCGATTGACAAAATTATAAAATTTGCTTGAAAACAAAACATTCGTAATGCTGCAAAAGTTACTTTCAAACTACGTTCCATTATTCTTTGTCTATTTCGACGTGATGTACACGACAAATTCATCATGAATCTCAATATCAACAGCGAGAATATTTTAACAAATTAATACAGGTGAAGCCAATTCTCAGAAGAGAGCAGATTACCAGCAGAATAACGTTACAAACGAATTCCAT